>OX090900.1:23996652-24332841 GCA_944319695.1 Tiphia femorata | reverse complement strand
TAACCCTAACCCTAACCCTAACCCTAACCCTAACCCTAACCCTAACCCTAACCCTAACCCTAACCTAACCCTAACCCTAACCCTAACCCTAACCCTAACCCTAACCCTAACCCTAACCCTAACCCTAACCCTAACCCTAACCCTAACCCTAACCCTAACCCTAACCCTAACCCTAACCCTAACCCTAACCCTAACCCTAACCCTAACCCTAACCCTAACCCTAACCCTAACCCTAACCCTAACCCTAACCCTAACCCTAACCCTAACCCTAACCCTAACCCTAACCCTAACCCTAACCCTAACCCTAACCCTAACCCTAACCCTAACCCTAACCCTAACCCTAACCCTAACCCTAACCCTAACCCTAACCCTAACCCTAACCCTAACCCTAACCTAACCTAACCTAACCTAACCCTAACCCTAACCCTAACCCTAACCCTAACCCTAACCCTAACCCTAACCCTAACCCTACCTAACCATACCCTAACCTAACCTAACCTAACCCTAACCCTAACCCTAACCTCTTCTAGCTGCTATTCTAACCGGTTAGGATAACCCCTAACCTCTTTTAGCTGCTATCCTAATCGATTAGGGGTACCCTAACCTCTTCTAGCTGCTATTCTAACCGGTTAGGATAACCCCTAACCTCTTTTAGCTGCTATCCTAATCGATTAGGGGTACCCTAACCTCTTCTAGCTGCTATTCTAACCGGTTAGGATAACCCCTAACCTCTTTTAGCTGCTATCCTAATCGATTAGGGGTACCCTAACCTCTTCTAGCTGCTATTCTAACCGGTTAGGATAACCCCTAACCTCTTTTAGCTGCTATCCTAATCGATTAGGGGTACCCTAACCTCTTCTAGCTGCTATTCTAACCGGTTAGGATAACCCCTAACCTCTTTTAGCTGCTATCCTAATCGATTAGGGGTACCCTAACCTCTTCTAGCTGCTATTCTAACCGGTTAGGATAACCCCTAACCTCTTTTAGCTGCTATCCTAATCGATTAGGGGTACCCTAACCTCTTCTAGCTGCTATTCTAACCGGTTAGGATAACCCCTAACCTCTTTTAGCTGCTATCCTAATCGATTAGGGGTACCCTAACCTCTTCTAGCTGCTATTCTAACCGGTTAGGATAACCCCTAACCTCTTTTAGCTGCTATCCTAATCGATTAGGGGTACCCTAACCTCTTCTAGCTGCTATTCTAACCGGTTAGGATAACCCCTAACCTCTTTTAGCTGCTATCCTAATCGATTAGGGGTACCCTAACCTCTTCTAGCTGCTATTCTAACCGGTTAGGATAACCCCTAACCTCTTTTAGCTGCTATCCTAATCGATTAGGGGTACCCTAACCTCTTCTAGCTGCTATTCTAACCGGTTAGGATAACCCCTAACCTCTTTTAGCTGCTATCCTAATCGATTAGGGGTACCCTAACCTCTTCTAGCTGCTATTCTAACCGGTTAGGATAACCCCTAACCTCTTTTAGCTGCTATCCTAATCGATTAGGGGTACCCTAACCTCTTCTAGCTGCTATTCTAACCGGTTAGGATAACCCCTAACCTCTTTTAGCTGCTATCCTAATCGATTAGGGGTACCCTAACCTCTTCTAGCTGCTATTCTAACCGGTTAGGATAACCCCTAACCTCTTTTAGCTGCTATCCTAATCGATTAGGGGTACCCTAACCTCTTCTAGCTGCTATTCTAACCGGTTAGGATAACCCCTAACCTCTTTTAGCTGCTATCCTAATCGATTAGGGGTACCCTAACCTCTTCTAGCTGCTATTCTAACCGGTTAGGATAACCCCTAACCTCTTTTAGCTGCTATCCTAATCGATTAGGGGTACCCTAACCTCTTCTAGCTGCTATTCTAACCGGTTAGGATAACCCCTAACCTCTTTTAGCTGCTATCCTAATCGATTAGGGGTACCCTAACCTCTTCTAGCTGCTATTCTAACCGGTTAGGATAACCCCTAACCTCTTTTAGCTGCTATCCTAATCGATTAGGGGTACCCTAACCTCTTCTAGCTGCTATTCTAACCGGTTAGGATAACCCCTAACCTCTTTTAGCTGCTATCCTAATCGATTAGGGGTACCCTAACCTCTTCTAGCTGCTATTCTAACCGGTTAGGATAACCCCTAACCTCTTTTAGCTGCTATCCTAATCGATTAGGGGTACCCTAACCTCTTCTAGCTGCTATTCTAACCGGTTAGGATAACCCCTAACCTCTTTTAGCTGCTATCCTAATCGATTAGGGGTACCCTAACCTCTTCTAGCTGCTATTCTAACCGGTTAGGATAACCCCTAACCTCTTTTAGCTGCTATCCTAATCGATTAGGGGTACCCTAACCTCTTCTAGCTGCTATTCTAACCGGTTAGGATAACCCCTAACCTCTTTTAGCTGCTATCCTAATCGATTAGGGGTACCCTAACCTCTTCTAGCTGCTATTCTAACCGGTTAGGATAACCCCTAACCTCTTTTAGCTGCTATCCTAATCGATTAGGGGTACCCTAACCTCTTCTAGCTGCTATTCTAACCGGTTAGGATAACCCCTAACCTCTTTTAGCTGCTATCCTAATCGATTAGGGGTACCCTAACCTCTTCTAGCTGCTATTCTAACCGGTTAGGATAACCCCTAACCTCTTTTAGCTGCTATCCTAATCGATTAGGGGTACCCTAACCTCTTCTAGCTGCTATTCTAACCGGTTAGGATAACCCCTAACCTCTTTTAGCTGCTATCCTAATCGATTAGGGGTACCCTAACCTCTTCTAGCTGCTATTCTAACCGGTTAGGATAACCCCTAACCTCTTTTAGCTGCTATCCTAATCGATTAGGGGTACCCTAACCTCTTCTAGCTGCTATTCTAACCGGTTAGGATAACCCCTAACCTCTTTTAGCTGCTATCCTAATCGATTAGGGGTACCCTAACCTCTTCTAGCTGCTATTCTAACCGGTTAGGATAACCCCTAACCTCTTTTAGCTGCTATCCTAATCGATTAGGGGTACCCTAACCTCTTCTAGCTGCTATTCTAACCGGTTAGGATAACCCCTAACCTCTTTTAGCTGCTATCCTAATCGATTAGGGGTACCCTAACCTCTTCTAGCTGCTATTCTAACCGGTTAGGATAACCCCTAACCTCTTTTAGCTGCTATCCTAATCGATTAGGGGTACCCTAACCTCTTCTAGCTGCTATTCTAACCGGTTAGGATAACCCCTAACCTCTTTTAGCTGCTATCCTAATCGATTAGGGGTACCCTAACCTCTTCTAGCTGCTATTCTAACCGGTTAGGATAACCCCTAACCTCTTTTAGCTGCTATCCTAATCGATTAGGGGTACCCTAACCTCTTCTAGCTGCTATTCTAACCGGTTAGGATAACCCCTAACCTCTTTTAGCTGCTATCCTAATCGATTAGGGGTACCCTAACCTCTTCTAGCTGCTATTCTAACCGGTTAGGATAACCCCTAACCTCTTTTAGCTGCTATCCTAATCGATTAGGGGTACCCTAACCTCTTCTAGCTGCTATTCTAACCGGTTAGGATAACCCCTAACCTCTTTTAGCTGCTATCCTAATCGATTAGGGGTACCCTAACCTCTTCTAGCTGCTATTCTAACCGGTTAGGATAACCCCTAACCTCTTTTAGCTGCTATCCTAATCGATTAGGGGTACCCTAACCTCTTCTAGCTGC
This sequence comes from Tiphia femorata, assembly GCA_944319695.1. Classification (NCBI taxonomy): domain Eukaryota; kingdom Metazoa; phylum Arthropoda; class Insecta; order Hymenoptera; family Tiphiidae; genus Tiphia; species Tiphia femorata. Next base: position 24,329,153 of record OX090900.1, on the reverse strand, counting down.
TATTCTAACCGGTTAGGATAACCCCTAACCTCTTTTAGCTGCTATCCTAATCGATTAGGGGTACCCTAACCTCTTCTAGCTGCTATTCTAACCGGTTAGGATAACCCCTAACCTCTTTTAGCTGCTATCCTAATCGATTAGGGGTACCCTAACCTCTTCTAGCTGCTATTCTAACCGGTTAGGATAACCCCTAACCTCTTTTAGCTGCTATCCTAATCGATTAGGGGTACCCTAACCTCTTCTAGCTGCTATTCTAACCGGTTAGGATAACCCCTAACCTCTTTTAGCTGCTATCCTAATCGATTAGGGGTACCCTAACCTCTTCTAGCTGCTATTCTAACCGGTTAGGATAACCCCTAACCTCTTTTAGCTGCTATCCTAATCGATTAGGGGTACCCTAACCTCTTCTAGCTGCTATTCTAACCGGTTAGGATAACCCCTAACCTCTTTTAGCTGCTATCCTAATCGATTAGGGGTACCCTAACCTCTTCTAGCTGCTATTCTAACCGGTTAGGATAACCCCTAACCTCTTTTAGCTGCTATCCTAATCGATTAGGGGTACCCTAACCTCTTCTAGCTGCTATTCTAACCGGTTAGGATAACCCCTAACCTCTTTTAGCTGCTATCCTAATCGATTAGGGGTACCCTAACCTCTTCTAGCTGCTATTCTAACCGGTTAGGATAACCCCTAACCTCTTTTAGCTGCTATCCTAATCGATTAGGGGTACCCTAACCTCTTCTAGCTGCTATTCTAACCGGTTAGGATAACCCCTAACCTCTTTTAGCTGCTATCCTAATCGATTAGGGGTACCCTAACCTCTTCTAGCTGCTATTCTAACCGGTTAGGATAACCCCTAACCTCTTTTAGCTGCTATCCTAATCGATTAGGGGTACCCTAACCTCTTCTAGCTGCTATTCTAACCGGTTAGGATAACCCCTAACCTCTTTTAGCTGCTATCCTAATCGATTAGGGGTACCCTAACCTCTTCTAGCTGCTATTCTAACCGGTTAGGATAACCCCTAACCTCTTTTAGCTGCTATCCTAATCGATTAGGGGTACCCTAACCTCTTCTAGCTGCTTTCGGTTTTCAGGCTATCTTCCACCCTAATCCGTCGGCATTACATTACCGAAGAGACTTCTTTCCGTGTGCGAGAGAGAACTCGCCATCTATCGCCGTTGTCTGTACCTTGCGCCACTGGTTCCTCTACCAACCCCTAGATGGCGTATTTTCTCGCACTCGAGATTGTGCCACCGAATGTATACATAAACGGACGAGAGTGCTGTACCAGACGTGGTGTGCTCTTGGGCAGGCTGATGTACAGCATTTTTTGCAATCTCTTAGTGAGATGAACGGTAACCACTTTTTTGTATGGCACTTGTAGCACTGATTGTTGCGAGAGCAGATGCTGCTGCTTTTATGTGATACAGCTCGCGGCGCATTGCTTGCGAACCGCATAAGCGTATAAACCATTTTTTCGAATGTTGACGCAAATGGCGCTGAATTATTTGGAGATCCAAATGTTTCGTCCCTTTGTGACATAACGCTCGCGGCGCATTGCTTGCGAACCGCATAAGCGTATAAACCATTTTTTCGAATGTCGACGCAAATGGCGCTGAATTATTTGGAGATCCAAATGTTTCGTCCCTTTGTGACATAACGCTCGCGGCGCATTGCTTGCGAACCGCATAAGCGTATAAACCATTTTTTCGAATGTCGACGCAAATGGCGCTGAATTATTTGGAGATCCAAATGTTTCGTCCCTTTGTGACATAACGCTCGCGGCGCATTGCTTGCGAACCGCATAAGCGTATAAACCATTTTTTCGAATGTCGACGGAAATGGAGCTGAATTATTTGGAGATCCAAATGTTTCGTCCCTTTGTGACATAACGCTCGCGGCGCATTGCTTGCGAACCGCATAAGCGTATAACCATTTTGGTAAAACATTTTGGACACGTCGAGCCACGGATGCGCGGTGAGCATTTAAATTGTTTGAAGTCACCAAGAGTAGGAAAAGAAATTTGGAAGTTTGCGAATATGTTATATTACATTATGGTATAGGTTATTACATTACACTAACCGTAGCCTCCAAGTTTAGATTAATGGTTTATAAAACAAATAATCTAACCTAATCCTAACCTCAGGCCTCCCTGATTAGGATTTTGTTGGTTTTATTTGGTTTATTGGGGGGAAAGGTTTGCATCAGCTTAGGTAAGCTCAGATCTGTCGCAGAAGGACGATCTACCCAGGGAGGCCTTAGGCGCCCTGAATTTTGCATTATTCTTTTAGTTGCTTTACACGCTTCATTTGCTTTATTTGGTGTTGTTTGGTTTATTAGGATTTTGTTGGTTTTATTTGGTTTATTGGGGGGAAAGGTTTTGGTGCTGTTTGGTTTATTAGGATTTTGTTGGTTTTATTTGGTTTATTGGGGGGAAAGGTTTGCGTCAGCTTAGGTAAGCTCAGATCTGTCGCAGAAGGACGATCTACCCAGGGAGGCCTGAGGTTAGGATTAGGTTAGATTATTTGTTTTATAAACCATTAATCTAAACTTGGAGGCTACGGTTAGTGTAATGTAATAACATATACCATAATGTAATATAACATATTCGCATACTTCCAAATTTGTTTTCCTATTCTTGGTGATTTCAATCAATTTAAATGCTCACCGCTCATCCGTGTCTCTACGTGTCGTACTGCGCATGTAGCACAAGTGCTTCTACAAGCGCGGTTAGGATTGCGATTCCATGAGAAACAGTGGATTAGATGCGGCTGAAAACCCTACAGGCGCGGTTTGGATTGCGTTTCCTTGTGAAATAATGGAATAGGTGCAGCTGGAAACCCGACAGGCGCTTTTAGGATTGCGTTTCCTTGTAATATAATGGATTAGGTGCAGCTGGAAACCTTACAGGCGCGGTCAGAATTGCGTTTTTTTGAAACACGATGAATTAGGTGCGGCTGGAAACCATATAGGGATAGTTAGGACAGGGTTTCCTTGAAAAATAGTGGATAAGATGCGGCTGCAAACCCTACAGGCGAGGTTAGGTTTGCGTTTCCTTGAGAAATAGTGGATTAAATGCGGCTGGAAACCCTACAGGCGCGGTTAGGATTGCGTTTCCTTGAAAAATGATGGATTAGGTGCAGCTGGAAACCCTACAAGCGCGGTTAGGATTGCGTTTCCATGAGAAACAGTGGATTAGATGCAGCTGAAAACCCTACAGGCACGGTTAGGATTGCGTTTCCTTGTGAAATAATGGATTAGGTGCAGCTGGAAACCCTACAGGCGCTGTTAGGATTGCGTTTCCTTGTAATATAATGGATTAGGTGCAGCTGGAAACCTTACAGGCGCTGTTAGGATTGCATTTCCTTGTAATATAATGGATTAGGTGCAGCTGGAAACCTTACAGGCGCGGTCAGAATTGCGTTTTTTTGAGAAACGATGAATTAGGTGCGGCTGGAAACCATATAGGGATAGTTAGGACAGGGTTTCCTTGAGAAATAGTGGATAAGATGCGGCTGCAAACCCTACAGGCACGGTTAGGATTGCGTTTCCTTGTGAAATAATGGATTAGGTGCAGCTGGAAACCCTACAGGCGCTGTTAGGATTGCGTTTCCTTGTAATATAATGGATTAGGTGCAGCTGGAAACCTTACAGGCGCTGTTAGGATTGCGTTTCCTTGTAATATAATGGATTAGGTGCAGCTGGAAACCTTACAGGCGCGGTCAGAATTGCGTTTCTTTGAGAAACGATGAATTAGCTGCGGCTAGAATCCATATAGGGATAGTTAGGACAGGGTTTCCTTGAGAAATAGTCAAACCTTTCCCCCCAATAAACTAAATAAAACCAAGAAAATCTTAATAAACCAAACAACACCAAATAAAGCAAATGAAGCGCGTAAAGCAACTAAAAGAATAATGCATAATTCAGGGCGCCTCAAGCCTCCCTGGGTAGATCGTCCTTCTTCGACAGATCTGAGCTTACCTAAGCTGACGCAAACCTTTCCCCCCAATAAACCAAATAAAACCAACAAAATCCTAATAAACCAAACAGCACCAAAACCTTTCCCCCCAATAAACCAAATAAAACCAACAAAATCCTAATAAACCAAACAACACCAAATAAAGCAAATGAAGTGCGTAAAGCAAATAAAAGAATAATGCAAAATTCAGGGCGCCTAAGGCCTTCCTGGGTAGATCGTCCTTCTGCGACAGATCTGAGCTTACCTAAGCTGACGCAAACCTTTCCCTCCAATAAACCAAATAAAACCAACAAAATCCTAATAAACCAAACTGCACCAAAACCTTTCCCCCCAATAAACCAAATAAAACCAACAAAATCCTAATAAACCAAACAACACCATATAAAGCAAATGAAACGCGTAAAGCAAATAAAAGAATAATGCAAAATTCAGGGCGCCTAAGGCCTCCCTGGGTAGATCGTCCTTCTGCGACAGATCTGAGCTTACCTAAGCTGACGCAAACCTTTCCCCCCAATAAACCAAATAAAACCAACAAAATCCTAATAAACCAAACAGCACCAAAACCTTTCCCCCCAATAAACCAAATAAAACCAACAAAATCCTAATAAACCAAACAACACCAAATAAAGCAAATGAAGCGCATAAAGCAAATAAAAGAATAATGCAAAATTCAGGGCGCCTCAGGCCTCCCTGGGTAGATCGTCCTTCTTCGACAGATCTGAGCTTACCTAAGCTGACGCAAACCTTTCCCTCCAATAAACCAAATAAAACCAACAAAATCCTAATAAACCAAACTGCACCAAAACCTTTCCCCCCAATACACCAAATAAAACCAACAAAATCCTAATAAACCAAACAACACCATATAAAGCAAATGAAGCGCATAAAGCAAATAAAAGAATAATGCAAAATTCAGGGCGCCTAAGGCCTCCCTGGGTAGATCGTCCTTCTGCGACAGATCTGAGCTTACCTAAGCTGACGCAAACCTTTCCCCACAATAAACCAAATAAAACCAACAAAATCCTAATAAACCAAACAACACCAAATAAAGCAAATGAAGCGCATAAAGCAAATAAAAGAATAATGCAAAATTCAGGGCGCCTCAGGCCTCCCTGGGTAGATCGTCCTTCTTCGACAGATCTGAGCTTACCTAAGCTGACGCAAACCTTTCCCCCCAATAAACCAAATAAAACCAACAAAATCCTAATAAACCAAACAACACCAAATAAAGGCTTCGCTTCATTTGCTTTGTTTGGTGTTGTTTGGTTTATTAGGATTTTGTTGGTTTTATTTGGTTTATTGGGGGGAAAGGTTTTGGTGCTGTTTGGTTTATTAGGATTTTGTTGGTTTTATTTGGTTTATTGGGGGGAAAGGTTTGCATCAGCTTAGGTAAGCTCAGATCTGTCGCAGAAGGACGATCTACCCAGGGAGGCCTTAGGCGCCCTGAATTCTGCATTATTCTTTTAGTTGCTTTACACGCTTCATTTGCTTTATTTGGTGTTGTTTGGTTTATTAGGATTTTGTTGGTTTTATTTGGTTTATTGGGGGGAAAGGTTTTGGTGCTGTTTGGTTTATTAGGACTTTGTTGGTTTTATTTGGTTTATTGGGGGGAAAGGTTTGCGTCAGCTTAGGTAAGCTCAGATCTGTCGCAGAAGGACGATCTACCCAGGGAGGCCTGAGGTTAGGATTAGGTTAGATTATTTGTTTTATAAACCATTAATCTAAACTTGGAGGCTACGGTTAGTGTAATGTAATAACCTATACCATAATGTAATATAACATATTCGCATACTTCCAAATTTGTTTTCCTATTCTTGGTGATTTCAATCAATTTAAATGCTCACCGCTCATCCGTGTCTCTACGTGTCGTACTGCGCATGTAGCACAAGTGCTTCTACAAGCGCGGTTAGGATTGCGATTCCATGAGAAACAGTGGATTAGATGCGGCTGAAAACCCTACAGGCGCGGTTAGGATTGCGTTTCCTTGTGAAATAATGGAATAGGTGCAGCTGGAAAACCGACAGGCGCTTTTAGGATTGCGTTTCCTTGTAATATAATGGATTAGGTGCAGCTGGAAACCTTACAGGCGCGGTCAGAATTGCGTTTTTTTGAGAAACGATGATTTAGGTGCGGCTGGAAACCATATAGGGATACTTAGGACAGGGTTTCCTTGAAAAATAGTGGATAAGATGCGGCTGCAAACCCTACAGGCGAGGTTAGGTTTGCGTTTCCTTGAGAAATAGTGGATTAAATGCGACTGGAAACCCTACAGGCGCGGTTAGGATTGCGTTTCCTTGAAAAATGATGGATTAGGTGCAGCTGGAAACCCTACAAGCGCGGTTAGGATTGCGTTTCCATGAGAAACAGTGGATTAGATGCAGCTGAAAACCCTACAGGCACGGTTAGGATTGCGTTTCCTTGTGAAATAATGGATTAGGTGCAGCTAGAAACCCTACAGGCGCTGTTAGGATTGCGTTTCCTTGTAATATAATGGATTAGGTGCAGCTGGAAACCTTACAGGCGCTGTTAGGATTGCGTTTCCTTGTAATATAATGGATTAGGTGCAGCTGGAAACCTTACAGGCGCGGTCAGAATTGCGTTTCTTTGAGAAACGATGAATTAGCTGCGGCTAGAATCCATATAGGGATAGTTAGGACAGGGTTTCCTTGAAAAATAGTGGATAAGATGCGGCTGCAAACCCTACAGGCGAGGTTAGGTGTGCGTTTCCTTGAGAAATAGTGGATTAAATGCGGCTGGAAACCCTACAGGCGCGGTTAGGATTGCGTTTCCTTGAAAAATGATGGATTAGGTGCAGCTGGAAACCCTACAAGCGCGGTTAGGATTGCGTTTCCATGAGAAACAGTGGATTAGATGCAGCTGAAAACCCTACAGGCACGGTTAGGATTGCGTTTCCTTGTGAAATAATGGATTAGGTGCAGCTAGAAACCCTACAGGCGCTGTTAGGATTGCGTTTCCTTGTAATATAATGGATTAGGTGCAGCTGGAAACCTTACAGGCGCTGTTAGGATTGCGTTTCCTTGTAATATAATGGATTAGGTGCAGCTGGAAACCTTACAGGCGCGGTCAGAATTGCGTTTTTTTGAGAAACGATGAATTAGGTGCGGCTGGAAACCATATAGGGATAGTTAGGACAGGGTTTCCTTGAGAAATAGTGGATAAGATGCGGCTGCAAACCCTACAGGCGAGGTTAGGTTTGCGTTTCCTTGAGAAATAGCGGATTAAATGCGGCTGGAAACCCTACAGGCGCGGTTAAGATTGCGTTTCCTTGAAAAATACCGAGTTAGATGTAGCTGGATACCCTACAGGAACGGTTAGGATCGCGTTTCCTTGACAAGCAGTGGATTAGGTGTGGCTCGAAATCCAACAGGCACGGTTAGGATTGCGATTCATTGTGAAATAGTGGATTAGATGCGGCTCGAAACCCGACAGGCACGGTTAGGATTGCGTTTCCTTGAAAAATAATGGATTAGGTGCAGCGGGGAACCCTACAGGCGCGGTTAGGATTGCGTTTCTTTGAGAAACGATGAATTAGCTGCGGCTAGAATCCATATAGGGATAGTTAGGACAGGGTTGCCTTGAGAAATAGTCAATCCTTTCCCCCCAATAAACTAAATAAAACCAAGAAAATCTTAATAAACCAAACAACACCAAATAAAGCAAATGAAGCGCGTAAAGCAACTAAAAGAATAATGCATAATTCAGGGCGCCTCAAGCCTCCCTGGGTAGATCGTCCTTCTTCGACAGATCTGAGCTTACCTAAGCTGACGCAAACCTTTCCCCCCAATAAACCAAATAAAACCAACAAAATCCTAATAAACCAAACAGCACCAAAACCTTTCCCCCCAATAAACCAAATAAAACCAACAAAATCCTAATAAACCAAACAACACCAAATAAAGCAAATGAAGTGCGTAAAGCAAATAAAAGAATAATGCAAAATTCAGGGCGCCTAAGGCCTTCCTGGGTAGATCGTCCTTCTGCGACAGATCTGAGCTTACCTAAGCTGACGCAAACCTTTCCCTCCAATAAACCAAATAAAACCAACAAAATCCTAATAAACCAAACTGCACCAAAACCTTTCCCCCCAATAAACCAAATAAAACCAACAAAATCCTAATAAACCAAACAACACCATATAAAGCAAATGAAGCGCGTAAAGCAAATAAAAGAATAATGCAAAATTCAGGGCGCCTAAGGCCTCCCTGGGTAGATCGTCCTTCTGCGACAGATCTGAGCTTACCTAAGCTGACGCAAACCTTTCCCCACAATAAACCAAATAAAACCAACAAAATCCTAATAAACCAAACAACACCAAATAAAGCAAATGAAGCGCATAAAGCAAATAAAAGAATAATGCAAAATTCAGGGCGCCTCAGGCCTCCCTGGGTAGATCGTCCTTCTTCGACAGATCTGAGCTTACCTAAGCTGACGCAAACCTTTCCCTCCAATAAACCAAATAAAACCAACAAAATCCTAATAAACCAAACTGCACCAAAACCTTTCCCCCCAATACACCAAATAAAACCAACAAAATCCTAATAAACCAAACAACACCATATAAAGCAAATGAAGCGCATAAAGCAAATAAAAGAATAATGCAAAATTCAGGGCGCCTAAGGCCTCCCTGGGTAGATCGTCCTTCTGCGACAGATCTGAGCTTACCTAAGCTGACGCAAACCTTTCCCCACAATAAACCAAATAAAACCAACAAAATCCTAATAAACCAAACAACACCAAATAAAGCAAATGAAGCGCATAAAGCAAATAAAAGAATAATGCAAAATTCAGGGCGCCTCAAGCCTCCCTGGGTAGATCGTCCTTCTTCGACAGATCTGAGCTTACCTAAGCTGACGCAAACCTTTCCCCCCAATAAACCAAATAAAACCAACAAAATCCTAATAAACCAAACAACACCAAATAAAGGCTTCGCTTCATTTGCTTTGTTTGGTGTTGTTTGGTTTATTAGGATTTTGTTGGTTTTATTTGGTTTATTGGGGGGAAAGGTTTTGGTGCTGTTTGGTTTATTAGGATTTTGTTGGTTTTATTTGGTTTATTGGGGGGAAAGGTTTGCATCAGCTTAGGTAAGCTCAGATCTGTCGCAGAAGGACGATCTACCCAGGGAGGCCTTAGGCGCCCTGAATTTTGCATTATTCTTTTAGTTGCTTTACACGCTTCATTTGCTTTATTTGGTGTTGTTTGGTTTATTAGGATTTTGTTGGTTTTATTTGGTTTATTGGGGGGAAAGGTTTTGGTGCTGTTTGGTTTATTAGGACTTTGTTGGTTTTATTTGGTTTATTGGGGGGAAAGGTTTGCGTCAGCTTAGGTAAGCTCAGATCTGTCGCAGAAGGACGATCTACCCAGGGAGGCCTGAGGTTAGGATTAGGTTAGATTATTTGTTTTATAAACCATTAATCTAAACTTGGAGGCTACGGTTAGTGTAATGTAATAACCTATACCATAATGTAATATAACATATTCGCATACTTCCAAATTTGTTTTCCTATTCTTGGTGATTTCAATCAATTTAAATGCTCACCGCTCATCCGTGTCTCTACGTGTCGTACTGCGCATGTAGCACAAGTGCTTCTACAAGCGCGGTTAGGATTGCGATTCCATGAGAAACAGTGGATTAGATGCGGCTGAAAACCCTACAGGCGCGGTTAGGATTGCGTTTCCTTGTGAAATAATGGAATAGGTGCAGCTGGAAACCCGACAGGCGCTTTTAGGATTGCGTTTCCTTGTAATATAATGGATTAGGTGCAGCTGGAAACCTTACAGGCGCGGTCAGAATTGCGTTTCTTTGAGAAACGATGAATTAGCTGCGGCTAGAATCCATATAGGGATAGTTAGGACAGGGTTTCCTTGAAAAATAGTGGATAAGATGCGGCTGCAAACCCTACAGGCGAGGTTAGGTTTGCGTTTCCTTGAGAAATAGTGGATTAAATGCGGCTGGAAACCCTACAGGCGCGGTTAGGATTGCGTTTCCTTGAAAAATGATGGATTAGGTGCAGCTGGAAACCCTACAAGCGCGGTTAGGATTGCGTTTCCATGAGAAACAGTGGATTAGATGCAGCTGAAAACCCTACAGGCACGGTTAGGATTGCGTTTCCTTGTGAAATAATGGATTAGGTGCAGCTAGAAACCCTACAGGCGCTGTTAGGATTGCGTTTCCTTGTAATATAATGGATTAGGTGCAGCTGGAAACCTTACAGGCGCTGTTAGGATTGCGTTTCCTTGTAATATAATGGATTAGGTGCAGCTGGAAACCTTACAGGCGCGGTCAGAATTGCGTTTTTTTGAGAAACGATGAATTAGGTGCGGCTGGAAACCATATAGGGATAGTTAGGACAGGGTTTCCTTGAGAAATAGTGGATAAGATGCGGCTGCAAACCCTACAGGCGAGGTTAGGTTTGCGTTTCCTTGAGAAATAGCGGATTAAATGCGGCTGGAAACCCTACAGGCGCGGTTAAGATTGCGTTTCCTTGAAAAATACCGAGTTAGATGTAGCTGGAAACCCTACAGGAACGGTTAGGATCGCGTTTCCTTGACAAGCAGTGGATTAGGTGTGGCTCGAAATCCAACAGGCACGGTTAGGATTGCGATTCATTGTGAAATAGTGGATTAGATGCGGCTCGAAACCCGACAGGCACGGTTAGGATTGCGTTTCCTTGAAAAATAATGGATTAGGTGCAGCGGGGAACCCTACAGGCGCGGTTAGGATTGCGTTTCTTTGAGAAACGATGAATTAGCTGCGGCTAGAATCCATATAGGGATAGTTAGGACAGGGTTTCCTTGAGAAATAGTCAATCCTTTCCCCCCAATAAACTAAATAAAACCAAGAAAATCTTAATAAACCAAACAACACCAAATAAAGCAAATGAAGCGCGTAAAGCAACTAAAAGAATAATGCATAATTCAGGGCGCCTCAAGCCTCCCTGGGTAGATCGTCCTTCTTCGACAGATCTGAGCTTACCTAAGCTGACGCAAACCTTTCCCCCCAATAAACCAAATAAAACCAACAAAATCCTAATAAACCAAACAGCACCAAAACCTTTCCCCCCAATAAACCAAATAAAACCAACAAAATCCTAATAAACCAAACAACACCAAATAAAGCAAATGAAGTGCGTAAAGCAAATAAAAGAATAATGCAAAATTCAGGGCGCCTAAGGCCTTCCTGGGTAGATCGTCCTTCTGCGACAGATCTGAGCTTACCTAAGCTGACGCAAACCTTTCCCTCCAATAAACCAAATAAAACCAACAAAATCCTAATAAACCAAACTGCACCAAAACCTTTCCCCCCAATAAACCAAATAAAACCAACAAAATCCTAATAAACCAAACAACACCATATAAAGCAAATGAAGCGCGTAAAGCAAATAAAAGAATAATGCAAAATTCAGGGCGCCTAAGGCCTCCCTGGGTAGATCGTCCTTCTGCGACAGATCTGAGCTTACCTAAGCTGACGCAAACCTTTCCCCACAATAAACCAAATAAAACCAACAAAATCCTAATAAACCAAACAACACCAAATAAAGCAAATGAAGCGCATAAAGCAAATAAAAGAATAATGCAAAATTCAGGGCGCCTCAGGCCTCCCTGGGTAGATCGTCCTTCTTCGACAGCTCTGAGCTTACCTAAGCTGACGCAAACCTTTCCCTCCAATAAACCAAATAAAACCAACAAAATCCTAATAAACCAAACTGCACCAAAACCTTTCCCCCCAATAAACCAAATAAAACCAACAAAATCCTAATAAACCAAACAACACCATATAAAGCAAATGAAGCGCGTAAAGCAAATAAAAGAATAATGCAAAATTCAGGGCGCCTAAGGCCTCCCTGGGTAGATCGTCCTTCTGCGACAGATCTGAGCTTACCTAAGCTGACGCAAACCTTTCCCCACAATAAACCAAATAAAACCAACAAAATCCTAATAAACCAAACAACACCAAATAAAGGCTTCGCTTCATTTGCTTAACCCTTTCGCGGCGAACAGCGCCTATAGGCGCTCAGCTATAGACGCTACTCTGAGCGGACAGCGCCTTTAGGCGCTCGGATATAGACGCTCACTCTGACCGAGCAGTACCTATAGGCGCTCATCCAGAGCCGCTCTCTTCGAGCGAACAGTGCCTTTTGACGACGTTCATTTGTTATCTACTATTTATTATTTGATAACTGTCCAATAATGTCCATTAAGTCGTCCGCGCGGTCGACCTTCCACCGTCACGCCGGCTGCCTAGAGTGCAATTCACTTCTGAGCGCTCCGCCGCGAAAGGGTTAAACAAACGGTGTTGTTTGGTTTATTAGGATTTTGTTGGTTTTATTTGGTTTATTGGGGGGAAAGGTTTGCATCAGCTTAGGTAAGCTCAGATCTGTCGCAGAAGGACGATCTACCCAGGGAGGCCTTAGGCGCCCTGAATTTTGCATTATTCTTTTAGTTGCTTTACACGCTTCATTTGCTTTATTTGGTGTTGTTTGGTTTATTAGGATTTTGTTGGTTTTATTTGGTTTATTGGGGGGAAAGGTTTTGGTGCTGTTTGGTTTATTAGGATTTTGTTGGTTTTATTTGGTTTATTGGGGGGAAAGGTTTGCGTCAGCTTAGGTAAGCTCAGATCTGTCGCAGAAGGACGATCTACCCAGGGAGGCCTGAGGTTAGGATTAGGTTAGATTATTTGTTTTATAAACCATTAATCTAAACTTGGAGGCTACGGTTAGTGTAATGTAATAACATATACCATAATGTAATATAACATATTCGCATACTTCCAAATTTGTTTTCCTATTCTTGGTGATTTCAATCAATTTAAATGCTCACCGCTCATCCGTGTCTCTACGTGTCGTACTGCGCATGTAGCACAAGTGCTTCTACAAGCGCGGTTAGGATTGCGATTCCATGAGAAACAGTGGATTAGATGCGGCTGAAAACCCTACAGGCGCGGTTTGGATTGCGTTTCCTTGTGAAATAATGGAATAGGTGCAGCTGGAAACCCGACAGGCGCTTTTAGGATTGCGTTTCCTTGTAATATAATGGATTAGGTGCAGCTGGAAACCTTACAGGCGCGGTCAGAATTGCGTTTTTTTGAGACACGATGAATTAGGTGCGGCTGGAAACCATATAGGGATAGTTAGGACAGGGTTTCCTTGAAAAATAGTGGATAAGATGCGGCTGCAAACCCTACAGGCGAGGTTAGGTTTGCGTTTCCTTGAGAAATAGTGGATTAAATGCGGCTGGAAACCCTACAGGCGCGGTTAGGATTGCGTTTCCTTGAAAAATGATGGATTAGGTGCAGCTGGAAACCCTACAAGCGCGGTTAGGATTGCGTTTCCATGAGAAACAGTGGATTAGATGCAGCTGAAAACCCTACAGGCACGGTTAGGATTGCGTTTCCTTGTGAAATAATGGATTAGGTGCAGCTGGAAACCCTACAGGCGCTGTTAGGATTGCGTTTCCTTGTAATATAATGGATTAGGTGCAGCTGGAAACCTTACAGGCGCTGTTAGGATTGCATTTCCTTGTAATATAATGGATTAGGTGCAGCTGGAAACCTTACAGGCGCGGTCAGAATTGCGTTTTTTTGAGAAACGATGAATTAGGTGCGGCTGGAAACCATATAGGGATAGTTAGGACAGGGTTTCCTTGAGAAATAGTGGATAAGATGCGGCTGCAAACCCTACAGGCACGGTTAGGATTGCGTTTCCTTGTGAAATAATGGATTAGGTGCAGCTGGAAACCCTACAGGCGCTGTTAGGATTGCGTTTCCTTGTAATATAATGGATTAGGTGCAGCTGGAAACCTTACAGGCGCTGTTAGGATTGCGTTTCCTTGTAATATAATGGATTAGGTGCAGCTGGAAACCTTACAGGCGCGGTCAGAATTGCGTTTCTTTGAGAAACGATGAATTAGCTGCGGCTAGAATCCATATAGGGATAGTTAGGACAGGGTTTCCTTGAGAAATAGTCAAACCTTTCCCCCCAATAAACTAAATAAAACCAAGAAAATCTTAATAAACCAAACAACACCAAATAAAGCAAATGAAGCGCGTAAAGCAACTAAAAGAATAATGCAAAATTCAGGGCGCCTCAGGCCTCCCTGGGTAGATCGTCCTTCTTCGACAGATCTGAGCTTACCTAAGCTGACGCAAACCTTTCCCTCCAATAAACCAAATAAAACCAACAAAATCCTAATAAACCAAACTGCACCAAAACCTTTCCCCCCAATACACCAAATAAAACCAACAAAATCCTAATAAACCAAACAACACCATATAAAGCAAATGAAGCGCATAAAGCAAATAAAAGAATAATGCAAAATTCAGGGCGCCTAAGGCCTCCCTGGGTAGATCGTCCTTCTGCGACAGATCTGAGCTTACCTAAGCTGACGCAAACCTTTCCCCACAATAAACCAAATAAAACCAACAAAATCCTAATAAACCAAACAACACCAAATAAAGCAAATGAAGCGCATAAAGCAAATAAAAGAATAATGCAAAATTCAGGGCGCCTCAGGCCTCCCTGGGTAGATCGTCCTTCTTCGACAGATCTGAGCTTACCTAAGCTGACGCAAACCTTTCCCCCCAATAAACCAAATAAAACCAACAAAATCCTAATAAACCAAACAACACCAAATAAAGGCTTCGCTTCATTTGCTTTGTTTGGTGTTGTTTGGTTTATTAGGATTTTGTTGGTTTTATTTGGTTTATTGGGGGGAAAGGTTTTGGTGCTGTTTGGTTTATTAGGATTTTGTTGGTTTTATTTGGTTTATTGGGGGGAAAGGTTTGCATCAGCTTAGGTAAGCTCAGATCTGTCGCAGAAGGACGATCTACCCAGGGAGGCCTTAGGCGCCCTGAATTTTGCATTATTCTTTTAGTTGCTTTACACGCTTCATTTGCTTTATTTGGTGTTGTTTGGTTTATTAGGATTTTGTTGGTTTTATTTGGTTTATTGGGGGGAAAGGTTTTGGTGCTGTTTGGTTTATTAGGACTTTGTTGGTTTTATTTGGTTTATTGGGGGGAAAGGTTTGCGTCAGCTTAGGTAAGCTCAGATCTGTCGCAGAAGGACGATCTACCCAGGGAGGCCTGAGGTTAGGATTAGGTTAGATTATTTGTTTTATAAACCATTAATCTAAACTTGGAGGCTACGGTTAGTGTAATGTAATAACCTATACCATAATGTAATATAACATATTCGCATACTTCCAAATTTGTTTTCCTATTCTTGGTGATTTCAATCAATTTAAATGCTCACCGCTCATCCGTGTCTCTACGTGTCGTACTGCGCATGTAGCACAAGTGCTTCTACAAGCGCGGTTAGGATTGCGATTCCATGAGAAACAGTGGATTAGATGCGGCTGAAAACCCTACAGGCGCGGTTAGGATTGCGTTTCCTTGTGAAATAATGGAATAGGTGCAGCTGGAAAACCGACAGGCGCTTTTAGGATTGCGTTTCCTTGTAATATAATGGATTAGGTGCAGCTGGAAACCTTACAGGCGCGGTCAGAATTGCGTTTTTTTGAGAAACGATGAATTAGGTGCGGCTGGAAACCATATAGGGATAGTTAGGACAGGGTTTCCTTGAAAAATAGTGGATAAGATGCGGCTGCAAACCCTACAGGCGAGGTTAGGTTTGCGTTTCCTTGAGAAATAGTGGATTAAATGCGACTGGAAACCCTACAGGCGCGGTTAGGATTGCGTTTCCTTGAAAAATGATGGATTAGGTGCAGCTGGAAACCCTACAAGCGCGGTTAGGATTGCGTTTCCATGAGAAACAGTGGATTAGATGCAGCTGAAAACCCTACAGGCACGGTTAGGATTGCGTTTCCTTGTGAAATAATGGATTAGGTGCAGCTGGAAACCCTACAGGCGCTGTTAGGATTGCGTTTCCTTGTAATATAATGGATTAGGTGCAGCTGGAAACCTTACAGGCGCTGTTAGGATTGCGTTTCCTTGTAATATAATGGATTAGGTGCAGCTGGAAACCTTACAGGCGCGGTCAGAATTGCGTTTCTTTGAGAAACGATGAATTAGCTGCGGCTAGAATCCATATAGGGATAGTTAGGACAGGGTTTCCTTGAAAAATAGTGGATAAGATGCGGCTGTAAACCCTACAGGCGAGGTTAGGTGTGCGTTTCCTTGAGAAATAGTGGATTAAATGCGGCTGGAAACCCTACAGGCGCGGTTAGGATTGCGTTTCCTTGAAAAATGATGGATTAGGTGCAGCTGGAAACCCTACAAGCGCGGTTAGGATTGCGTTTCCATGAGAAACAGTGGATTAGATGCAGCTGAAAACCCTACAGGCACGGTTAGGATTGCGTTTCCTTGTGAAATAATGGATTAGGTGCAGCTAGAAACCCTACAGGCGCTGTTAGGATTGCGTTTCCTTGTAATATAATGGATTAGGTGCAGCTGGAAACCTTACAGGCGCTGTTAGGATTGCGTTTCCTTGTAATATAATGGATTAGGTGCAGCTGGAAACCTTACAGGCGCGGTCAGAATTGCGTTTTTTTGAGAAACGATGAATTAGGTGCGGCTGGAAACCATATAGGGATAGTTAGGACAGGGTTTCCTTGAGAAATAGTGGATAAGATGCGGCTGCAAACCCTACAGGCGAGGTTAGGTTTGCGTTTCCTTGAGAAATAGCGGATTAAATGCGGCTGGAAACCCTACAGGCGCGGTTAAGATTGCGTTTCCTTGAAAAATACCGAGTTAGATGTAGCTGGATACCCTACAGGAACGGTTAGGATCGCGTTTCCTTGACAAGCAGTGGATTAGGTGTGGCTCGAAATCCAACAGGCACGGTTAGGATTGCGATTCATTGTGAAATAGTGGATTAGATGCGGCTAGAATCCATATAGGGATAGTTAGGACAGGGTTTCCTTGAGAAATAGTCAATCCTTTCCCCCCAATAAACTAAATAAAACCAAGAAAATCTTAATAAACCAAACAACACCAAATAAAGCAAATGAAGCGCGTAAAGCAACTAAAAGAATAATGCATAATTCAGGGCGCCTCAAGCCTCCCTGGGTAGATCGTCCTTCTTCGACAGATCTGAGCTTACCTAAGCTGACGCAAACCTTTCCCCCCAATAAACCAAATAAAACCAACAAAATCCTAATAAACCAAACAGCACCAAAACCTTTCCCCCCAATAAACCAAATAAAACCAACAAAATCCTAATAAACCAAACAACACCAAATAAAGCAAATGAAGTGCGTAAAGCAAATAAAAGAATAATGCAAAATTCAGGGCGCCTAAGGCCTTCCTGGGTAGATCGTCCTTCTGCGACAGATCTGAGCTTACCTAAGCTGACGCAAACCTTTCCCTCCAATAAACCAAATAAAACCAACAAAATCCTAATAAACCAAACTGCACCAAAACCTTTCCCCCCAATAAACCAAATAAAACCAACAAAATCCTAATAAACCAAACAACACCATATAAAGCAAATGAAGCGCGTAAAGCAAATAAAAGAATAATGCAAAATTCAGGGCGCCTAAGGCCTCCCTGGGTAGATCGTCCTTCTGCGACAGATCTGAGCTTACCTAAGCTGACGCAAACCTTTCCCCACAATAAACCAAATAAAACCAACAAAATCCTAATAAACCAAACAACACCAAATAAAGCAAATGAAGCGCATAAAGCAAATAAAAGAATAATGCAAAATTCAGGGCGCCTCAGGCCTCCCTGGGTAGATCGTCCTTCTTCGACAGATCTGAGCTTACCTAAGCTGACGCAAACCTTTCCCTCCAATAAACCAAATAAAACCAACAAAATCCTAATAAACCAAACTGCACCAAAACCTTTCCCCCCAATAAACCAAATAAAACCAACAAAATCCTAATAAACCAAACAACACCATATAAAGCAAATGAAGCGCGTAAAGCAAATAAAAGAATAATGCAAAATTCAGGGCGCCTAAGGCCTCCCTGGGTAGATCGTCCTTCTGCGACAGATCTGAGCTTACCTAAGCTGACGCAAACCTTTCCCCACAATAAACCAAATAAAACCAACAAAATCCTAATAAACCAAACAACACCAAATAAAGCAAATGAAGCGCATAAAGCAAATAAAAGAATAATGCAAAATTCAGGGCGCCTCAGGCCTCCCTGGGAAGATCGTCCTTCTTCGACAGATCTGAGCTTACCTAAGCTGACGCAAACCTTTCCCCCCAATAAACCAAATAAAACCAACAAAATCCTAATAAACCAAACAACACCAAATAAAGGCTTCGCTTCATTTGCTTAACCCTTTCGCGGCGAACAGCGCCTATAGGCGCTCAGCTATAGACGCTACTCTGAGCGGACAGCGCCTTTAGGCGCTCGGATATAGACGCTCACTCTGACCGAGCAGTACCTATAGGCGCTCATCCAGAGCCGCTCTCTTCGAGCGAACAGTGCCTTTTGACGACGTTCATTTGTTATCTACTATTTATTATTTGATAACTGTCCAATAATGTCCATTAAGTCGTCCGCGCGGTCGACCTTCCACCGTCACGCCGGCTGCCTAGAGTGCAATTCACTTCTGAGCGCTCCGCCGCGAAAGGGTTAAACAAACGGTGTTGTTTGGTTTATTAGGATTTTGTTGGTTTTATTTGGTTTATTGGGGGGAAAGGTTTTGGTGCTGTTTGGTTTATTAGGATTTTGTTGGTTTTATTTGGTTTATTGGGGGGAAAGGTTTGCATCAGCTTAGGTAAGCTCAGATCTGTCGCAGAAGGACGATCTACCCAGGGAGGCCTTAGGCGCCCTGAATTTTGCATTATTCTTTTAGTTGCTTTACACGCTTCATTTGCTTTATTTGGTGTTGTTTGGTTTATTAGGATTTTGTTGGTTTTATTTGGTTTATTGGGGGGAAAGGTTTTGGTGCTGTTTGGTTTATTAGGATTTTGTTGGTTTTATTTGGTTTATTGGGGGGAAAGGTTTGCGTCAGCTTAGGTAAGCTCAGATCTGTCGCAGAAGGACGATCTACCCAGGGAGGCCTGAGGTTAGGATTAGGTTAGATTATTTGTTTTATAAACCATTAATCTAAACTTGGAGGCTACGGTTAGTGTAATGTAATAACATATACCATAATGTAATATAACATATTCGCATACTTCCAAATTTGTTTTCCTATTCTTGGTGATTTCAATCAATTTAAATGCTCACCGCTCATCCGTGTCTCTACGTGTCGTACTGCGCATGTAGCACAAGTGCTTCTACAAGCGCGGTTAGGATTGCGATTCCATGAGAAACAGTGGATTAGATGCGGCTGAAAACCCTACAGGCGCGGTTTGGATTGCGTTTCCTTCTGAAATAATGGAATAGGTGCAGCTGGAAACCCGACAGGCGCTTTTAGGATTGCGTTTCCTTGTAATATAATGGATTAGGTGCAGCTGGAAACCTTACAGGCGCGGTCAGAATTGCGTTTTTTTGAGACACGATGAATTAGGTGCGGCTGGAAACCATATAGGGATAGTTAGGACAGGGTTTCCTTGAAAAATAGTGGATAAGATGCGGCTGCAAACCCTACAGGCGAGGTTAGGTTTGCGTTTCCTTGAGAAATAGTGGATTAAATGCGGCTGGAAACCCTACAGGCGCGGTTAGGATTGCGTTTCCTTGAAAAATGATGGATTAGGTGCAGCTGGAAACCCTACAAGCGCGGTTAGGATTGCGTTTCCATGAGAAACAGTGGATTAGATGCAGCTGAAAACCCTACAGGCACGGTTAGGATTGCGTTTCCTTGTGAAATAATGGATTAGGTGCAGCTGGAAACCCTACAGGCGCTGTTAGGATTGCGTTTCCTTGTAATATAATGGATTAGGTGCAGCTGGAAACCTTACAGGCGCTGTTAGGATTGCATTTCCTTGTAATATAATGGATTAGGTGCAGCTGGAAACCTTACAGGCGCGGTCAGAATTGCGTTTTTTTGAGAAACGATGAATTAGGTGCGGCTGGAAACCATATAGGGATAGTTAGGACAGGGTTTCCTTGAGAAATAGTGGATAAGATGCGGCTGCAAACCCTACAGGCACGGTTAGGATTGCGTTTCCTTGTGAAATAATGGATTAGGTGCAGCTGGAAACCCTACAGGCGCTGTTAGGATTGCGTTTCCTTGTAATATAATGGATTAGGTGCAGCTGGAAACCTTACAGGCGCTGTTAGGATTGCGTTTCCTTGTAATATAATGGATTAGGTGCAGCTGGAAACCTTACAGGCGCGGTCAGAATTGCGTTTCTTTGAGAAACGATGAATTAGCTGCGGCTAGAATCCATATAGGGATAGTTAGGACAGGGTTTCCTTGAGAAATAGTCAAACCTTTCCCCCCAATAAACTAAATAAAACCAAGAAAATCTTAATAAACCAAACAACACCAAATAAAGCAAATGAAGCGCGTAAAGCAACTAAAAGAATAATGCAAAATTCAGGGCGCCTCAGGCCTCCCTGGGTAGACCGTCCTTCTTCGACAGATCTGAGCTTACCTAAGCTGACGCAAACCTTTCCCTCCAATAAACCAAATAAAACCAA
The DNA here is from genome assembly GCA_944319695.1 of Tiphia femorata. NCBI lineage: Eukaryota > Metazoa > Arthropoda > Insecta > Hymenoptera > Tiphiidae > Tiphia > Tiphia femorata. The sequence continues at coordinate 24,308,654 of OX090900.1, read as the reverse complement.
CAAAATCCTAATAAACCAAACTGCACCAAAACCTTTCCCCCCAATACACCAAATAAAACCAACAAAATCCTAATAAACCAAACAACACCATATAAAGCAAATGAAGCGCATAAAGCAAATAAAAGAATAATGCAAAATTCAGGGCGCCTAAGGCCTCCCTGGGTAGATCGTCCTTCTGCGACAGATCTGAGCTTACCTAAGCTGACGCAAACCTTTCCCCACAATAAACCAAATAAAACCAACAAAATCCTAATAAACCAAACAACACCAAATAAAGCAAATGAAGCGCATAAAGCAAATAAAAGAATAATGCAAAATTCAGGGCGCCTCAGGCCTCCCTGGGTAGATCGTCCTTCTTCGACAGATCTGAGCTTACCTAAGCTGACGCAAACCTTTCCCCCCAATAAACCAAATAAAACCAACAAAATCCTAATAAACCAAACAACACCAAATAAAGGCTTCGCTTCATTTGCTTTGTTTGGTGTTGTTTGGTTTATTAGGATTTTGTTGGTTTTATTTGGTTTATTGGGGGGAAAGGTTTTGGTGCTGTTTGGTTTATTAGGATTTTGTTGGTTTTATTTGGTTTATTGGGGGGAAAGGTTTGCATCAGCTTAGGTAAGCTCAGATCTGTCGCAGAAGGACGATCTACCCAGGGAGGCCTTAGGCGCCCTGAATTTTGCATTATTCTTTTAGTTGCTTTACACGCTTCATTTGCTTTATTTGGTGTTGTTTGGTTTATTAGGATTTTGTTGGTTTTATTTGGTTTATTGGGGGGAAAGGTTTTGGTGCTGTTTGGTTTATTAGGACTTTGTTGGTTTTATTTGGTTTATTGGGGGGAAAGGTTTGCGTCAGCTTAGGTAAGCTCAGATCTGTCGCAGAAGGACGATCTACCCAGGGAGGCCTGAGGTTAGGATTAGGATTAGGTTAGGATTAGGTGCAGCTGGAAACCTTACAGGCGCTGTTAGGATTGCGTTTCCTTGTAATATAATGGATTAGGTGCAGCTGGAAACCCTACAGGCGCTGTTAGGATTGCGTTTCCTTGTAATATAATGGATTAGGTGCAGCTGGAAACCTTACAGGCGCTGTTAGGATTGCATTTCCTTGTAATATAATGGATTAGGTGCAGCTGGAAACCTTACAGGCGCGGTCAGAATTGCGTTTTTTTGAGAAACGATGAATTAGGTGCGGCTGGAAACCATATAGGGATAGTTAGGACAGGGTTTCCTTGAGAAATAGTGGATAAGATGCGGCTGCAAACCCTACAGGCACGGTTAGGATTGCGTTTCCTTGTGAAATAATGGATTAGGTGCAGCTGGAAACCCTACAGGCGCTGTTAGGATTGCGTTTCCTTGTAATATAATGGATTAGGTGCAGCTGGAAACCTTACAGGCGCTGTTAGGATTGCGTTTCCTTGTAATATAATGGATTAGGTGCAGCTGGAAACCTTACAGGCGCGATCAGAATTGCGTTTCTTTGAGAAACGATGAATTAGCTGCGGCTAGAATCCATATAGGGATAGTTAGGACAGGGTTTCCTTGAGAAATAGTCAAACCTTTCCCCCCAATAAACTAAATAAAACCAAGAAAATCTTAATAAACCAAACAACACCAAATAAAGCAAATGAAGCGCGTAAAGCAACTAAAAGAATAATGCATAATTCAGGGCGCCTCAAGCCTCCCTGGGTAGATCGTCCTTCTTCGACAGATCTGAGCTTACCTAAGCTGACGCAAACCTTTCCCCCCAATAAACCAAATAAAACCAACAAAATCCTAATAAACCAAACAGCACCAAAACCTTTCCCCCCAATAAACCAAATAAAACCAACAAAATCCTAATAAACCAAACAACACCAAATAAAGCAAATGAAGTGCGTAAAGCAAATAAAAGAATAATGCAAAATTCAGGGCGCCTAAGGCCTTCCTGGGTAGATCGTCCTTCTGCGACAGATCTGAGCTTACCTAAGCTGACGCAAACCTTTCCCTCCAATAAACCAAATAAAACCAACAAAATCCTAATAAACCAAACTGCACCAAAACCTTTCCCCCCAATAAACCAAATAAAACCAACAAAATCCTAATAAACCAAACAACACCATATAAAGCAAATGAAGCGCGTAAAGCAAATAAAAGAATAATGCAAAATTCAGGGCGCCTAAGGCCTCCCTGGGTAGATCGTCCTTCTGCGACAGATCTGAGCTTACCTAAGCTGACGCAAACCTTTCCCCACAATAAACCAAATAAAACCAACAAAATCCTAATAAACCAAACAACACCAAATAAAGCAAATAAAAGAATAATGCAAAATTCAGGGCGCCTCAGGCCTCCCTGGGTAGATCGTCCTTCTTCGACAGATCTGAGCTTACCTAAGCTGACGCAAACCTTTCCCTCCAATAAACCAAATAAAACCAACAAAATCCTAATAAACCAAACTGCACCAAAACCTTTCCCCCCAATACACCAAATAAAACCAACAAAATCCTAATAAACCAAACAACACCATATAAAGCAAATGAAGCGCATAAAGCAAATAAAAGAATAATGCAAAATTCAGGGCGCCTAAGGCCTCCCTGGGTAGATCGTCCTTCTGCGACAGATCTGAGCTTACCTAAGCTGACGCAAACCTTTCCCCACAATAAACCAAATAAAACCAACAAAATCCTAATAAACCAAACAACACCAAATAAAGCAAATGAAGCGCATAAAGCAAATAAAAGAATAATGCAAAATTCAGGGCGCCTCAGGCCTCCCTGGGTAGATCGTCCTTCTTCGACAGATCTGAGCTTACCTAAGCTGACGCAAACCTTTCCCCCCAATAAACCAAATAAAACCAACAAAATCCTAATAAACCAAACAACACCAAATAAAGGCTTCGCTTCATTTGCTTAACCCTTTCGCGGCGAACAGCGCCTATAGGCCCTCAGCTATAGACGCTACTCTGAGCGGACAGCGCCTTTAGGCGCTCGGATATAGACGCTCACTCTGACCGAGCAGTACCTATAGGCGCTCATCCAGAGCCGCTCTCTTCGAGCGAACAGTGCCTTTTGACGACGTTCATTTGTTATCTACTATTTATTATTTGATAACTGTCCAATAATGTCCATTAAGTCGTCCGCGCGGTCGACCTTCCACCGTCACGCCGGCTGCCTAGAGTGCAATTCACTTCTGAGCGCTCCGCCGCGAAAGGGTTAAACAAACGGTGTTGTTTGGTTTATTAGGATTTTGTTGGTTTTATTTGGTTTATTGGGGGGAAAGGTTTTGGTGCTGTTTGGTTTATTAGGATTTTGTTGGTTTTATTTGGTTTATTGGGGGGAAAGGTTTGCATCAGCTTAGGTAAGCTCAGATCTGTCGCAGAAGGACGATCTACCCAGGGAGGCCTTAGGCGCCCTGAATTTTGCATTATTCTTTTAGTTGCTTTACACGCTTCATTTGCTTTATTTGGTGTTGTTTGGTTTATTAGGATTTTGTTGGTTTTATTTGGTTTATTGGGGGGAAAGGTTTTGGTGCTGTTTGGTTTATTAGGATTTTGTTGGTTTTATTTGGTTTATTGGGGGGAAAGGTTTGCGTCAGCTTAGGTAAGCTCAGATCTGTCGCAGAAGGACGATCTACCCAGGGAGGCCTGAGGTTAGGATTAGGTTAGATTATTTGTTTTATAAACCATTAATCTAAACTTGGAGGCTACGGTTAGTGTAATGTAATAACCTATACCATAATGTAATATAACATATTCGCATACTTCCAAATTTGTTTTCCTATTCTTGGTGATTTCAATCAATTTAAATGCTCACCGCTCATCCGTGTCTCTACGTGTCGTACTGCGCATGTAGCACAAGTGCTTCTACAAGCGCGGTTAGGATTGCGATTCCATGAGAAACAGTGGATTAGATGCGGCTGAAAACCCTACAGGCGCGGTTTGGATTGCGTTTCCTTGTGAAATAATGGAATAGGTGCAGCTGGAAACCCGACAGGCGCTTTTAGGATTCCGTTTCCTTGTAATATAATGGATTAGGTGCAGCTGGAAACCTTACAGGCGCGGTCAGAATTGCGTTTTTTTGAGACACGATGAATTAGGTGCGGCTGGAAACCATATAGGGATAGTTAGGACAGGGTTTCCTTGAAAAATAGTGGATAAGATGCGGCTGCAAACCCTACAGGCGAGGTTAGGTTTGCGTTTCCTTGAGAAATAGTGGATTAAATGCGGCTGGAAACCCTACAGGCGCGGTTAGGATTGCGTTTCCTTGAAAAATGATGGATTAGGTGCAGCTGGAAACCCTACAAGCGCGGTTAGGATTGCGTTTCCATGAGAAACAGTGGATTAGATGCAGCTGAAAACCCTACAGGCACGGTTAGGATTGCGTTTCCTTGTGAAATAATGGATTAGGTGCAGCTGGAAACCCTACAGGCGCTGTTAGGATTGCGTTTCCTTGTAATATAATGGATTAGGTGCAGCTGGAAACCTTACAGGCGCTGTTAGGATTGCATTTCCTTGTAATATAATGGATTAGGTGCAGCTGGAAACCTTACAGGCGCGGTCAGAATTGCGTTTTTTTGAGAAACGATGAATTAGGTGCGGCTGGAAACCATATAGGGATAGTTAGGACAGGGTTTCCTTGAGAAATAGTGGATAAGATGCGGCTGCAAACCCTACAGGCACGGTTAGGATTGCGTTTCCTTGTGAAATAATGGATTAGGTGCAGCTGGAAACCCTACAGGCGCTGTTAGGATTGCGTTTCCTTGTAATATAATGGATTAGGTGCAGCTGGAAACCTTACAGGCGCTGTTAGGATTGCGTTTCCTTGTAATATAATGGATTAGGTGCAGCTGGAAACCTTACAGGCGCGATCAGAATTGCGTTTCTTTGAGAAACGATGAATTAGCTGCGGCTAGAATCCATATAGGGATAGTTAGGACAGGGTTTCCTTGAGAAATAGTCAAACCTTTCCCCCCAATAAACTAAATAAAACCAAGAAAATCTTAATAAACCAAACAACACCAAATAAAGCAAATGAAGCGCGTAAAGCAACTAAAAGAATAATGCATAATTCAGGGCGCCTCAAGCCTCCCTGGGTAGATCGTCCTTCTTCGACAGATCTGAGCTTACCTAAGCTGACGCAAACCTTTCCCCCCAATAAACCAAATAAAACCAACAAAATCCTAATAAACCAAACAGCACCAAAACCTTTCCCCCCAATAAACCAAATAAAACCAACAAAATCCTAATAAACCAAACAACACCAAATAAAGCAAATGAAGTGCGTAAAGCAAATAAAAGAATAATGCAAAATTCAGGGCGCCTAAGGCCTTCCTGGGTAGATCGTCCTTCTGCGACAGATCTGAGCTTACCTAAGCTGACGCAAACCTTTCCCTCCAATAAACCAAATAAAACCAACAAAATCCTAATAAACCAAACTGCACCAAAACCTTTCCCCCCAATAAACCAAATAAAACCAACAAAATCCTAATAAACCAAACAACACCATATAAAGCAAATGAAACGCGTAAAGCAAATAAAAGAATAATGCAAAATTCAGGGCGCCTAAGGCCTCCCTGGGTAGATCGTCCTTCTGCGACAGATCTGAGCTTACCTAAGCTGACGCAAACCTTTCCCCACAATAAACCAAATAAAACCAACAAAATCCTAATAAACCAAACAACACCAAATAAAGCAAATAAAAGAATAATGCAAAATTCAGGGCGCCTCAGGCCTCCCTGGGTAGATCGTCCTTCTTCGACAGATCTGAGCTTACCTAAGCTGACGCAAACCTTTCCCTCCAATAAACCAAATAAAACCAACAAAATCCTAATAAACCAAACTGCACCAAAACCTTTCCCCCCAATACACCAAATAAAACCAACAAAATCCTAATAAACCAAACAACACCATATAAAGCAAATGAAACGCGTAAAGCAAATAAAAGAATAATGCAAAATTCAGGGCGCCTAAGGCCTCCCTGGGTAGATCGTCCTTCTGCGACAGATCTGAGCTTACCTAAGCTGACGCAAACCTTTCCCCACAATAAACCAAATAAAACCAACAAAATCCTAATAAACCAAACAACACCAAATAAAGCAAATAAAAGAATAATGCAAAATTGAGGGCGCCTCAGGCCTCCCTGGGTAGATCGTCCTTCTTCGACAGATCTGAGCTTACCTAAGCTGACGCAAACCTTTCCCTCCAATAAACCAAATAAAACCAACAAAATCCTAATAAACCAAACTGCACCAAAACCTTTCCCCCCAATACACCAAATAAAACCAACAAAATCGTAATAAACCAAACAACACCATATAAAGCAAATGAAGCGCATAAAGCAAATAAAAGAATAATGCAAAATTCAGGGCGCCTAAGGCCTCCCTGGGTAGATCGTCCTTCTGCGACAGATCTGAGCTTACCTAAGCTGACGCAAACCTTTCCCCACAATAAACCAAATAAAACCAACAAAATCCTAATAAACCAAACAACACCAAATAAAGCAAATGAAGCGCATAAAGCAAATAAAAGAATAATGCAAAATTCAGGGCGCCTCAGGCCTCCCTGGGTAGATCGTCCTTCTTCGACAGATCTGAGCTTACCTAAGCTGAAGCAAACCTTTCCCCCCAATAAACCAAATAAAACCAACAAAATCCTAATAAACCAAACAACACCAAATAAAGGCTTCGCTTCATTTGCTTTGTTTGGTGTTGTTTGGTTTATTAGGATTTTGTTGGTTTTATTTGGTTTATTGGGGGGAAAGGTTTTGGTGCTGTTTGGTTTATTAGGATTTTGTTGGTTTTATTTGGTTTATTGGGGGGAAAGGTTTGCATCAGCTTAGGTAAGCTCAGATCTGTCGCAGAAGGACGATCTACCCAGGGAGGCCTTAGGCGCCCTGAATTTTGCATTATTCTTTTAGTTGCTTTACACGCTTCATTTGCTTTATTTGGTGTTGTTTGGTTTATTAGGATTTTGTTGGTTTTATTTGGTTTATTGGGGGGAAAGGTTTTGGTGCTGTTTGGTTTATTAGGACTTTGTTGGTTTTATTTGGTTTATTGGGGGGAAAGGTTTGCGTCAGCTTAGGTAAGCTCAGATCTGTCGCAGAAGGACGATCTACCCAGGGAGGCCTGAGGTTAGGATTAGGTTAGATTATTTGTTTTATAAACCATTAATCTAAACTTGGAGGCTACGGTTAGTGTAATGTAATAACCTATACCATAATGTAATATAACATATTCGCATACTTCCAAATTTGTTTTCCTATTCTTGGTGATTTCAATCAATTTAAATGCTCACCGCTCATCCGTGTCTCTACGTGTCGTACTGCGCATGTAGCACAAGTGCTTCTACAAGCGCGGTTAGGATTGCGATTCCATGAGAAACAGTGGATTAGATGCGGCTGAAAACCCTACAGGCGCGGTTAGGATTGCGTTTCCTTGTGAAATAATGGAATAGGTGCAGCTGGAAAACCGTCAGGCGCTTTTAGGATTGCGTTTCCTTGTAATATAATAGATTAGGTGCAGCTGGAAACCTTACAGGCGCGGTCAGAATTGCGTTTTTTTGAGAAACGATGAATTAGGTGCGGCTGGAAACCATATAGGGATAGTTAGGACAGGGTTTCCTTGAAAAATAGTGGATAAGATGCGGCTGCAAACCCTACAGGCGAGGTTAGGTTTGCGTTTCCTTGAGAAATAGTGGATTAAATGCGACTGGAAACCCTACAGGCGCGGTTAGGATTGCGTTTCCTTGAAAAATGATGGATTAGGTGCAGCTGGAAACCCTACAAGCGCGGTTAGGATTGCGTTTCCATGAGAAACAGTGGATTAGATGCAGCTGAAAACCCTACAGGCACGGTTAGGATTGCGTTTCCTTGTGAAATAATGGATTAGGTGCAGCTAGAAACCCTACAGGCGCTGTTAGGATTGCGTTTCCTTGTAATATAATGGATTAGGTGCAGCTGGAAACCTTACAGGCGCTGTTAGGATTGCGTTTCCTTGTAATATAATGGATTAGGTGCAGCTGGAAACCTTACAGGCGCGGTCAGAATTGCGTTTTTTTGAGAAACGATGAATTAGGTGCGGCTGGAAACCATATAGGGATAGTTAGGACAGGGTTTCCTTGAAAAATAGTGGATAAGATGCGGCTGCAAACCCTACAGGCGAGGTTAGGTTTGCGTTTCCTTGAGAAATAGTGGATTAAATGCGGCTGGAAACCCTACAGGCGCGGTTAGGATTGCGTTTCCTTGAAAAATGATGGATTAGGTGCAGCTGGAAACCCAACAAGCGCGGTTAGGATTGCGTTTCCATGAGAAACAGTGGATTAGATGCAGCTGAAAACCCTACAGGCACGGTTAGGATTGCGTTTCCTTGTGAAATAATGGATTAGGTGCAGCTGGAAACCCTACAGGCGCTGTTAGGATTGCGTTTCCTTGTAATATAATGGATTAGGTGCAGCTGGAAACCTTACAGGCGCTGTTAGGATTGCGTTTCCTTGTAATATAATGGATTAGGTGCAGCTGGAAACCTTACAGGCGCGGTCAGAATTGCGTTTCTTTGAGAAACGATGAATTAGCTGCGGCTAGAATCCATATAGGGATAGTTAGGACAGGGTTTCCTTGAAAAATAGTGGATAAGATGCGGCTGCAAACCCTACAGGCGAGGTTAGGCTTGCGTTTCCTTGAGAAATAGTGGATTAAATGCGGCTGGAAACCCTACAGGCGCGGTTAGGATTGCGTTTCCTTGAAAAATGATGGATTAGGTGCAGCTGGAAACCCTACAAGCGCGGTTAGGATTGCGTTTCCATGAGAAACAGTGGATTAGATGCAGCTGAAAACCCTACAGGCACGGTTAGGATTGCGTTTCCTTGTGAAATAATGGATTAGGTGCAGCTAGAAACCCTACAGGCGCTGTTAGGATTGCGTTTCCTTGTAATATAATGGATTAGGTGCAGCTGGAAACCTTACAGGCGCTGTTAGGATTGCGTTTCCTTGTAATATAATGGATTAGGTGCAGCTGGAAACCTTACAGGCGCGGTCAGAATTGCGTTTCTTTGAGAAACGATGAATTAGCTGCGGCTAGAATCCATATAGGGATAGTTAGGACAGGGTTTCCTTGAAAAATAGTGGATAAGATGCGGCTGCAAACCCTACAGGCGAGGTTAGGTTTGCGTTTCCTTGAGAAATAGTGGATTAAATGCGGCTGGAAACCCTACAGGCGCGGTTAGGATTGCGTTTCCTTGAAAAATGATGGATTAGGTGCAGCTGGAAACCCTACAAGCGCGGTTAGGATTGCGTTTCCATGAGAAACAGTGGATTAGATGCAGCTGAAAACCCTACAGGCACGGTTAGGATTGCGTTTCCTTGTGAAATAATGGATTAGGTGCAGCTAGAAACCCTACAGGCGCTGTTAGGATTGCGTTTCCTTGTAATATAATGGATTAGGTGCAGCTGGAAACCTTACAGGCGCTGTTAGGATTGCGTTTCCTTGTAATATAATGGATTTGGTGCAGCTGGAAACCTTACAGGCGCGGTCAGAATTGCGTTTTTTTGAGAAACGATGAATTAGGTGCGGCTGGAAACCATATAGGGATAGTTAGGACAGGGTTTCCTTGAGAAATAGTGGATAAGATGCGGCTGCAAACCCTACAGGCGAGGTTAGGTTTGCGTTTCCTTGAGAAATAGCGGATTAAATGCGGCTGGAAACCCTACAGGCGCGGTTAAGATTGCGTTTCCTTGAAAAATACCGAGTTAGATGTAGCTGGAAAACCTACAGGAACGGTTAGGATCGCGTTTCCTTGACAAGCAGTGGATTAGGTGTGGCTCGAAATCCAACAGGCACGGTTAGGATTGCGATTCATTGTGAAATAGTGGATTAGATGCGGCTCGAAACCCGACAGGCACGGTTAGGATTGCGTTTCCTTGAAAAATAATGGATTAGGTGCAGCGGGGAACCCTACAGGCGCGGTTAGGATTGCGTTTCTTTGAGAAACGATGAATTAGCTGCGGCTAGAATCCATATAGGGATAGTTAGGACAGGGTTTCCTTGAGAAATAGTCAATCCTTTCCCCCCAATAAACTAAATAAAACCAAGAAAATCTTAATAAACCAAACAACACCAAATAAAGCAAATGAAGCGCGTAAAGCAACTAAAAGAATAATGCATAATTCAGGGCGCCTCAAGCCTCCCTGGGTAGATCGTCCTTCTTCGACAGATCTGAGCTTACCTAAGCTGACGCAAACCTTTCCCCCCAATAAACCAAATAAAACCAACAAAATCCTAATAAACCAAACAGCACCAAAACCTTTCCCCCCAATAAACCAAATAAAACCAACAAAATCCTAATAAACCAAACAACACCAAATAAAGCAAATGAAGTGCGTAAAGCAAATAAAAGAATAATGCAAAATTCAGGGCGCCTAAGGCCTTCCTGGGTAGATCGTCCTTCTGCGACAGATCTGAGCTTACCTAAGCTGACGCAAACCTTTCCCTCCAATAAACCAAATAAAACCAACAAAATCCTAATAAACCAAACTGCACCAAAACCTTTCCCCCCAATAAACCAAATAAAACCAACAAAATCCTAATAAACCAAACAACACCATATAAAGCAAATGAAACGCGTAAAGCAAATAAAAGAATAATGCAAAATTCAGGGCGCCTAAGGCCTCCCTGGGTAGATCGTCCTTCTGCGACAGATCTGAGCTTACCTAAGCTGACGCAAACCTTTCCCCACAATAAACCAAATAAAACCAACAAAATCCTAATAAACCAAACAACACCAAATAAAGCAAATAAAAGAATAATGCAAAATTCAGGGCGCCTCAGGCCTCCCTGGGTAGATCGTCCTTCTTCGACAGATCTGAGCTTACCTAAGCTGACGCAAACCTTTCCCTCCAATAAACCAAATAAAACCAACAAAATCCTAATAAACCAAACTGCACCAAAACCTTTCCCCCCAATACACCAAATAAAACCAACAAAATCCTAATAAACCAAACAACACCATATAAAGCAAATGAAACGCGTAAAGCAAATAAAAGAATAATGCAAAATTCAGGGCGCCTAAGGCCTCCCTGGGTAGATCGTCCTTCTGCGACAGATCTGAGCTTACCTAAGCTGACGCAAACCTTTCCCCACAATAAACCAAATAAAACCAACAAAATCCTAATAAACCAAACAACACCAAATAAAGCAAATAAAAGAATAATGCAAAATTGAGGGCGCCTCAGGCCTCCCTGGGTAGATCGTCCTTCTTCGACAGATCTGAGCTTACCTAAGCTGACGCAAACCTTTCCCTCCAATAAACCAAATAAAACCAACAAAATCCTAATAAACCAAACTGCACCAAAACCTTTCCCCCCAATACACCAAATAAAACCAACAAAATCCTAATAAACCAAACAACACCATATAAAGCAAATGAAGCGCATAAAGCAAATAAAAGAATAATGCAAAATTCAGGGCGCCTAAGGCCTCCCTGGGTAGATCGTCCTTCTGCGACAGATCTGAGCTTACCTAAGCTGACGCAAACCTTTCCCCACAATAAACCAAATAAAACCAACAAAATCCTAATAAACCAAACAACACCAAATAAAGCAAATGAAGCGCATAAAGCAAATAAAAGAATAATGCAAAATTCAGGGCGCCTCAGGCCTCCCTGGGTAGATCGTCCTTCTTCGACAGATCTGAGCTTACCTAAGCTGAAGCAAACCTTTCCCCCCAATAAACCAAATAAAACCAACAAAATCCTAATAAACCAAACAACACCAAATAAAGGCTTCGCTTCATTTGCTTTGTTTGGTGTTGTTTGGTTTATTAGGATTTTGTTGGTTTTATTTGGTTTATTGGGGGGAAAGGTTTTGGTGCTGTTTGGTTTATTAGGATTTTGTTGGTTTTATTTGGTTTATTGGGGGGAAAGGTTTGCATCAGCTTAGGTAAGCTCAGATCTGTCGCAGAAGGACGATCTACCCAGGGAGGCCTTAGGCGCCCTGAATTTTGCATTATTCTTTTAGTTGCTTTACACGCTTCATTTGCTTTATTTGGTGTTGTTTGGTTTATTAGGATTTTGTTGGTTTTATTTGGTTTATTGGGGGGAAAGGTTTTGGTGCTGTTTGGTTTATTAGGACTTTGTTGGTTTTATTTGGTTTATTGGGGGGAAAGGTTTGCGTCAGCTTAGGTAAGCTCAGATCTGTCGCAGAAGGACGATCTACCCAGGGAGGCCTGAGGTTAGGATTAGGTTAGATTATTTGTTTTATAAACCATTAATCTAAACTTGGAGGCTACGGTTAGTGTAATGTAATAACCTATACCATAATGTAATATAACATATTCGCATACTTCCAAATTTGTTTTCCTATTCTTGGTGATTTCAATCAATTTAAATGCTCACCGCTCATCCGTGTCTCTACGTGTCGTACTGCGCATGTAGCACAAGTGCTTCTACAAGCGCGGTTAGGATTGCGATTCCATGAGAAACAGTGGATTAGATGCGGCTGAAAACCCTACAGGCGCGGTTAGGATTGCGTTTCCTTGTGAAATAATGGAATAGGTGCAGCTGGAAAACCGTCAGGCGCTTTTAGGATTGCGTTTCCTTGTAATATAATAGATTAGGTGCAGCTGGAAACCTTACAGGCGCGGTCAGAATTGCGTTTTTTTGAGAAACGATGAATTAGGTGCGGCTGGAAACCATATAGGGATAGTTAGGACAGGGTTTCCTTGAAAAATAGTGGATAAGATGCGGCTGCAAACCCTACAGGCGAGGTTAGGTTTGCGTTTCCTTGAGAAATAGTGGATTAAATGCGACTGGAAACCCTACAGGCGCGGTTAGGATTGCGTTTCCTTGAAAAATGATGGATTAGGTGCAGCTGGAAACCCTACAAGCGCGGTTAGGATTGCGTTTCCATGAGAAACAGTGGATTAGATGCAGCTGAAAACCCTACAGGCACGGTTAGGATTGCGTTTCCTTGTGAAATAATGGATTAGGTGCAGCTAGAAACCCTACAGGCGCTGTTAGGATTGCGTTTCCTTGTAATATAATGGATTAGGTGCAGCTGGAAACCTTACAGGCGCTGTTAGGATTGCGTTTCCTTGTAATATAATGGATTAGGTGCAGCTGGAAACCTTACAGGCGCGGTCAGAATTGCGTTTTTTTGAGAAACGATGAATTAGGTGCGGCTGGAAACCATATAGGGATAGTTAGGACAGGGTTTCCTTGAAAAATAGTGGATAAGATGCGGCTGCAAACCCTACAGGCGAGGTTAGGTTTGCGTTTCCTTGAGAAATAGTGGATTAAATGCGGCTGGAAACCCTACAGGCGCGGTTAGGATTGCGTTTCCTTGAAAAATGATGGATTAGGTGCAGCTGGAAACCCAACAAGCGCGGTTAGGATTGCGTTTCCATGAGAAACAGTGGATTAGATGCAGCTGAAAACCCTACAGGCACGGTTAGGATTGCGTTTCCTTGTGAAATAATGGATTAGGTGCAGCTGGAAACCCTACAGGCGCTGTTAGGATTGCGTTTCCTTGTAATATAATGGATTAGGTGCAGCTGGAAACCTTACAGGCGCTGTTAGGATTGCGTTTCCTTGTAATATAATGGATTAGGTGCAGCTGGAAACCTTACAGGCGCGGTCAGAATTGCGTTTCTTTGAGAAACGATGAATTAGCTGCGGCTAGAATCCATATAGGGATAGTTAGGACAGGGTTTCCTTGAAAAATAGTGGATAAGATGCGGCTGCAAACCCTACAGGCGAGGTTAGGCTTGCGTTTCCTTGAGAAATAGTGGATTAAATGCGGCTGGAAACCCTACAGGCGCGGTTAGGATTGCGTTTCCTTGAAAAATGATGGATTAGGTGCAGCTGGAAACCCTACAAGCGCGGTTAGGATTGCGTTTCCATGAGAAACAGTGGATTAGATGCAGCTGAAAACCCTACAGGCACGGTTAGGATTGCGTTTCCTTGTGAAATAATGGATTAGGTGCAGCTAGAAACCCTACAGGCGCTGTTAGGATTGCGTTTCCTTGTAATATAATGGATTAGGTGCAGCTGGAAACCTTACAGGCGCTGTTAGGATTGCGTTTCCTTGTAATATAATGGATTAGGTGCAGCTGGAAACCTTACAGGCGCGGTCAGAATTGCGTTTCTTTGAGAAACGATGAATTAGCTGCGGCTAGAATCCATATAGGGATAGTTAGGACAGGGTTTCCTTGAAAAATAGTGGATAAGATGCGGCTGCAAACCCTACAGGCGAGGTTAGGTTTGCGTTTCCTTGAGAAATAGTGGATTAAATGCGGCTGGAAACCCTACAGGCGCGGTTAGGATTGCGTTTCCTTGAAAAATGATGGATTAGGTGCAGCTGGAAACCCTACAAGCGCGGTTAGGATTGCGTTTCCATGAGAAACAGTGGATTAGATGCAGCTGAAAACCCTACAGGCACGGTTAGGATTGCGTTTCCTTGTGAAATAATGGATTAGGTGCAGCTAGAAACCCTACAGGCGCTGTTAGGATTGCGTTTCCTTGTAATATAATGGATTAGGTGCAGCTGGAAACCTTACAGGCGCTGTTAGGATTGCGTTTCCTTGTAATATAATGGATTTGGTGCAGCTGGAAACCTTACAGGCGCGGTCAGAATTGCGTTTTTTTGAGAAACGATGAATTAGGTGCGGCTGGAAACCATATAGGGATAGTTAGGACAGGGTTTCCTTGAGAAATAGTGGATAAGATGCGGCTGCAAACCCTACAGGCGAGGTTAGGTTTGCGTTTCCTTGAGAAATAGCGGATTAAATGCGGCTGGAAACCCTACAGGCGCGGTTAAGATTGCGTTTCCTTGAAAAATACCGAGTTAGATGTAGCTGGAAAACCTACAGGAACGGTTAGGATCGCGTTTCCTTGACAAGCAGTGGATTAGGTGTGGCTCGAAATCCAACAGGCACGGTTAGGATTGCGATTCATTGTGAAATAGTGGATTAGATGCGGCTCGAAACCCGACAGGCACGGTTAGGATTGCGTTTCCTTGAAAAATAATGGATTAGGTGCAGCGGGGAACCCTACAGGCGCGGTTAGGATTGCGTTTCTTTGAGAAACGATGAATTAGCTGCGGCTAGAATCCATATAGGGATAGTTAGGACAGGGTTTCCTTGAGAAATAGTCAATCCTTTCCCCCCAATAAACTAAATAAAACCAAGAAAATCTTAATAAACCAAACAACACCAAATAAAGCAAATGAAGCGCGTAAAGCAACTAAAAGAATAATGCATAATTCAGGGCGCCTCAAGCCTCCCTGGGTAGATCGTCCTTCTTCGACAGATCTGAGCTTACCTAAGCTGACGCAAACCTTTCCCCCCAATAAACCAAATAAAACCAACAAAATCCTAATAAACCAAACAGCACCAAAACCTTTCCCCCCAATAAACCAAATAAAACCAACAAAATCCTAATAAACCAAACAACACCAAATAAAGCAAATGAAGTGCGTAAAGCAAATAAAAGAATAATGCAAAATTCAGGGCGCCTAAGGCCTTCCTGGGTAGATCGTCCTTCTGCGACAGATCTGAGCTTACCTAAGCTGACGCAAACCTTTCCCTCCAATAAACCAAATAAAACCAACAAAATCCTAATAAACCAAACTGCACCAAAACCTTTCCCCCCAATAAACCAAATAAAACCAACAAAATCCTAATAAACCAAACAACACCATATAAAGCAAATGAAACGCGTAAAGCAAATAAAAGAATAATGCAAAATTCAGGGCGCCTAAGGCCTCCCTGGGTAGATCGTCCTTCTGCGACAGATCTGAGCTTACCTAAGCTGACGCAAACCTTTCCCCCCAATAAACCAAATAAAACCAACAAAATCCTAATAAACCAAACAGCACCAAAACCTTTCCCCCCAATAAACCAAATAAAACCAACAAAATCCTAATAAACCAAACAACACCAAATAAAGCAAATGAAGCGTGTAAAGCAACTAAAAGAATAATGCAAAATTCAGGGCGCCTAAGGCCTCCCTGGGTAGATCGTCCTTCTTCGACAGATCTGAGCTTACCTAAGCTGACGCAAACCTTTCCCCCCAATAAACCAAATAAAACCAACAAAATCCTAATAAACCAAACAACACCAAATAAAGGCTTCGCTTCATTTGCTTAACCCTTTCGCGGCGAACAGCGCCTATAGGCCCTCAGCTATAGACGCTACTCTGAGCGGACAGCGCCTTTAGGCGCTCGGATATAGACGCTCACTCTGACCGAGCAGTACCTATAGGCGCTCATCCAGAGCCGCTCTCTTCGAGCGAACAGTGCCTTTTGACGACGTTCATTTGTTATCTACTATTTATTATTTGATAACTGTCCAATAATGTCCATTAAGTCGTCCGCGCGGTCGACCTTCCACCGTCACGCCGGCTGCCTAGAGTGCAATTCACTTCTGAGCGCTCCGCCGCGAAAGGGTTAAACAAACGGTGTTGTTTGGTTTATTAGGATTTTGTTGGTTTTATTTGGTTTATTGGGGGGAAAGGTTTTGGTGCTGTTTGGTTTATTAGGATTTTGTTGGTTTTATTTGGTTTATTGGGGGGAAAGGTTTGCATCAGCTTAGGTAAGCTCAGATCTGTCGCAGAAGGACGATCTACCCAGGGAGGCCTTAGGCGCCCTGAATTTTGCATTATTCTTTTAGTTGCTTTACACGCTTCATTTGCTTTATTTGGTGTTGTTTGGTTTATTAGGATTTTGTTGGTTTTATTTGGTTTATTGGGGGGAAAGGTTTTGGTGCTGTTTGGTTTATTAGGATTTTGTTGGTTTTATTTGGTTTATTGGGGGGAAAGGTTTGCGTCAGCTTAGGTAAGCTCAGATCTGTCGCAGAAGGACGATCTACCCAGGGAGGCCTGAGGTTAGGATTAGGTTAGATTATTTGTTTTATAAACCATTAATCTAAACTTGGAGGCTACGGTTAGTGTAATGTAATAACATATACCATAATGTAATATAACATATTCGCATACTTCCAAATTTGTTTTCCTATTCTTGGTGATTTCAATCAATTTAAATGCTCACCGCTCATCCGTGTCTCTACGTGTCGTACTGCGCATGCGCAGTGGAACGACCAATCAGCGAACGCAAAGGTGCTGGCGATATGGCGATTTTGTAACCTGTCACCTACGATATTTAACATTTTATATCTCTCAAACGTCTAATGAGCGACACTTTTAATTGACGAATTCGTGTTCCACGCATCGAAATTGATAAGTTTGTAAAATCTCGGCTATATTGGGGAGGATGCCCGTATTCTGCAGTTTTACCACCATTTTTTTCAATCTCAAAGAAATATACCAATAATATTTGGCAGGGGAGATTACTGCTGCCCGTAAGAGATAGGGGTGTGTCTCGGACGTAGCAGAATGTAACGTCAGAATGTGTTTCGCCAAATTACCGACTATAATGTACCTTTTTGCCTCTCTTAGTTCCACGGCGAGGAGCCAGCCATTGCAGATGGCGCGTTTTCCCGTGCGAGACCCCTGTCTGAATTACTCCCATATGGATGGGAAGTCTTATTGTATATAGTCCCTGCTGGAAATGTTTCAAACGCGGTCAGGGAAGCGTTTCCTTGTCAAACAATCGATTAGATGCGGCCTGAAACCCTGCAGCCATGGTTAGGACAGGGTTTCTTTGTCAAACAGCCCCTTATATGTCTACAAGCGCGTAAAGTTTAAAAGCGCGGTTAGGATTGCGTTTCCTTGAGAAACAGTGGATTAAATGCGGCTGGAAACCCAACAGGCACGGTTAGGATTGCGTTTCCTTGAGAAACAGTCGATTAGATGCGACTGGAAACCCTACAGGCACGGTTAAGATTGCGTTTCCTTGAGAAACAGTGGATTAGATGCGGCTGGAAACCCTACAGGCGCCGTTACGATTGCGTTTCCTTGAAAAATACCGAATTAGGTGTAGCTGGGAACCCTACAGGCGCGGTTAGGATTGCGTTTCCTTGAAAAATACCGAGTTAGATGTAGCTGGAAATCCTACAGGCACGGTTAAGATTGCGATTCCTTGTGAAATAGTGGATTAGATGCGGCTCGAAACCCGACAGGCACGGTTAGGATTGCGTTTCCTTGAAAAATAATGGATTAGGTGCAGCGGGGAACCCTACAGGCGCGGTTAGGATTGCGTTTCTTTGAGAAACGATGAATTAGCTGCGGCTAGAATCCATATAGGGATAGTTAGGACAGGGTTTCCTTGAGAAGCAGTGGATTAGATGCGGCTGGAAACCCAACAGGCACGGTTAGGATTCCGTTTCCTTGAAAAATGATGGATTAGGTGCAGCTGGAAACCCTACAAGCGCGGTTAGGATTGCGTTTCCATGAGAAACAGTGGATTAGATGCGGCTGAAAACCCTACAGGCGCGGTTAGGATTGCGTTTCCTTGTGAAATAATGGATTAGGTGCAGCTGGAAACCCTACAGGCGCGGTTAGGATTGCGTTTCCTTGTAATATAATGGATTAGGTGCAGCTGGAAACCTTACAGGCGCGGTCAGAATTGCGTTTTTTTGAGAAACGATGAATTAGGTGCGGCTGGAAACCATATAGGGATAGTTAGGACAGGGTTTCCTTGAGAAATAGTCGATAAGATGCGGCTGCAAACCCAACAGGCACGGTTAGGTTTGCGTTTCCTTGAGAAACAGTGGATTAGATGCGGCTGGAAACCCAACAGGCACGGTTAGGATTGCGTTTCCTTGAAAAATGATGGATTAGGTGCAGCTGGAAACCCTACAAGCGCGGTTAGGATTGCGTTTTCATGAGAAACAGTAGATTAGATGCGGCTGAAAACCCTACAGGCGCGGTTAGGATTGCGTTTCCATGAGAAATAATGGATTAGGTGCAGCTGGAAACCCTACTGGCGCGGTTAGGATTTCGTTTCCTCGAGAAATACTGGATTAAATGCGGATGAAAACCCCACAGGGGTGGTTAGGACAAGGCTTCCTTGAGAAATACACGATCCGATGCGGCTGGAAACCCTACAGGCGCGATTACGATTGCGTTTCCTTGAAAAATACTAGATTAGGGGCAGATGGAAACTGAACACGAACTGTTAGGATTGCGTTTCCACGAGAAATACTGGACTAAAGGTGGCTGAAAACGCTACAGGGGTGGTTAGGACAGGGCTTCCTTGAGAAATAGTGGACTAGATACGGCTACAAACCCTACAGGCACGTTTAGGATTGCGTTTCCTTGAAAATAGTGGATTAGGTGCGGCTGGAAACCATATAGGGATAGTTAGGACAGGGTTTCCTTGAGACATGGTGGATAAGATGCGGCTGCAAACCCTACAGGCGCGTTTAGGATTTCGTTTCCTTGAGAAACGATGAATTATGTTCGGCTGGAAACCATATAGGGATAGTTAGGACAGGGTTTCCTTGTGAAATAGTGGATAAGATGCGGCTGCAAACCCTACAGGCATGGTTAGGATTGCGCTTCCAAAAGAAACAGTGGCTTAGATGCGGCTGGAAACCCTACAGGCACGGTTAGGATTGCGTTTCCATGAGAAACAGTGGATTAGATGCGGCTGGCAACCCTACAGGCGCGATTAGGATTGCGTTTCCTTGAGAAACGATGAATTAGATGCGGATGGAAATCATATAGGGATAGTTAGGACAGGGTTTACTTGAGAAATAGTGGATAAGATGCGGCTGCAAACCCTACAGGGGTGGTTAAGACAAGGCTTCTTTGAGAAATAGTGGATTAGATGCAGCTGGAAACCCTACAGGCGAGGTTAGGATTTCGTTTTCTTGAAAAATACTGGATTAGGTGCAGCTGGAAACCCAACACGGAATGTTAGGCTCGCGTTTTCTCGAGAAATACTGGATTAATTGCAACTGAAAATGCTACAGTGGTGGTTAGGACAAGGCTTACTTGAGAAATAGGCGATTAGATGCGGCTGGAAACCCTACAGGCGCCGTTTGGATTGCGTTTCCTTGAAAAATTATGGATTAGGTGCAGCTGGAAACCCTACTGGCGCGGTTAGGATTTCGTTTCCTCGAGAAATACTGGATTAAATGCGGATGAAAACCCCACAGGGGTGGTTAGGACAAGGCTTCCTTGAGAAATAGTGGATTAGATGCGACTGGAAACCTTACAGGCGAGGCTAGATGTGATTTTCGTTGAAAAATAATGGATTAGATGTAGCTGGAAACCCAACACGGATTAATTGCGGCTGAAAACGCAACAGAGGTTGTTAGGACAGGGCATACTTGAGAAATAGTGGATTAGACGCGTTGGAAACCCTACAGGCGAGGTTAGGAATGCGTTTCCTTGAGAAACTGTGGATTAGATGCGGCAGGGAACCCAACAGGCACGGTTAGGATTGCGTTTCCTGTAGAAACAGTGGATTAGATGCGGCTGGAAACCCAACACGGGCTGTTAGGATTGCGTTTCCTAGAGAAACACTGGATTAGATGCGGCTGGAAACCCAACAGGCACGGTTAGGATTGCGTTCCCTTGAGAAACAATGGATTAAATGCGGCTGGAAACCGAACACGGACTGTTAGGTTTGCCTTTCCGTGAGAAACAGTGGATTAGATGCGGCTGGAAACCCAACACGGGCTGTTAGGATTGCGTTTCCTCGAGAAATACTGGATTAACTGCGGATGAAAACCCTACAGGGGTGGTTAGGACGAGGCTTTCTTGTGAAATAGTGGATTAGATGCGGCTGAAAACCCTACAGGCGCCGTTAGGATTGTGTTCCTTTAAGAAACAATGAATTAGGTGCGGCTGTAAACCATATAGGGATAGTTAGAACAGGATTCCCATGAAAAATACCGGATTAGGTGCAGCTGGAACCCTACAGCGCGGTTAGGCTTGCGTTCCCTTGAAAAATAATGGATTAGGTTCAGCTGGAAACCCTACGGGGGTGGTTAAGAAATGGTTTCCTTGAGAAATAGAGGACTAGATGCGGCTGGTAACCCTACAGGGGTGGTTAGGAAATGGTTTCCTTGAGAAATAGTGGACTAGATGCAGCGGCAAACCCTACAGGGGTGGTTAGGAAAGGGCTTCCTTGAGAAATAGACAATCCGATGCGGCTGGAAACCCTACATGCGCCGTTAGGATTTCGTTTCCTTGAGAAACAGTGGATTGGCCGCGGCTGGAAACCATAGAGGCATGGTTCGGACAGGGTTTCCTTGAGAAATAGTGGTTTATGTACGCCTGGAAACCCCACTGGAGCGGTTAGGACAGTGTTTCCTTGTTAAACACGCCATTATGTGCGGCCGGAGATCCTACAGACGGGGTTAGGATTACGTTTCCATGAAAAATACCGAATTAGGTGCAGCTGGAAACCCTACAGGCGCGGTTAGGACAGGGCTTCCTAGAGAAATAATGGATTAGATGCGGCTGGAAACCCTACAGGCGCGGTTAGGATTACGTTTCCTTGAGAAACTGTGGATTAGGTGCGGCTGGAAACCTTACAGACGCAGCTGAGACCGGGTTTCCTTATCAAACAGCCCGTTAGCTGCGGCTCTAAACCCTGCAGGCGCGGTTAGGGTATCGTTTCCTTGACAAACAGCGAATCAGGTGCGGCTGGAAACCCTACGGACGCGCTGAGGATAGCATTTCCTTGCCAAACTGCGGATATACGGATGGATGGACGGATAGACGAACGGACGAACGAACAGACTAAGGGCGATGCAGCAAAAAGTTAATTTCCTACTAAGGATGAAAACTGCATTATCTAATTAAAAGAATCGAAAAAACACATAGAAATACCTTACAATTGCCTAATGTGTCTATTCGCCCAAAAAACATACAATCGGGCCGAGCTGTCTCTGCTGCTGGAGTATTTTGGTCATTGATTTTTAAGCACTTGTTTTTAATTTTTATGTTCTATCCACCTAGAAAGCCGACTTCAAACGCGCCATTTAAAACTTGTTCAACTAAAAATTTTGAAATTCGTCAATATATTTTGGAATGATGCTTGCAGCAACATTTCAAATTTTCTCCAGCTTCAATGAGTTACTACCAGTATGAAATTTCGCAGAACTCACCTGGGCGCCATTTGTGAGTACTAAAACAAAAAGGAAAAATTCAATATGGGGTATACATAAAAACTGTACGTAATATCAGTCCGTTAGTAAAAATGTATGCAGTACATTTACAAACATTTTATTACTTACACATTGTCAATATATTTTCATATCGTACAATAGATGATGTACTTTGGAATAGCTGATTTGGCAACAATCCGATACATTATTATTATTGTCACTCACAAAAGTAGGATCTTTTTTGTGTTTACAAACTAGAATCTCGTATTTTTTGAAAAATTTGTTTAGAAAAGAACGAATAAGAATATATTGCCTAACTTACATATTACTTAAATACGATTATTAAGTATTACACCTTCGTGTTCAGCCACATAAGTATAAGAAGTTTATATTGTCATTGGTACATACCTGTCTTTCATTTGTATAATTAAGACTTAAAACTGTTACATAAGCTTGTACATGTATAAATATCCAAGTTTATATACAACTATTACAGTTATTAGAACTTTTCGCGTTCTGGTAGATTAGGAAAACCATTGATATTTTGCAAAAAACCAAACATATATGAGTCTGATATACAATCGGAAATATATGCTGTAAAAAAGTATGCTATTCCTTCTATTGGACTAACGTGATTATGTATTTTGGTGATTTCTTGGTCGTGGCATACTGTTCCTTATACGTTCGTTTTATAGTATTTCGTTGATCCTTGGACTTTCGTGTTTGTTAATTAACACCGGTTAGCGTTGCATACGAAATGCGCGATATACATGATTTGAAACGAAAACTTCAATGAAAGAGCCACATAACTAATATTACTATTAGCAGAGAGTTAACTAATGTTATCATTGTATATCACATTAATATAAATCAAAACTGCCAATAATGTATGATAGGAGGAACCAGAAATTTCTTCTATAATTCCACATGGTTTTCTCAAATTTTCGTACTTTACTGCAAACGCGTGGATACGTGTAAAACGTTATTTTTATATTGACAAACAAAACTCAATGCCGTATTATTAACTGTATGTTTTTTACTTTCTAAAGGGCCAGCATGTGCCCCGACATCATTTGTTAAAGTAGCAGCACTTAAGATTGGTCTAAAGAACCTTTTTGAAGGTTACAGAGTCTTATGAATTAGGAACCAGTTCCTAAATATTGCAGGGCTTATCCTGATAGAGTGCACAGTATCTTGTTCAGCTAATCATTTATTATCTGCACCCAAGGCACCTGTTATACTTTCATTTTATTTCAATATTGAAAAGTGCACGCCAGTATAGATAAATTAATGACTTTATTTAAATCTCTCAACTCCCATTCACAAATGCGATGAGACAATCGCATTTTGCCATCAACACAAAGTTGCCAGACGAAGCCACCACCATGGAAAAATCTTCCCCCTCTACTATTAACTTCTCCTCCGGCGGTTGTCCGCATGAGGCAAATAAGTACCGGTAACAACTCTAGTCGTATAGTGGGGGATTAATGTGAGGTCACGAAATGATGATAGATGAAGAAGTCAAGAATCCCGCTCTGGCAACTCTGCATCAACAACACAATCTGCAGCAAATCATTATACGATTGAAGAGATTCATCTATAATTAATTATATGCATAATATGATTATGCATGATAGTAGTAAAATGCAAGTGTAAAACTACCCTACTAAGCATTGGAAGCAAATAATGGAAACCAAAGAGTTCGCAGTGATTTCATCTATTGGACCCCTTAGATATCTGAGTAACATTCCTCAAATTGGCGTACGAGTTTAATTACAAGTTAAGTCCATTATGTAATATTATGCGAACTTTCATAATTTTGCATCATATCTACAAATCATTTGGTAAAATATTCAAATAATTCGATAATCATTCTTTTCACTTAAACTTTTCTTTTTCATTTAATAAATACTTTCGTGTGCAAAAGTTAACATTATCACGCAAAGAGATATTATTAACCCGTTTGCATCCGTGAGTCGAGTGGAACACGGAACGTGCTAGTCCCCGCATTATTGCGCTTACAGATGCCAATGGGTTAAACATGCAACACGTATATGCAGGCTGTTTAGCACAACGATCCCCACAACTTCTCAGGCATTTCTTGGAGTGTCAGAAAAAATGCTTACAATAAAAAATCATCAGTGTTCTATTGTTGACAAATTACCAAAATAAAAATTGCCAAAATATTATTTTCTCGAAAAGAAATGAAAACCTGCATTACTTTAAATGGCATTGCACAATTTTCTTTTTCTTGTACATATCATGTTATAGATAATATCGAGACGAATTCAACGAAGTGCAACATGACATTCCTTTAACAATTTGTGAAGGAAAACATTTTTAATGTAATAAGTGTTCTTTGTACGAAGCAACTGCTTCTATATTCACCATACACCAACATGTTAGGTTTTCCTGAATTTGAAAAGTGATGATTTGTAACAGAGTGTGAATACCGGTATAGTTTTAGGCACGACCGTAAACGGAGTAACTTATGCAATCGCCATCGCGAAAACCGTTCCTCTCTGTGTGTGTGTGTGTGTGTGTGTGTGTGTATCCTCGATTTCGGAAAAACAGCTGAACCGATCGGGACGAAACTTGGCACAAAAATCAAGTACACTACTGTGAGTTGACAATAAGGTTTGTGAGCCGCCATCTTGAACCAACACAAAATGGCGGGAGATTCAATATTTGAAAAAAGTGTAATTTAAATTTAATATTGCCGCCATTTCTAAACGGCTGCAGATAGCGATACATAAAGTTTGCTGGCACCAAATGGATATATACTCAAAGTACATGCCAAATTTCGTTGCGATCCGTTCAGCCGTTTGGCCGGAATACTAGACTAATGGAAATAGTGAAAAATTCATTAATCCATTAGTCCAGTATTCCGGCCAAACGGCTGAACGGATTCGGACAAAATTTGGCATGTAGATCAAGTATATACCCATTTGGTGCCAGGAAACTTTATGCACGGTCATCTTGAACCCTTTCGAAATGGCGACAAATTCAAATTTTGAGGCAAATTCAGACCTTTAGTCCAGTACCCCGATAAAACGGCTGAACGGATTCGGACAAAATTTGACATGCACATCAAGTATAACCCATTTGATGCCAAGAAACTTTTTGTATAGCCATCTTCAGCCATTCCGAAATACCGACATATTGAAAATTTTAATCCACTATTTTATAATTATAGTTTGAAAATCCCGTAATTTCGAAACGTTTGAAGATGACCATGCATAAAGTTTCGTGGTACCAAATGGGTATGTTTTTAAACTACATGCCAAATTTTGTCTGAATCCGTGCAGGCGTTTCTCCAGAATACTAGATTAAAGTTTTCAATTTCCGCAATTTCAAAATGGTTGAAGATAACCATGTATAAAGTTTTACTGCAGCAAAGGGGTATATACTCGATGTACATGTCAATTTTTGTTCGAATGCATTTAATTGTGAGGTTTCGATCACTTGCGCGCATTGCAGAAATGCTGCATTTCGCGGGCGAGCGCGAAGCGCGAGCAAAGGCGACTGGAGGGGGTGGGCGCTTGAGCAAAGCGAAAGCGCAGGGGGATCTGCCCCCTAGTTAGGTTTCGGTATTATAACAGTATTTATTTTAATATTACTATGTTAAAAACACAGCCACCATTTTCGCCTCATCTTGTGCGAAATGTGAGAGAGCTCTACATGGTACACTAACCCGGTATTTGGTCAAACGTAGATTGCGTGGCCCCCTTTCATTATTTAAGGAAAAATAATATTTTTACAATTTGCACTTTTGTAAATTGTCAACGATAGAATACCGATGATTCTTTATTTCCAGCACTTTTTCCCCCGCATTACCAGAAGTGACTGAAATGTCGTAACGATCGTTATGTTCAACACTCTGTATATGTATAACCATGTTCTATGTGTTTTATAATTTCCAAGAAAAACAACACACTATGCGTGAGAGAAAATGCTTACAATTAAAACTTAAATTAATATCGCTATCCCATGCAGCCACATACATGTAAACATTTGCTAAACTATATTTGTTACTTTACTTTAGTACCAAGAAATCTGATGTACTTTAGTGTCTTATTTTGCACACGTACTCTTGCTCATTGCATACATGTAAAATGTAGTTGTAACAGATTTTTTTAATAAGTTAAACATTATTCTATCCTATCTTGTACATGTTTCCAGTTATCAACAGAATGTCTTAGTCTCGTACTGTAATTATTATTGTCGATTTGACAGCACGTACAAGTAGCATGCTTATAAAGATATTTCGAATACTGTAATATAGTCTTTATATTATGTTAAGTTTTTCATATGGTACCTAGTATATTTCGCGCGTACTTCAGATAGATGAAAGTAGTCGTCGGAATACTTGTGACTTTAAGCCTTCTATGCATTATTTGCAGCATTAAATTTTTCTATTGTCAATATCATCTCATCCCTATTATTAACCTTGATTGTATTTTCCCAACGTTTCAGGTTCATATTCTCATGGCAAGATACGGCTACAGAGTAAACACTAGTACTGTATCTAGTACAGAATTCATTACATTTACAATAAAGTACATAGAATATAATTTTTACCGCGGATTGATCAATATTATGAAATTGACATAATTTATTGTATTGATCTAGGTTAGTACGTCCTATACTATGGAATTGCTTTAGAAATAATGTATAAATTTAACGGAATATATTTGATAATTAATGTTAACCCATTTCTATGCGCAGCCTAAAATGCCTATAATAATGAACGACAAATGTATGTGTTTAAAATCATTTACACTTTCGGTTACAAAATACTTGACATTTGTGTAATGTGCTTCATGTTCATTGACGTTAATGATCTTTTTCTTAACATTATAACATAATGTTACGCCTTTTTTGCCAATACATGAAAAATTGATTTTATTATGGTTTCTTTTCTATTATGTGGCAGTAACTGTCAATTAATATTTGGTAACCACAAGATTTTCATGTATAAGCGTCATTTCCCTATTCTTACGATGTTGTTCGTTTTATTGACATTTTTTTTTTTTTTTTTTTGTAATGAGATATGTATGTACCCACGAATCATCTTTAAAATATCTTGCTTAGAGAATATTACCTTGAAACTGCTCAGCGACTAAAATCTCTCCTCAATACTTAGAAAAAACTGAAATGGTTTGCTGCGTCTTATGCAATGTTCTTAGTACATCTACATATTTCTTTGGTTAACCGTACATTATCTGTGAATTTAACTGTAGGTACATTATTCCATTGCGATCATAAGTTATCTGTGACAAATTTGTGTAGAGTATAAAGTGTTTGCTTTCATGAATCTTTAAAAATGTGGATACCGATTTATTATGCAAAAACAAATTTTCATAAGTATTTATTTCTACATGGAAACTTGGAAGTTTATTTTAACGAAGAGAACAGATATAATTGTAAACTAGCCAAACATGTGCGTGCACTCGTGCATGCCTATAATCTCGATACACATATTATGTAATTTACTCATATCACGTTCATTATCCTTAGTATATATTCTGCAATATTTGTAATTGTGCTTCAATTATTGTCATCTGTATTCAGCAATGTAATCCGTTTCGAACTTCAGTATGAGAGGCTTTAATACGTTCTTACATCAAATTTGCAGTACAAGTGGGAGGTCTTGTTGCACATATAAATCTGCACATATTCTTGCGTGTGCACACGCATACAAATTATGCAAAATACTTAATCTAAAGAAAATAATTTCTTAATATTTTACGTAGGCTATTTTTTAACATTTTCTTTTATATCCTAAATACTTTCTTACAACCTTGTATCGCCTTTATACGATTTATTAATCGTGTGTATCACCATGAAATCCGTCAGTGTCTGACTAATATATTATTTATATCATATAATTTATCTTACAAATTTTAAGGCGATGATGAACGACGAAATAATCGCCCTGGGAATGGATGATACTTCACCAGTATTCTTCGTGTTTGTTTGAGGTCGATAGCCGGCATTCACGACGTGTATTTTCCAACCAATACTATTGTGCCTGTAACACTAAAAAGATACATCCAATTATAGACAATATACATATATGATATGTATGTCGGCAACGATTCACAAAATCCACGGAAAAGAAACTATAGAAAATACGCTGCTCCCTATTCAGCAGTTATCGAAAAATGGCCAAGAAGCTGGAGAAACGGACTTTAAATTCGCTCGAAAGCGTAAGTCAAGAAAATGTTCTCGACAAGCAACTAATGACAATGCTCTCAACAATTTAGTCACATTTTCCGACCCGGTTTTATCGACAATGAGAA
The DNA here is from genome assembly GCA_944319695.1 of Tiphia femorata. Classification (NCBI taxonomy): domain Eukaryota; kingdom Metazoa; phylum Arthropoda; class Insecta; order Hymenoptera; family Tiphiidae; genus Tiphia; species Tiphia femorata. The sequence continues at coordinate 24,280,369 of OX090900.1, read as the reverse complement.
CACATTTATGCAAAAAGTCGAGAGAACATACATTATTTGCCGATATGTTAAGTTTTACACAAGGATACGCTGACACTGATCGCGACAAAGATTCAATTTTTTTTTAATACATATGTATATTGACACAAAAAAAAAGCAGCAAGAAATTTCTATTTCGTAAGTAAAAGTGTACCTTAAATATGAGAGAAAGGGAACACAGCGCTTACAGCAGGAGTATGCATACCGTGCATTCCAGTCCACTGCCTCGCCAGGAACCGGGGCAGCACGCCATGCCGCGATTGAAAACTCCCGGCCACCTACCGATACCACGACAGAGCACCCGGGACGCAGTAACATCGTCGGCAAGTACACCAATTAGGATTCGATGCGTTAGGTTAGGCATGAGTAGTAAGGGAATCGGCGGCTACGGCGCGGCACGCGTGTCAAGCGCCCGGCAGTTGCATTCCGGAGCTACCTAAGGACTAGTTCAATTTTGCAGAGTGCTACCTCGCGCATTTATAACCCCTCGTATTGCCGCGCCGTAGCCCAGAGACGATGGGGTCCATGTTCGAGGACGCCAAGGAGCCCAGGTTGCCAGTAGACATACGGGTGGTGGTATACGCTTTCTCCTTCCCTAGTTCTCTGCGGTGATCGCAAAAAAACTCGCCTGGTCTTTTGCTATCCTCTGTATTGCAACCCGTATCCTCAAGAAAACCGTCCAAAATTGGTTGCAATATACAGGATGTCCCGCAACAGGTGTAATCCCCACGAAGGGGTCATAGCTGAAGTGATTCTAAACAATATTTTCCTTTGTGAAAAAGTTGGATGAGGCTTCATTTTTGAATTATTAAGGAAAAACATAGGCAAATGAGCGCGCCCGTAGAGCCCGCGCTCAGGGCCGTGATGCTCGCTACTCACCGCGGTTGTGGACGGGCGCATCGCAGTGATACGGCACGAAGCGTCGGATGGAAATTATGTCGAATAACAAATTAAAATTTCAGAATAACTTCAGATATTAGTCATGCACAATAAATAAATCGATTAGTCATTATTCGTATAAATTTAACAAATCGACATCTCCCTCTTATGACCATGCCCGTAACCATGACCATGAACCAGAACGAAATTTGGCATGTACATGGAGTATATACCCATTTGGTGCCACGAAACGTTGTGTGTTGTCATCTTCAACCATTTCGAAATGGTGCCAATTTCAAGTCTTTAATCCACTATTTTATAATTATAGTTTGAAAATCCCGTAATTTCGAAGCGGTTGAAGATGACCATACATAAAATTTCGTGGCACCAACTGGGTATATTTTTAAACTACATGCCAAATTTTGTCTGTATCCGTGCAGGCGTTTCGCCGGAATACTGGATTAAAGATTTCAATTTCCGCAATTTCTGAATAGTTGAAGATAACCATGCATAAAGTTGTACTGCAGCAAAGGGGTATATACTCGATGTACATATCAAATTTTGGTTCAGATGCATTTAATTGTCCGATTTCGATCACTTGCGCGTATTTCACAAATGCTCCATTTCGCGGGCGAGCGCGAAGCGCCAGCACCCGACGATCTCAGGGGGTATGGCGCTTGAGTGAAGCGAAAGCGCAGACGACCTCTGTAGCATATTTTAATATCTCAATACTTGAATTTTCTACAATTTCGAAACGTTTTGGAATTCGTGGGCGAGCGCGAAGTGTGAGTGCCGCAGTCGTGCCTATTGCAGAAAAACGAAGCTTTTCTGCACCCGGTAAAGCGAGCGCGAAGCGCGAGCAAAGGCGATCTGGAGGGGGTTGGCACTTGAGCGAAGCGACAGCGCAGGGGGATCTGCCCCCTAGTTTAATTATTTATTAAGGGAAATAAACAGCGTGGGCTCTACGGGCGCGCTCGTTCGCCTATGTTTTCCCTTAATAATTAAAAAAAATGAAGCCTCATCCAACTTTTTCACAAAGGGAAATGTTGTTTCGAATCACTTCAACTATGACCCCTTCGTGGGAATTACGCCTGTTGCGGGGCACCCTGTAGAGGATAGCCGAATACGGCTGGGCGTAGGCTGCAGAAATTGTTACCGACTCCCGAGGGCGGGTGGACCCAGGTGAGTCGAACAGAGGGACATTTTCTAGAAAGGGCAAGCGACCACCACCAAGAACAATTAGACCAATTTGCCACAATCTTGTGTGCCATACTTCAGATGTCTATTTTTAGGCACGATCGTAAAGGGAGTGACTTATGCAATCGCCATCCTAAAAACCGTTCATGTGTGTGTGTGTGTGTCCTCGATTTCGGAAAAACGGCTGAACCGATCGGAACGAAATTCGGCATAAAAATCAAGTACGCTACTGTGAGTTCACAATAAGATTTATGAGCCGCTATCGTGAACCGGTACAAAATGGCGGCAAATTCAGATTTCGAATCAATTTTAATTTTGCCGCCATTTCTAAACTACTAAAGATAACGATGCATAAAGTTTCCTGGCACCAAATGGATATATACTCAAAGTACATGCCAAATTTCGTTGCGGTCCGTTCAGCCGTTTGGCCAGAATACTGGACTAATGGAAATAGTGAAATTTCATTAATCCATTAGTCCAGTATTCCGGTCAAACGGCTGTACAGACTCAGGCAAAATTTGGCATGCACATCAAGTACATACCCATGTGGTGCCACGAAACTTTATGCATGGTCATCTTGAACAGTTTTGAAATGGCAGCAAATTCAAATTTTGAGGCAAATTCAAACCTTTAGTCCAGTATCCTAGCAAAACGACTGAACGAATCCAAACAAAATTTGGCATGTACATCGAGTATATACTCATTTGGTGCCATGAAACTTTATGTACCGCCATCTTCAACCGTTTCGAAATTGTGGGAAATTCAAGTATGGAAACGTGAGTTACGCGGTCGTGCCTATTGCAGAAAGCGAAGCTTTTGTACACCCGGCGATCGTGCCGACCACTAACCACCACTAGTTCTATTATATTACTTTTGTAATAATTATTGGGTTAGTGTAATTCATCCTTGGGGGGGGGGGGGGGGGGGGGCGCTTCTCGTACCCACTCGCTACGCAAGTCTTTCCAATCTCTTTGTCCGCCGTAGTGTTGTCCGTAATCGTTTCGTAAGATCGGAAGTAAAGTCATGTTTTTACACGCTCCGTGTATCTGTGATTTATCAATACTGTGTTCTTAAGAACCAACAATTGTCATGAAATTCCGCAAATTCATCTACTTTGCTTGTGACAGCACGACCTAGAGCGATCGTGAAGTAAGGCCGCGCAGCTTTCCGCAGAGGTTCTCATCTTGGGACTTGGCCAACCTGTTACTGTTATCTCCCTGCGCTATTCATATTATTTCACAGCGTTAAAATCCTTACGTTATTTTCGCTTTTTGTTGCACAATATTATTTCCCCTGCATTCTTCACCATTTCTTTTATACCGTGTTTCATCTTGTTGTCAGCTCACTTGCATTACCTTTGACCTAATATCTCTCGAGTACGGTCGTCCACCCTTAAGCGAGTACGACAGTTTCCTCCGACGGTTCGTTGGCACCTACCATCGACGGATCGGGTGCGATCGGCGATTACACGTTAGTAGTCGGGAGCCGTAGTCGTATGTCCGCGCGGTCCGCGCGACCGATATTTTCGCGACTCCGAGCAGATAATTTCATCCCGTGCGAGCCGACCACTCCGCTTACAATCAGGCTTACTCTCTACAATGAATTGTTAATTCTTAGTTGCCTAACTTTTGCTTTAATGTCTACCGCTATATTCTCACGCTTCCTAACCTCACCCCTCTCCGTTCGCTACCACGTTTTCTGAAGCTTCGGGTCGCGGTATTGGCTTGCCTTGGGAGTTTCTCGCCAAAAAGGTAAAGGGAAGGAATCGTAGCTCTTTCAAGCTCTTTTTCGACGCATAGGCGTCTGGTGCTCAAAATTATGTTCGGTTCCTAAGCGCTTCCCGCGAAAAGGGCCGTAGTTATTGCCATGAGGGATAGGACTGTTTTAGACCGAATGTTCGAGCTTCCTTCCCGCTCATGCGAAGACGTCGAATAACCACGTTCTCTGTTCCCCGAGAAAATACTTAATTAACCGCAAGGCCGGTGGGAAAATGCCACAATGGTTACAGTACTTAATAATAACCCCATTCTGTAGTTTCTACGATATGAAAATAGATGATCCTTCCTTCAATGCTGATTCTATTAGCCTAATTACTCAAAATGACAGTCAAAACATAATAATCAAAGATAACATGATTATTCAACAACATACTCTGCTGTGACATCTCGGTAGGTATCTATGAATAGCACCCGGCAAGTAGAGTATTTGATGAACATGCTCATCATTTATCTTTTCGCGATAAATTGAAAGTATATGGGAGGTTCTACTGTAATATGTCTTTCGAAATAATGCAGTTTCACTCAAATAGTTCAAGATAGCCTTATTATTGCTTTTAAGCAAGATGGTAGAAATGCGAGAATAATATGACAACAAATTGTATCTACAGAATACATAAATAATTGTTCGGGATGTAAAGTGGACATTTTTACGAACCATACCTAGATCTGCCAGTGTACTAATCTGTTTCTTACCTGCTATGTATGTATGTAGATTTTGGAGAAAAGTTTCACTTCTCTTGTGTGTAGTGTAAAATACACAGTTTGGTTTATCAAGTAAAATCACATGGCGAATCATATCATGTAAAAAATGAAGGATTCTAATTTTGCAACTGCCCAGTGCATTTATGAAAAACATTTCATAGTACCATAAAAATGCCTACACAATCGTGCAACATTTGTCTTTTCAGATCTTACTGCGTTTAATTGCGTTCATTTAGGTCTGGTAGTCCGTCCAACCTACTGCATACACTTTATTCAGAGTGAATGCACATCAATTTTGACAATAGTTTTACTAAATGTAATCTATATATTTTTCATGCAAGAAAGTACCTGATAGTACACCAAATCTGGAGTGTTGTCCAATACCGTCCAGACTAGTTTAGCAGGTTCACCTTCATCGCATTCTAACCGTAGTGTTTCAAAAAAACTTTCAAATGTTCTGCAGTTATCGCTCATATCTACGGTTTTGTGTACCCATTCGCAGTAACGACCTGCCGCCGTTGGATAAGCATAACCATCAGTGCCATATTCCATACCCGCGAATACTTTTTGCTGAGCTTGCTCGGTTTCAGTTTTTTGGGCAAATCCGCCTTCTGGGCTGTCAGTAATGTAAAGTGGATGGTACCTGCATCACAAAAAATACTTTACTCTCAAAAACACGAATAACATTATTACTATGTACACATCGTGTCAGTTGCACATTTCATGATTTACCACACTAGTGAAAATCACGAGTGTCCGAAGACACTCATAAAGTTTCATTGAATAAATGCAAAATGTGTCTAAAAAATGCTACGAAAGCGTAAAACCTCAACTTAAATAATCGGTTTGTTTCAATGTAGCGAGATCAATTTATTTAAAATGGCAGATGACAAAAGGAGAGCATGCAAAATAGAAAAATATTGGTCGAGTTTGTCATGGCACATAATGAGAGTCAAGTATCGTAATTGAACGGGACAAAAAGCGTTTGTCAGTACACAGTTTCCTCTTTAAACTGATTTTTTAAAACTTTCACTATGATGCTTTTTTACCGAGTTATTCGCATTTGAAGAAAAAGGCTCATTTTCTTTTAAATGCCAATAGCTCGAATTTTAAATGTCATCATATCGGAACTTTTCAAAAATCATATTAAAAAGGAAACTCTATACTATCAAACGCTTTTTCTCCCATTCAGTTACGATACTGGACTCGCGTTGTGTGCCATGACAAACGTGACCAATATTTTTCAATTTGGCATGCTCTCCTTTTGTCATCTGCCATTTTAAGTTTTATCTCGCTACATTGAAATAAACCGATTCTATAAGTTGAGTTTTCAAGATTTCTCAGCATCTTTTACACACATTTCTAGCTTCATTATTTACGAAGTTATCGTCGTTTGACATTCGGTAATTTTTTTCCAAATTTTAAACCGGGTACAGACTTGAGCACGAACGCACATGAGGCAAACCGAGGCCGTATGAACATGCAAGTATGGACGCTAGTCCGAGGCGCGGCAAATTGTCTCAGATTATTCGCCGCACGGTCTCGGACCGAGCCAAGCATTGCCGGTCCACGAGCCGGGTACAGACTTGAGCACGAACGCGCATCAGCTTTTGGTGTGGCCTCAGCTTGCCTCATGCGCGTTCGTGCTCAAGTCTGTACCCGGCTTTAAGCATATCGCTTTTTTTCCCTGAATGTAAAAAAGGGAGACAGAATCGTACATCGCATATAAATACCCACGAATACAACACAAAATTAACCTTGTATTAACACGCCACCCCGTCTTCATGTAACACCGATCTTTCCCCACTAACGAAAATGACAGCAACGATATCGATGGAAGGCGGAGGCCGCGGGGGAGAAACGAGAAACCATAACACGAAGGAAGGGGAGCAAACCGCGGTAACGAGCCGTGCCCTGGCCATGTCACATCGAAGCGCTGAGCCGATGCCACAGGCAAGGAAACGCTAATGTACTGTCTCGAGTAACCGAAACAGAACAAAACTTGCTACCAGACCTCCTACCTCGCCACATTGATGAAATCATTTATCCCGGAGCTTGGGCGAATAGGTTCATATCGTTAAAATCAATGAATACCCTGCTCCTTCTGGGTGATTCGAGAACGAGACGAACGATCGAACAAAAAAGGAGCGATTGCCCTACCGATGTGTCCAGCGATTCTCCATGGTTATAATAAAGCGGTCTTATTATTTCTCTACACTTCAAGATAAAATTTCTTCATAGGGGGGAAAAATATTAACAATAAATATGTAGTCATCTTTAATGTCTAACATTTCTACATTATGTAAATTTTACTGTTTTTGCAATAAATACATTTTTGATATACAGTGTGTCTCGCTTCAAGTGTAAAACCGCGAACGGGTTATAGCTGATATGATAATAAACAACATTTTCGCAAGGGAAAATGTTGTTTATTATCATATCAGCTATAACCCGTTCTTAGACTTAATTGTTGAATTATTAGGGAAAAACACTGGGAAATGAGCGCGCGAGTCGCGTCTGTACCCAGAGCCGCGTGGCTCTCACCACTCACTGCGCTCGACCGTGATCGTGGATACGTGCGCATCGCAGTGGTACAGCACAAAGCATCGGACCGAAATAATGTCAGATGACGAATAGCAAATTACGAATAACACTGAGAGATTCATTACTAATTGGTTTTTGATATGACAATTAATATCATTTGTAGAATCACACTGAGTTTTAACAGCAAAATTAGAAGTAAGATTATCATATTTTTTCCAGTCAGTAACCACATCTACCGAGTGGGAAATCGGGGAAGCGTTGGCGGAGAGAACGACAGGAAAGTGATCTGAGTTACCTCGTTCAAGAGTTTTACAATGATACGAGAAACGTGAGGAAGTGAGGAAAATATCCAACACAGAGGAAGAAGCATGAAGAGGAAAAACCGTGGAAGAAGGCGGGAAGATTACCCTGTAATTTGCTTATACAAGCAATCTATAAAAGACTGTACCATTATTATTGAATCTGGAGTTATTCCAGGCACTACACCTAGCGTTGAAGTCGCCAACGAAGATAAAAATTTAAAATAAACGTTTTCCATTTTAGCCCTGAGGGGGACGTAAGTCATTCGAATAATTGTATTGTAACGCTCCAACTTGATAAAGACCGCAGCGAAAGCATAATTCATAGACAAAAAATTAAAGAAACTTTTTTTTTAATGGAAATATCTCGCAAACCAGTGAACCTGTGAAATTCATATTTTGGGAAATTAATGTGTCCGTAGTTAGCAATATGCTGGTTAAGACCGTATTTGAATTCAGCCGGGTGCACTTTTGATTATCTTATCCTGATATACCTTTGCACTACGAAATCCTGTACTAAACATTACTTTGGAACAAAAAAAGTAGAATATTGAAGAATCAAACACGAGACAGCAAAAACAACAAAATTATGATTAATAACTCACTTTGTTGGATTGAGGGGATTTTTGCCCCCTTCGACGATGAATGTATATGTCTGGCCTCGCTCCACTGTAATTTCTGGGATGAGTAGATCATTAATATACCAGACAATTTCCCGCGATGGCTGACCTGAACAGAAGGTATATATTAATCAAAATTCATGTTGTATATTGGTCTTCCTGATATATTCTAAAATGTTATAATTATACTGCTAACATTTATGCAAGAATAATATGTAGCAAAATGCCACAAGATACGTGGACAATACACGCAAGGGTTCCGAAGTCATGATACAACCTGAAAAAAGGTGATTCCTCTGATAAACACAAAATTAAGTAGAAAATAAAGTAGAAATTTTTCACATCTAACGCTTCCTTCTAAAAAAAATCGAATTTAAATGCTTGTTAAGGGGCAGCAGGATCTTTTAATAACCTTCGAAATGATATACTTTAATGGAGAATTGCAGTAAATCCGCCTTTTTCTACGTCGCTGTAGTTGATTATTTCTCGCTACGAAACGAAGGAAAAGAAAGCTTAAACGTTGTGGCTTGCAGGACACTTGTATTTTAACGTCAATTTATAAATACAATCCTGGCCTGAAGGCTTCGCGGCAAATACCAACGCCTAAGGCTTTCCTTTCTTTCGTTTCGTAGCGACAAAATATTCAACTGCAGCGACGTATTTATGAAGAAAAGAGCGGACATACTGTATTTCTCCTTAAAAGTATATCATTTCGACAAGTGATCCTACTGCCCCTTCTTAAGTACGCGTGCAACCGAATACTTCCAATCTACAGTAGTTATCGAATATACAGCCAGAAATTCGACCGCTTATAAGGCCACTGGTAAAACTGCGCGTCCCAGAGAAGCCTCAGCATTATCTGGAATCTTTATTCACGGAATAAGAAAAATATCATTTTTATCTTTTTTAGGCACGACCGTAAAAGGACTTATGCACTAGCCACCGTGAAAAACGTACGCGCTTTACTTATACAGTTTTCTTTCGCGTTAAAAGAAGTCGCGAGAAACGGGTGTACTGTATTATCTTTCCCATCGTGTACACTGGCTTAACAATTCAGTGGAAATAAGATAGGCACCTATGCAAGCCTTCATATACATCCTAACCGTAGTTTCTATGAAACACGCATATTATAAGAACACGCATCGTTATCTAATGTAAAACAGAAAAACACTTACTAATTTTCTATTTTAAAAACTAAATGTACGTATAAACGACGCAAATGTTACCTGTGATGCGCGACTGTCCTCTCTTTCCACCAGTTGGCCCAATTCGAGCACTAAATGTATTTTCATTTATAATTTCCGCGGGTGTCCAAGATTCAATATTAAATCCGTTTGCAGTATTATACAGAAAATGCGTACACTCGTGAATGTTCTTCGACGTAAAATCTATGCGGACATCTTCTGTTGTTTTATCAACGCTTTCATGAGCATTAGCTTCTCCTTTCGTGTTCAACGGTCCTATTGCAGCTATAACGTTGGTTTTGGAATCAGGAATAATTCTGTCTTTCACTGACTCGTTCGTCTTGAGTGGACGCATATATGTCACTAGAATGTAAAGAAAAATAGAATAGAAAGTTATAGTTAGTTCGCAATCAATATGACTATCGTAGTTTTAATATTCTCCGTTCTAAACAACTATTCTTAAAACCATTTCTAGTCAGCTGTTACTTGTAGGAGAAGGGTTTAGTAATGAACCAGTATTAACTACCAGTTAACAACTATTTCGGTGTAGATCAGTCAAGAGTTTGGAATCTTGGCAGCATATTTTCAACTGTGTATATTTAAACCTGAAGATTTGTTAAAAGTTTAATTCGTCAATATTTTTAAATGATTCAAGACAGTAGCAGTATTCAGATTTGTAGCACTATATTGACATGTACTGGTGCCATTTACGATATTTGATACCGATTCGTTCGACCATTTTTCCAAAATTCTGAATAAAAGTTTTAAAGTCATTGCCATTTTAAGTTTATCCAATAAAAAACGAGTTTTTCCGTGTTACCAAATTGACATATGATTTTGTCGCTTCCGTTTTCTGCAAACATTTGTCCCGTTCCTGTCAGCCGCTTTTCCGAAATTGCGAATAAACACGTACACGGACGCACGCACACGCGCGCTATTAAATTGACGAACTGATTGAGCGACTGAGACTTTTGGCATTAGCAAGGTCACTGTATAAGAAACGCAAAATAATTCACTTTACTAATCAGTCAAATTAAACAATGAATATATGAAATGGAAGTCAAATGACTGACTGGTATCGAGAATGTTAGCCCCCCCCCCCCCCCGCCCCCCGCACACATACACATTCGTGTTACTGCATACATCAATTCCTATGCAGTTGTGCCGAAAAATCTATTTCATTTTCGCATGGCAACATTTTACATTAGATTCTGTTGACTTTAAATTATTATTACAGCAAACAATTTCATTCTGCCGAAGTTGTGCCAAGACCTCGGACGTTAAAGTGATCAGTATGTATCACCGACATATCCAAAAGTCAGTAAAAGCGAAGACAAAATAGTTTTCCTTGTGTGATAAACTTATGTTAATTAACAGTCATGTATACTGTATACTACGTAACGTATTTAAAAAATTGGATTACCTGTGGTTATGCCATTTTTTCGCTCTCCATGAAGCAAAAGTGCATCGTTTCTTCCACCTACTCTTTCATCTGGACACACTCCTTTCTTTCCATCACACTGGATAAAGTCCGTTATATAATAATCATCAGCGATGAAGTTTCCTGTTTTCTTGTCATATCCCACAACTACTACATCTCCACCGAGCATTTCTGCTTTATTCTGTCCTCCAGATAATCCAAAAGCCACGTATTGATCTTCATTAATACGCCCGGAAATGCGTATCTGTACGTCTTCTTCTACCAATTCCCACTGTACTTGTACTCTTCCAGATAATAGTTCTATGCAACTGCTGAGCTCATACTTAGTGATAAGCGATGTCGGTGTGCTGCTGGTCTAAACAAAAATCGTCTTAGTGTTTATTGTAACAACATTCAATCCTTATGAAGTGCATGTACAAACTACCCTATAATAAACTGAGCTCTATTTTACATAGTGTTCCACCTAATTTGAATGCGTTAAATATCACTCTTATTGCTATAGGAAAAAACTTCAGAGAAAGAAAATATTTAGTTCCCGGGCGCAAGTATTCTAATATGCAAAACATTTTTCTCTAGGTAATTTTTTTGGAGATTTCAAGATCATTGAGGTTTTCTTTTACATTGGAGATTACATATTCAACATCGCAACGCGGTAACTGGGGTCAAGACAAATCCAAAGACTTATAATAATATGACCTTGAAAGATTTCGTCATAGTGAGGCAACTGATGCAAATAGTGAAATAATTCTGATAGAAAGGTCAAACACATTAAATTTTATTTTAATAAGTGATCAAAAAATGATATTATCGTGTTATAATACACAGTATGTTAATTTATGTTTTGTATAACTAAACCTTCAAAAAGAAATAACGGTTTGACAAAAAATGTAACGTCACTTTTATTTTTCGTCTCGTTTACAGATTCAAACTGTACTCAAGGTCATATAATAATAGATCATTATATTCGTTTTCTCATGAGCTATAAAGCCATGTTCAAGAAAATACATGGTTTGGGCTCCGTCGAATGCACTTTGTATAAAATATGTTTTGATAAAATCAACCAATGAAGAGATATTTTAGGAATCAGGTTTTATTGTCTCGCCCAGTACATAGGGGGAGGCGCTTTTATAGACTATTTCAATATCTTCGTTATTATCGATGACAGGGAAAAATGTATCGGACAAAACTTGCATGGTATGAAGGTGCACACAATTTGGTTAAATAGTGTATTGATAAGTAGACGCATAGAGATCATATAAAGGTCAACTTCCTTCTTTAAATGGAATCGTACATTTTAAAGTACTCCAAGCGATGCAGTCAGTTAGTCCCTACATAAAACTACTAACAAGGAAACTACAATAACTCGAAAATTCCAAAAAGTCTCATAAGTTTCACTTTGCAGCTATGTGGAGTAATTCAATTCAAGACTGAAGATTTAGGACTATTTTTCGTCTCGAGTAAAAGAGCTTTTAAGAGGTGAAATCACTCTTCAAACTTAACTCATTACGTCCCACGTGGACATTTTTGAGTTGATTCGGTTTTGGCTCAAAAAAGTAATAAAATCATACGAAAACTAATACGAAACTGCGCTTTCCTACGTAAAAAAAAAAACCCTGATATTTACGAGTCTGAAGTCATAAATTTGAAATTATCAGCTGGTAATTAAAGATGGCGGTACAAAGTGAACAAACAATTTTTGTTTTTAGTTTTCCTGTGATTGTATTGTTTTTCTCTGTCAACAGCCGATCGACTCAAAAATATCCGCTTGGGACGTAATCTGTTAAAACGGCCCTTATACTGTTTGTGGTATAAACAGTACAATACACGGAAAAATGTTCCAACGAAGATTTCACGGTATTATATGTTACAATAACCTGCGTTAATAGAATTTTCAACAATTTCTTCATTTTTATGAAATCGTTTATCACCACATTTATTGTAAAGAACTTTTTATTGAGCATTACAATATAAAAGATGGAGTTGTTTGCCCCTAATTCAGCCATCGGTATGCTATTTGCGTTAAGATTTCGCAATAATTTATAAATTTTCAAAAATCATCGACGCTACGAGCTGACGCGGCGCATGCGTGACATTGTCAATAAAAAGACTGGCAATAAAATGAAATTAAGATTATAAACATTGTGACGTTTTTTACCCGGACCTCGCGGTCGCGCATAGGCGGACACGAAGTTTGTTGGCGATGTGACAATTCCTAACCTGTCACCTACGATATTTAACACCTCATATCTCTTAAATGGCCAAAGAGCGACACTTTTACTTGGTGAATTCGTGTTCTACGCCTCGAAATTAAAAAGTATGTTCAGTTTTATCAGAATTGATGAGAAGACCAACATTCTGCAGTTTTACCGAATATTTCAAGGAAGATCGAAAGGCTCAGAAAAGGAACATAATTTTCGAAATATGCGGTATTTATTAAATAAAAGGACGGTACAACAAAAATATAATTTCCGAGCGTCACAATCCTCCCGAATGCCACAGTTAAAACTTCGGTCCGAGTGAAGTCGACCCTTTCCGTTCTAAAACCAAAAGTACGGTTCACACGCGTCGATAGCGAACTTAACCGAAGAAATGACCCGCAACCCGACGGTAAATCTCGCCCCCCCCCCCCCCCCCCCACCTCGGACTCCCCAAAATTACCAAATGTCTGCGTGAGGCACGGTAACCAAAAGCCAAAATGAGAATACACAGAAGTAAGCACCAGTTGCTATTTCAGCAACGGTAGAGAGGACCTGTCCTCGCAAAAATCTAGAAAAACGCTAATTGAATCGATTCCACTCGAGACGATAAAGCTCTGAGCTAGTCAGCTTCTTTAGCACGGTTCTTTACGCACTACTTTGACAGTTCGCTCGCCACGGATGTCACATACAACAGTCACACTCAAAAGTCGCACGGTTCAAACGTGGACGGTGAGGATAATTGGTAATTGATCTACGACGACCATAGATGAGACAACTGTCCTATTTTACATTAGACTAACGGCGACTCCGTTCTTAAACGGAAGGGTAGCGAAAGAGAAACGGAACAAATCTAAGACTAATGCGATTAGTCTGCGGCGTGATAAAAATAATTCAAAAAAGCGATACTCGATAACCGTTAACCGGATTCTAAAGACGCAAGGGATTAACAATTAACCAGTACAGATGAACGCGGTACTTCACAATCTATGGCTCCCTAATTGTTAACAAAGGCGGGACATCGCTTACCGGCGATGAACTTCTTTAAGGAGGCGGCTTCGCCGTAATCCCAAGTGATCCCAAAAGAACAAGGTTGGCGGTAACACGTAAAACACACTTCACACAGTACAATATGGCCATACACCAGATTACACCGTAATACAAACAGCGATAGGTATGACCAATAAAAACAGTAAATGGTTTTTATTATTAGATAAACGGAACGGTACGACTGAATGGTATACGATTCAAATCGGAACAAGCTTCGATCAGGATAATTCGCGACGAAGCTTCCTCGTCAATTCCCACTCTTGCTCCTCTGCGTGGCAAATTCCTCCTCGACGATTGGCGATAACGCCGGTTCCGCTTCGCTAATCCTGCTACCGGCAGGAAAACTAAGGGATGTGACGTAGGCTGATTTCCTGCAGGGGTGTCTTATTAGATGGCGTGACCGACTCGCGGTCACCATCTGGGCCACCCATGCTGTGACGTTCCCCGTCCCACTCGAATCCAAATATCCAAAGGGTGGAGAGTCGAGCCTGCCTCAAGCTAGCGGATGCCTCTGGCTGCGATATTGGTAGTAGAAGCTGGCTGGAGCGGTGCCTGGCCGCCAGATCATTTCCTCCTCCTGACATGTCGAGAGGTGGTGTTTCAATCACCTCTATCGGTATGTTAAAGGTGAAAGGTTCAGCGCCAGGCCGAGAAGCCGTGTAGGTCGGGGAAGCTCGTGCTGGCATTCATCCCCACAATGGTAAAATATTGCTGTAGTCTTTCTCTGCAACTGCATTTCGTCCTAATGGAACCGAAAATCAGGTGTGATTTTCGATAAGCGCCCGTCGTCTCAACAGCTGCGTCATGCTCGGTTTCCCCATTTGCCGATGTAGCTTACAATTAGTGATGCGGGCGGTGCTCGTCACGCGGCTTCGTAGATGAGGGGAACGCGGCGCAGTGCCCCTTGTCAGCACGTCTCGGCGGTGCGGGTCATATTGGAGTATGTCCCGCGGCTGAGGAGTGTGCCCGTGGTGACGTGTCTCCACGGTAGTGTAATCCACAATACAGAGATCTACTAATTTTAAGTTATATCGATATTAATACTAGGTCTCCTTCGTTGCGTCTTTGTCGGTACCATAAATCGTCCGTTCCAGTCGCGTTAAAATAATATTTAATTGTATTTTTGTGATGTGCCAAAAGCACAACGTCACAGAAGTCAGTGCCCCGACCGAAATCAGCTGTTCCCACATATTCTTCGAATTGTCAGATTCAACGGAAGGATCTAGTAACAACGACCTATTTTCGCAGAATGCTGTGAGTAGTAGGTTTTTTATTGATATCCATTAATATTTCATAATCCACCGATCCTTTTTCGCAGGTTTGTTGGAAGAATATTTTTTCGTAAAAATTAGTGACAAATAATTTTTAAACGTTTCAAATATTTTTCAACGTGATTAATTTATACAGAGGTGCAGATTATTCCGAAAGCCGTGATACTCGTATCGCCAATTATTAGTTCCGGAGTGAGACTGAAAATCGAGTTTCACGCGTGTGTCCGAACAATAAGGGGAAAGCACTAGTTGACGTAGTGGCTTCAATGCATACATTTTTACAATATACATACAGAATCTGACCACTGAGTGGGGAAAGTGACAAGTTTTTTCAATAAAAAAAAACCGTGAGAAACAAGACGACACTTACCCAGAACATCTGGATAGATTGATTCCAAAGTAACTGTCGCTTACTTTCTAATTTATTTGTCCATTACAAGTAGTTTTTTCCGTGAAATATGCGGGTTTGCGGGTTTGGTGAAGGAGAAGAGGTTCTATTATTTCTCTTGAAAAGGACTCCAATTTGGAGTCGAAACGTTGAGATCTAATTAGTCTAGTTTTTGAGGAGTTTTTCTTAACGTTTTTAGTTACATACAGGGCGGTCGTGATCTTAACATCATTATTCCACGAAATATGTTCGTCAGCATATTGTAACTCACCTGTAACTTGAAGAGGAAGCATCGTTAGATTAGTTCATCCTCCTTTTCCTCAGAGGATACAGTTTCAATGAAATATTCATTTACCCTAACCTGTAAGTTGAAGAGGAATCATCGTTAGTTTATTTCATCCTCCCTTTCTTCAGAGGACACAGTTTCAATGAAATGTTCATTTAGGTAGTTATCCGATAAATGTATATGACGTATATGATGTCGCACTAATCCAAAATACCATAGGACCGTTGCAACATGTGAACAACGTCCTACTACGCGTTGATCTATTTTACATCGACTTGATGACACTTCGTAGAATAGATGTGTCATATACTACGCTCCTACAGGTAAAACGTCATAATTAATTAAAAATGTTCAAAGAGACAGACATTAATAGTCACTTTTTTACGTGTATTGTAACGTTGCACCTTTGGCATGTCACAAAAGCACATTTGACACCATGAATTGACGCGATGTGACCGTACACCTTATAGCACCGACCGAGACGCAGCGAAGGAGACTTAGTATTAATATATGTTAAACATATTTAGTACATTTCTGTAATGCGGATTATATCATGACGGAAAGACGTCGCCCCGCACAGTCTAACCCCGTAGAGAGATCACCGTCGCGGACACACTACTGCCGTGAGACAACGCCACTCCGCCCTCTCCTCACCTTTGGCATTGCGGAACCAACACTGTCCGTACTGCCGAGACATGTTGCCGAGAAACACCACTTCGCGCTTTCCTCATTCACAACGCCATGGGACGAGTACCGCCCGCACCACTAAGCTACATCAAGCAGGACACACAGCTGTTGAGACCAGGCGCTCTTATCAACGATCGGACAGGATTTCGGGTTGCATTTGAGGTTTCGGCCAGCGTCGTTTTGGCTGTGCGCCGTGGGGATGAATGCCGACGCGAGCTTCGCTCGCTTACACGACTTCTCTGCCTGCAGCCGAATCATCAACCACTAACGTACCGGCAGAAACGGCTGGAGACCACATCTGGACATATGAAGAAGAGAAAATAATCTCGCGGCCAGCCGCCATTCCAATTAGCTTCCACTACCGATACCGCAGCCAAAGACATCCACAAGCGCGGGGCAGCCTCAACTCTCCACCCAGATAGACCTTTGATATTAGTGGTGATTAGTCTGGGTGGAGACACGTCGCAGCATGGGTCGCTCGGAGGGTGCCCGCGGATCGATCACGCCATCTAATTAGGCGCCCCTTGCAGGAAATCGGTTCACAACACATCCCTTGGTTTTCCCACTGATAGCAGAACCAGCGAAGCGGAATCGGCATTATACTAATCCCGATTGAGGAATTTCCCCGCGCAAGGGAGCAGGAGTCGGAATCGACGAGAGGAAGCTTCGACGCGAAACGCTTAATACGTTATAGCCCACTTAACTATAAAGTCGTACCGAACCGCCTTATTGAAAATGTCAAAAATTAATTACCGCTGGAAGTTGTCGCGTTTCCCATTCCCACCGGGTAATCCATAAAGTTTATTGTTATTTGCATTGTGTTGTTTTTGTGTATTACCGCCTATCGGATTACGATTTATTTGGATTACCATGAAGCCGCCTTCTTAAAGAGTCACCTTCTTGGTAAGCAATCACTCCGCTTTGTTAGCGATTAGGGAAACCTTCATTGTATAGTGCCGCGTTAATCTTCACCGGAAAATTGTTAATGCGTACCATATTGGGGATCCGGCTAATAGTTTACCGTGTAAAGTACCGCCTTCGTAAAATGATTACGCCTTGGACAATCCGTTTGTCAGATTTGATCTGTCTCTCCTTCGCTGCCTCTCCGTCCAAACACAGAGCAGCCGTTAGTTCTTGGATCCGAAGTAACGTGAGTAGGATAGCCGTCTAGCTTATTGCCGTTTTAGAACTTACAACTTTTATCATAATCCCGTCAAATTAGATGAAAACAATTTAAATAGGAGAAACAATTTATATAGTTTATGTCTATGAAGTTAGCTTGACAGCTTTCGAAATTCGAAATTTCGAAAAATTGCTTAATCTACTACTTGCCCCATTTCTGTCATAACATCCAAGATTTATAAATACGCTTGCTTATGGGGTTTTGAACGTGTTATATCCTTAAAGTCTGAGCCGCAGAAAACAGAGATTGTGTTTCGCGCCATAGTTCTGCACGATTTTTTCTTTATATGTACTGAGCACGAAGCAATCGCTATTTTGTCCCGAGCGTATTTTGATGTAAATGTGGCTATGTTCACTTATGAGAGCAGTAAATTCTAGATCTCCCTCGAGATCCTGTAACATTCGTATTAAACATTGAAGCTCCACATGTTGGATACGACACCACCTAAAGACATATGTAAATAATGCTTTGAAAACGGTTCGTTGCAAGCTACAACAATACGCTATAAAAAGAAACGGTTCCTATTTATAGATTTCATCTTCAGATCTGTAGGGACTTTCAAGACCATTTCCAAGTAAAACGAGTATTAGCATCAAAACGAGCATTGTTCCCATCGAAATGTTTTAATTTTTGTCGGAAGTACTTTTTTTACCATTCATATTTTTCGAGATATTTGCCTGGATGAATTAGAACAGACCACCCTGTATAAACCAGAATTTACTCATTTCCAATGTTTAGAGTAACATATACAAATATTCTGGCCGAAATCTCGAATTAGTTGAAAAGCATGAAAGAAACAATCAATTTATAAAAGTAACTTAATAGGCGAATGTAAAAGTCACAAGTAATATTAGCCATCATCACTCGACAAAAAGATCTGGAAAAACGTGACAGACACATAACATTTAAGAAAATTATGCCGCATTATACAAGTACAGCGTATTTAAATTGCAATACTAGCAGATGCTTTCCTAGCCCTGAACTAATACAATTGTATTCAGAAAATCTTATACTTATTCTGTGGAATAAGAGAAATAATTTGTCAAGTAATACAGAGATGCAACATTCTGAAATCAAAGCTTGTGCATTTTAAGCACTCTAATAACGAATTTCTATTGAGTCATGTTTTATCCGAGTGCGCAGTTGTAAACACGCCTTTAGCATTAACACAACAAATGTACATTTCACAGAGGAGCTCTTAAGTGCGCCCTACATTTAAATAAAAGCTATGCTAAATACTTTAAACAATATCAGCCGAGTGGTAATTATTATTTGGGGATTAATTGCTAACCTGGAGGCTATATCTGATAGAAGCTGATTTTAATGTATTATCTACGAGGACTACAGTAAATTAGAATACTATCAGATGAAGGTAGCATTTTAATATAATCTATAGATCTATAGAATATGTTTCCTATTATAACACTATTTGTACGACTATAATCGTATTTGTACGTGAAAATCCGACAAGATATTTTTTACACCATTTATAAGAGTACAACAATTAAACTACTGCTTACTTCATATCAGCCGAAAGTTGTTCTTCATTGTACCTGTAATATATTATTTTGCAAAATCTATTAAATAATTGCGTCAATTTACCGTTAGCTTTGTCTTCTCTAGAACTGGTGGAACATCAAGATCTTTTGGAATTAACACATGTCCGAAGTTTTGTCTGCATTGTACACACCACACTGCAAGCCAATCAATTTCATAGACTGATAAAACCCCTGGTAATACGATTTCAATGTCCTCTCCTTGGTATCCCCTCAAAGGCTCCAGACTGAAAATAAATCATAAAATGTAGCAAGCTACGAAATGTATGATGAGCTAGGAAATGTATTATAATATCAGAACGCAATCAATAATTACAAGAAGAATAATGTATATTAATGGGGCCTGGCGCGAGTTAGGCGGTCGTGCCTACTGAAAAGCTTCGCTTTTCTGCACCCGACGATCTGGAGGGGGTTGGCGCTTGAACGATGTAAAAGCGCAGGGGGCTCTGTCCCCTAGTTTTAATTTGTATACAGGGTGGGGCATTTAAATGGGAACACCTAAATATCTCGGTTATTATTAGTCGTATGAAAAATCTCCAGAGGGCAAAGTTGTACTGTTTCAAGGGGCAAATTTAATGATGGTAAAATTTTTTTCTCAAGGTCATTTTTTTACGAGATTTCAGGGTCATCGGTATTTTTTTAAATGGAATCATACATTTTCGAATACCTATGATTGTAGCCCTTTCCAAGGCCATTTCAATGACCATAGATGTTCAAGGTCAGTCAAGGTCAAGGGCAGAAAAAAAGTGGAAAACCGATTTTATCACTTGTATTACAAATGTGATTGCTTTCATTGTTTCATAATCATTGAACATTAATGTTTTATGGGGACAATTGAAAGCAGGTGTGTATCATGATATACCAACTACTAAAGAAGAAATGATAGAACGCATAGAACGAGCTTGTGCTGCAATCGACCGAGAAACACTCCAACGTGTAACGCAATCTGTAGGTGAACGTTTTAGACAGTGCCTTGCTGTAAACGGTCACCATTTCGAACATTTGTAGTGAGTTGTTAACATTGAATGCCAAGCGCTTAACTGCAATGTGTTTACATTAATGTTCAATGATTTTGAAACAATAAAAGCAATCACATTTGTAATACAAGTGATAAAATCGGTTTTCCACTTTTTTTCTGCCCTTGACCTTGACTGACCTTGAACATCTATGGTCATTGAAATGGCCTTGGAAAGGACTACAATCGTAGGTATTCGAAAATGTATGATTCCATTTAAAAAAATACCGATGACCCTGAAATTTCGTAAAAAAATGACCTTGAGAAAAAAATTTTACCATCATTAAATTTGCCCCTTGAAACAGTACAACTTTGCCCTCTGGAGATTTTTCATACGACTAATAATAACCGAGATATTTAGGTGTTCCCATTTAAATGCCCCACCCTGTATAATCCAATATTTACACATTTAATGCATAAACCTCCGAAATATGGTAATTAAAGATACAGAAAGTTAGAAAAGTCTGGAAGTGACCAAATATTTTGAAAACATAACAAAGTCTTAAGGACTATAGGTATTATTGAACAGTATATTCATTTGGCCAATAATGGAAGAGTCAAAATCAGTCAAGCCAAGATCATGACCGTTTGTGTTTTATACAGGGTGAGTTTTAATGCCTGTCCCAACCTTTTACCTTCGGAGTGAATTAATACTCGCGAATACTAACAGACTGCAACTCCGATGGTAAAAGGTTGGGACAGCCATTAAAACTCACCCTGTATAGTAAATTTCAGTTCTTTGCACATGTGTAAATCCGTCTAAATTAGTCTCACCTTCCCACTTCATTAGGTACTTTTCTACCCAGCATATTTGGATCTGTACTATTTCCAACCCAAAAGTAAGCATCCGCTCCTCCACCGTCATAATGCAGGTTGGGGATGTAAAAAGTTTTACTGTTGAGTATACTGATGTTTCCACTGCGAAGACCATGTGCTAATCTTGAAAATTCTGGAAGAATTCGAGTTTTTGGTACCTCCAAATCCATTGGAATGAAAACACTCCCAAAATCGACCTGTAACAGACAAAAGTTATTGACGAGCAACTATATACAATAACATTCTATCGAATGAGCTATCCTGTGTGTTTGCCTTAAACTATAATATATTATGGTTATACATTGTAGGCCCAAAATAAGGGACAACTGTTTCTATTATACGTTCCCTTTCACAAGCTTCACTCATTCGTGTGGAATAACGAGTTAGAGTTGTGGTAGTACATTTCTGCGGCAACAATGCGCATTACTGTGTGCAAGTTCATCGTCGAGCTAACACTGTATACATATATTGCAACTGATTTTCAATAATAATTTACGTTATCAATAATAATGGGAATAATATAAATAAGTTCGAAATAATAATAATTAAACCGTATTATTCATTGCTGACACGAAATTGTACATCCATCACTGAGAAATTAAAGATAGCACACGTGTGCTATCCCGACGTTGGCCAGGTGTGTCTCGGTAACTCTGTTAAAAGACAAAATCTCCTTCATGATTAATGGTACGCGGAAATACCTAAGAAATAAATTTTTGGTCCGGAAAGACGCATATTATACATGGTATGCTTTTTTCTTCAAGATAATATTTTAAGAAACATCCAGATCAACGATGCTTTTATAAATGGGACAGCATGATATTTCTTTCTAGCATTATACCGTAATACCTGAAGTCCAGGCGATCCAACGACCTATAATACAATGACGATCATATGACCTAGAGTACGAAAAAACCAGAAATTCTGGGGAATGGATGTGATTAATGAAATAAGGACAATAGAAAGATTAGTAAAGGAAAATTTATTGTAATAAGTGTTCAAAATTATTTCCATTGATTTGTAAATATTTGTTAATTATGAAAACAGTGTGGCACTTCTGTGAATATTTCGGATGTTACATCAACATAGGGTTTCCAATCCGCGACTCGCATGCTCGAGTACTCGATGAATAAAGTAACTACTGGAGTATTAAATTATTCTTTTCTCACTCCCCTGCTTGGGCTACTCTATATATATACAGTTACACGAAACTCCCTATTTCTACGAGTCGTCCCCACCGCCACGATAGGTGACATGATTTTTCGATTCCGAAAGCTTTTTTATAATAATCGATCAATCTCATTTTCGAGATCTCATTTCGCGTTGGTTTTAAATAACGAATAAAAGTTTTTGAACATATTTCGATTTGTTAAATCGAATGTCGCAGCACTTAATCGGTTTGTTATCATTACACGAATAATGACTAATTATTTTATTTATTGTGCATGACTAATGGATATCCGAGGTCATTCTGAAATTGTAATTCGTTATTCGACATAATTTCCGTCAGACGCTTCGTGCCGTAGGTAGAGCGCGGGCTGTACGCGCGTGCTCATTCGCCAGTGTTTTTCCTTAATAATTCAAAAATGAAGCCTCCGACAATATTTTCGCAAAGGAAAATGTCGTTCAGAATCACCGCAGCTATCGCTCATTTCGGGTTGGTACCCCAGTTGAGGAACACCCTGCATAATACAAGTATAGGTATGAATACTTACGGTAAATCGTCTGCACCAGACACTAAGCCATCTAATGTCGCGTATGCGTGTACCGCGTGGTAAACTTAGTATGACATCCGTATTGTTATATGCCCTTAATTTCGGTGGTTCCCTGTAAAAAGAGTAATATCTTTGGTTAATCGTGTAATGACGCTACTAGCAATTAATATCGTGACGTTTCCTTTCGTGCACATCGCGGAAGAATGGTGATCCTTCAATAATTATGACAAAACTTTAGTGGAGGACCGTATTGTATCAACAGCGGAACCAGGGAAGAACAATCAGCAATAACAATTTGCTATTATTATTATTACATGAGCTTTACAGTCTGTTCAGAAAAGAAAGGAACCGGCACGTTTCGAAGAAAAACAAAAGATATCTCTCTGTTTCGTAATTGAAGGAACGGGATACTGGGGATCCGCCTTGTATAAGGCGGGCGTACGCGGACACGTGTGACTTAACGACACAAAACGAACAGCATTGGAGCGTTTATTGATGGTAATAATAGAACTGATATTTGTTGCGTCTAAAATACACTCAGCGATAATAATCGCACAATCGCACGAACAGCAAGAGGAATTTCACAATGGACGCAGTGCCTAGAGATGGTAACAGTACGAGCATCGAAGAGTGGTACACTCGCAAGCCCCCAAAACGGTAAGAGGTGAAACAACTGTTTTATCTTCGGTAATACGAATTATGTGTAACGGCTGCTCCATTCTGAAAGAGAAAGGTAGTGAATGAGAGACACAATTACGGTAAAATGCAGCTATAACCAGTAACATGATAGTAAGTAAATACGGTAAGACGACGGACAATCGGCCGGATTCAAACACCGCACTGGTGCTAAGTAAATAGCCCGTTAATTACACAACGCGGAATTAATACACAAGATTTGCCATATTATTTAGAATAATAATTGGAAGTTTGTTCGCCTTGTCTTCCGCGTGGAAACGAGACGGTAAAACAAATAACCGAAAAATAAGAGAATAAGATAGATCGGCACTATTGAAAAATAGAGCTCCTAAAATCCGAATAATTATACGTCGGATACTTAACTTTGAATTATTCGAAAAATAATTAGTGAAAAAAGAATGTCGTGAAATATACGTTAATTATTCCATTCATTTCGCTACAGGCGTACTTACTATGTTATTGATTTAACTCCAAAATTCATTGGCGCTAACTATTCAAGAATCAGCGACAACTCTCAAGACCTTCCTCATTGTATTATACATCGCACTGTGGCAGTACACGCTGTGTGTAGCTGACCACTCACCCCGTAACCGCAACTTAGAGCACTCTAGCGGATTGATGAGGAGCGTCATCGATCATGGATCACTCATCACTCCGCAAGTAGTCCGTAATCACATTCCGCAGGGAACACGTGTCACCTCATGACAGTTCGCTCCGAGACTTCCCAAGACACGGTTCACTCTTAGTCGTCCCCAAGTTAATCTCACTCAGTTTGCTCTTTACACTGTACTTTCAGTTACGGCCATATCGTGTTAGTATTCTCGCAGTATTCTCACGATACCTCATCACCCTCTCTCGTGCAGCGTGCATGTCGCGGATCGCGAATGTACGGCACTATCTCATCGAGCGTTAGCTCCAAAGTGCCAGTACGATCAATAACATCTCGGGCTTTCGCATTCTATATCTCATTGTTATCTCTTATATTTGTCTATTCTCTTAAAATAAAAGACTGGGCTCTTCTCAGGTTACTACACGAATATTGCGCATCGGCATACCACTTATTTAACGCCTGTCCACCACGTCCTTTCTCATGGATACTCAGGAATTTTGAAACACTCACACACAAACTTGTGGATACTCCTAATGTACAGGTAAATATAAAATCCGCATATGTAAATGAGTTTCGGATATTAAATAAATCATCGAATTTTTAAGTGATATTCAGATAATCCGAATTTCGAGATCAGAATATTGACGAATTTGTATATCCAAATATTCGAATATCATGAAATCTGAATATTATCAATAGCCCTAATTAAAACAGATTACAAAATCTGGATGTGGGTTATAAAATCAGAGTTAGGGCGCGCTTGAATTTTTCTCACGCGCTGCGCTGCGGCTGCCTACCATCATGGTCAGGCGCCGTAGACGCGCGCGTCGCGGACGGACTCTAAGCGCGCGCTCTACGAGCGCCCTCGTTAGCCTGTGTTTTTCCTTAATAACCTGAAAATATTCCCTCGGCCAACATTTTCGCAAACGAAAAAGTCGTTAAAAATCGCCCGAGCTGTCACTCATTTCCGGCTCCAACCCCACTTGTGAGACACCCTATATACTGGAATGCAGAAGTTTATTATGTTCGAAGATATATGTACAACGGAGTACAAACAATTTTCAATTTGAACTGTTCATCTCTTAATCTGTACAATGATCAATAAAGTATTTATTTCCTTCGCATGATCTTTTTAATTTCGAAATCCGATTACTTTGAATGTCGGATATTAAATTATATAATTCTCTATACATCATATGATGAATCCTACCTAAAGGACCAAGGTCCATAAGGCTGATTTTCTGCTCCCAACCGATTCAATTGATTTTCATTGGACTATCATCTAGGACGAGTAAGACACGAGAAAACATGATTCCTAAACGAAAACATGACGTCATGTGGACGGGAGAGTACTCACTGTAGATATCGATCGTTAATAGGAAATCGCACGTGCTATCGCGGGTAAAACGCGAAATACCGAAACCAAATTATTTTTACAAGTCATATGATGATTCTAGACGTGTGCACAAACCATGCTGTATGGATCAACTTTGGGCTAATAGTGCAACATGAGCTTGAACGACGAAATGCTTCGAATTTTATACGATTTAACGGAATTCTGACGCAGATTGATGCAAATGGAGGAAAGGCAACAACTTGATACTCGTATATCATTCGTGTCATTGTGTCAAAAGTATGCTTAATTAATATGGCGATGATTGAACTGTGGGCTAGTAGTGCAATATGAGCTTGAACGACGAAATGCTTCGAATTTTACACGATTTAACGGAATTCTAACGCAGATTGAAGCAAATGGAGGAAAGGCAACAACCTGATACTCGTATATCATTCAGGTCATTGTGTCAAAAGTATGCCTGCTTAATATGTAGTATGTAGTTTCTCTCTTAAAATGTACGTTATAGTGCTTACATGGCCGCCGCACATTTACTTTCGAGAAACAGAAGCCCAAGGTAAAACACGAAAATAACACCGTATCGAATAAAATAATATTCTAGTGGAAGAAATATACATGAAAATAATGTTATTTCCTGCGTTCGAATATTACTTATTATTATCAAGATATTAATATAATAAGTTAAACTTTAATGTGATAAGGTACTAAAAATGTAATTAAATGTAAAAGAAGAAACAAGGATTATGGCAAACAACTTTACCTGCTTTTGTATTCCTCTGCATGGGGCACAAGGAAACCTTCCGGACTAGGTATAGAACTATTTCCAACCCAAAAGAATGCATCTGGGCCAGTCCCATCGTAACAAAATCCTTTTATAAATATGGTCGTATCATCAACTGCATATGCATTGCCTTTTATCCCGTGAGCATATTCATGCAGCGATCCAATCAGTCTACCGTAGTAATGTCGCCTACTTCCTGCGTTACCTGCGTGCAAATCATTCAGATTTTTAACTGTAAATTTAAACGTTACAAACATAAGGGTAAGGTTATATTATACCGACTATACATATATTTAATAGATATATTGAACACATGTAAAAAGCTAGATTGAAAAGATTGTACACGAAAAGCATCTATTCAATATAAAAATGTATATATTATATTAAGCATATTTATTATTTAACATTCCGGTATTGTATCGATTTACAGGGTCACCAAAGATCAATCCTTTCATTAATAAAATGCATTGCTTTAATCGTTTAATGTTGAACATTTTTTTTACATGATTAAGGGCACAAGAAGAACGCAGTCGTGCCCATCAACACTCAAACAGTTGAGAGAGACCTGATCAATAGATCAGTCGAGTCGTTTTGGATGAACCTTTTTTATGGGAATGTGGACACTTCTGCTTTGACTAATTTTATAATATTAATTGGTCAATGACTATTTAAACCCGACAGCATTGCTGTACAGTTGCTTGTAGGGCTGCGAGGCAAAAGGGTATGTTTTAGCAAGAATACTATTCAACGCAACTGCTTATAATAGCTGCCCAATGGGCCACAGTTCTCGTGAAAATGTAAAAATTTCTTCGTACAACCCGCAAATATTATATCCTTCTAAAGTTTACTAAAGATTACTTTGATTCGCAAAAAAACAGACCCTATGTATGAAAGACTGTTTATTATGTATCTTTATGGCCTATTCAGCGATTCGGTAATTAAGCTAGATACATAGAAAGATACATAAAACTATCGTAATGTAGACTCGACAAACTACGCGGAGCGATAAAGTCGCGTAAATCATTAAGAAAATGGATGAAATCGGACCTACGAGAAACAAGAAACCAGTATTTAAGAGCGTCGTACTATGTGAGAGGCCCAAACAATTGAAAAAATATTATTCGATAAATTATTGTTATTTGACAATTGTAAACACATTGTAGAATATAATGTGTCGAGAATACATGGAACAAAGGATTTTCCAATATTCGAAGTCGTTGGACAGTTAGAACGGTGCAAGTGTTTGAAGAAAAGGCGAGCCCGCCGAGCGAGGCGTTGCACCGCAACCTATGTTATGATGTTTCAATGACTTCGGCTGCTACCTAAGACCTTTCTAATTGACGCGCATGTAGATGGGACAAAATGAGATGCTACAGTAACGGTTAGTTTAGATTTAGCTTGGCGTTCAAGAGGCGTGCATTTCAGTTCGATCTGTGCATTTGTATGTATAGTATCGTAAATGATTTGCGCATCGGGTATGACTGACAAAAAAGAAAGTCATTTTGATAATGTACGTGCTGGTCGCGCCAAATAACGAAGATTCCATCGCAATGGGTATAAGTTTGAGAATGACACGGAGTTCAATTCAACATCAGCGAAGAGATTTTTAACGAAGAAATGTGCAAGGCAAATCTTTCCAGCGCTTTAAAGTCGATTCCAATCTATATTTCAGCTTCGAAAAAGGGTGAATGTCTGTACAAATGGTAATACACGTATAGCAAAAATTCCACGATGGTGTATGTTCATGCTTTATTAGACAACCTTTACAAAAAGTGTGAAAATATACAACTGTCAAACGGTACGCGACCCCCTTAAGAAAGCAGACAGCACGTAAGAGCATCCGATGAAATGACCTGTACGTGTAAGTGAGCATTGTACAGTGTGTGGCAACGCCGACTTGTATACAGATATGGTTCAATATTGCCAAGGCTGGAGAACGGTCTTAATGCATTCGCCGAGGTAGCTATAGTATTATAGTACGCATCACCAGGCACCCTTTCTGCAAGCTCAGCAGCAGTCTCTGCTTCTTCTCTCCCGTAGCCTGTCCCTTTCCTCCATCAACCCGATTGCCGCTCACCCTTCCCGCAAGGCATACCACTCTTCAGTCACCCACCCGCCAGCCGTAGCTCTTCCCCTCTCGGTCATCCTACATCACAGTCGTTTTCACCGTTCTATTCTCTTCCTCGGTGTCTCCCCTCCAACGTCCCAGGCATTGCTAGCCCTTCCTAACTGTGTATAATTCCCGCCTTCCCGTCCCTCTTTCTCGCTTCCCCTCCTCCTTTCGCTCTCTATATCTTCCGACCTCGTCCCTGTCCGCCCCTGTTATTCGCCGCATCAGACTCTTTCCCTATACATACAATATAATAGCTCTAAAACCAGCGGGCACCCTCAGCTTTAATCTCTTAACGGACGAGCGATGAAGAATATACGCAGCGTCCCTCTCTCTCTCTCTCTCTCTCTCTCTCTCTCTCTCTCTCTCTCTCTCTCTCTCTCTCTCTCTTGCAAGAATCTCGTTCAAGTGTTCCCGGCGCTATGTGATAAAAAAGGCAATTGTTTCAATTCGATGAATATACCATTGCGAATTAATTATTGGTCATTCCTGCAATGCGAGTTAAGGAAGATTCTTATGTCTTTCGCGTTAAAATGCTGATAACGCGACAACTAGGGATACGCGGAAAAAATATTTTCAACTCCCATTAAAAATGTAGATATCTTCTCTATTTTACACTTTAGTGCGCCTCAATTTCCCTCTTCCGTACTTTTTTACCTCTTTGTCGTTTTCTATGGCAATTCGAGCAATATTCTAAGGATTTGCCGCATAAATATATAACATTTCAGCTTATTCTTTATGACCATATGTTATAAAAGTACATGAAAATATCACATCTCTAAAGCAAGTACACACCTAGATTCATTACTTTAATTTGGAGGGTTTGGAAAATGTAATTCGAAGATGTGATGCGTTGCTTTACAATGCAGTAGTAACAAGACTAGAAATGTACTCGTTTTGCAATTGCAACTTCTGGAAGCATTTGAAAATATATTTGTTCTGGGAATACCAAAAACAAATATGTTAAGTATAATCGTGTTTATCGTGTATATTTAGAGCACACTGTACAATCTAAACTTGCGCCTGTGCTGGTATTCTCTGAACTTTAAATCGATTTTGCTTGAAATCACAAATCTACAAACGGTATCTACGAGTTTAGTTCGATGCAACAGGCAAAAGAAGAAGACCACCTGTCGAAAAATTCTAGATTAGCCGTATTTCTGCGTATACCTTTGTTTCAGCATTACAGGTAACGCGTAGAAAGTCTCCATCGATATTGTGGTGGTGTTTTAAGTTCTTCAACACCAAAGATAACAAAAAGTTGCTTTTCGCGGATACCTAATTTCCCATTGATCGAGGGCAAAGATGGTTCTACGAAAAATTGTACAATAAAAATTGAAACGTCAATTTCAGTTCATATCAATTATAATTAATCCACATAGTGTTGCATTCGAGATCCACGATCGCTGAAACGCGAGTAGTGTCGTAGAGAAGGAAAGCACATTTATAAAAGAAAGAAACTTTATTAACTCTAAAAGGGCACGCGTTGAACGGTACGAAAGGGTAAACCGGGCTGTAATGCCTGCTTGTTTATCCAAGGTAGTTTACTATGACGTCTCGTAACAACGTGCTACGAACAACCATGTACCAGGGGTGTCTTCGTAATGCCATCGCTTTCTTTTGCACAAGACTCAATGTAATAAGTCTCAATAACAAATAAAGATTCTAAACTCAACATTTTTTTCTTCCTTTCCCTCTTCGCCAAGGTGCCTCCAACCACTACTATCCTTGCATTCAGCAGTATGCCCCGGGAAAACCTTGGGAAAAGCATAAATAATTTGAAATAAAGAGTATTAACCAAATACTAGAGCGAGGCTTTGATAGTTTATTTACGAATCAATTCAAGCAAATAACTTAATTTGTAACTTTGCTTTCGTCGACTCTCTACATTGATGCAATGATCATCGTGAACTTCGCGCGACAATTGATGGACCATCGTATTTGCCGACACTGGAACATTTATAATGTACCCGTAAAGTCCGAATTACTCCTGGACATTTCGGAATCGCCTTACTTGCATGAATGGAATGCAAGGAGAAATTAGTATTTCTGACACTAGATCAAGAGAAAGCAGAAATAACCGAGTGAGATCGGTCCTAGACGTCGATGGAATTGCTATTTGGAATTCACAGTTACCATTAACACATATTGAAATATCGAACTATACTTAAGAAATATTGAATTTAGCATTCTGTTGTTTATACTCATTACGTCAGATTCTCAGTTATGTTGGCCATTTATAATAGCCTCCTTTCATCCTTGTCAGCACTCTTATCATCGCTTTGTACGCGTTTTTGTCACCTTATTTTAATTTTAAAGGGAAATGCCATTATGAATCAGCCAATAACACCTCCCGTTCCTCGTATTGAATCAGCCATATTCTTATAGCTTATCCCGAGAGCTTTCCAAAACACTATAATAAAATATTTCTCCCTCGCAAGTACATTTTGAAATCGAAAGGAATTTCAGAAAAAAGCGACGAGCGCAAAGGATTAACAATATTGTCTCTTAAATTTACTTTAACATTATAGTGTGAAAGTAAGATCATGCGCCTCACGTCATGCTGCGGTGTCTGCAGACAAAAGTCTGTGTACAAAAGCAATGTGTCCCTGCGGGTAAGCACGTATTTAAAACAACAACGTATCGCCAATCAAAGACACAGTGTCGGTTTCCGACATGGAAAGCTCGAGTCGATACTGAACGGACACCGTCTCCCTGACGAATGCAGAGCGTCTTGCTTTTGTGTTCCATGAGCAACGCATCATTTAAAACAATCGTCCGCCAAACTGGAATACCAGTGTGAAATGCCGATGTTCTAGAGAATATACGGCCTTAAGCAGCACGTACGCGCCCGATCCTCTCTGTCCTTTCGACCGCGCATTGGTTCTCAATAGTCACAGGACGCTAATAGAAACTATATTAATTGGCATTTAGAATAGCTTAAGGTAGCATACTCATTGAATTTGTTACAACTTTCTCTACGTTATTCCCTGAAAAAATGCTAACAGCCCTATTCATTCTGACCAAGATGATTTTAATTTTGCACGAAAAAATAAGACTGAACAATTCTTATTATAGCGTGTTGTATCTTCCGAGAACTGTTCGATTTCTTATTACACAACTTTTCCTCGTCAGACAAACGGAAGTCTTCCAAATATAGTGGCGACCATTAGATGGAACACCCTATATGGAGCATTCTGAGATCACTTTGTACGTATGCAAACTGCACTTCCGAAGTTGAACTTTTAACTGGGTTATTAAAATAAACTTCGATTTGATATGTAGCGAGTTCTACTTTAATGACACTTTGTGGGAGAATATTAAAGGATGTATAATTATACTGCAGTGACATGCGAAGAGTTGTTTTGAGTTAAATCGATCGCTGATAATGATCATGTACGCTAATACTTACCAAATTGTTGAGTCGAAAGTGCGCAGAGAACCAAGCTAGAAACCACTCGCCACCCATTCGCACACATCGTTCTAGCGTAGTTTCCAGGATGCTTCTCTTAGTTGTTTATTTCGTTGACAGTGCCAATGAGATTTGTCGCGTCATGTGTTCCACCCGTTTATTACACGTATAAACTTGCTCATCTGCAAATGAAAGCAATGATCATATGCTCATCAGTAATACCACACAGCAATAGTGCATTATACATGTGTAGATCCTTCGAATAGTTTTTAAGAGTTCAAAATATACATATATCGAAACCTTTTGTCATTAGAGAATCTTCGTCAATACGATTGTGTATCGACTATGTCTAAGGATGCACTCTACTCAGGCACGCAAAATTTAACAGCATAACTCATTATACACGGTGTGTCTCGATAGTCATAAATAGTTCATGGAGGGGGGGGGGGGGGGGGGGGTCCTCATTCAGATCGTCGGGAAAACGGGGAATTTGTGTTCAGATCGATGGGAAATTCACACTTCTGTCAGTAGCAGCACTGGCTTCAACAGCCTGGATGGGTACTGACCTAAGCATTTCTGCGCGCACTAATGCTGTGCATGCACAAACGGAATACATATCTTTCTTGTGTGCTATGCGTGCAGTTGCACTTTCGGCATGTCAGAAAAATGAAAGAAGATCACACATTGATGCGATTCGAACGGACGACTTAATATCGATAAAATTCGATATCGATTAAATTAGATTTTGCAAATCGATATATTGCGGATTACCCATCACGGAGAGACGTCATCGCAGACACACACTACCGCCGCGGGACAACACCACTCCGCCTCCTCCTCATCACCGGCGTTACGGAACGAACACCGCCCGCACCGCCGCGCCGAGACATGCCGACGGGGGGCACCGTACCACACCGCGCTAAAGTGAGGATATTTTTAAGAGAAAATCGTTCAACAGAGATAGAACGCGCGTCTTGCAAATTAAAAAAACCTATTGCACATCTTATGACGGAGTTGTGGATAAAGTAAGGATCCTTCGGTGTCTACTCCCCTACGGATTAACTCTCTCCCCTACATCCTCACCCCCGCTGGCGTGCCGTTCCAGGGTTCCCTTCCTTATAACTACCCCATTTCCAAACTGTTATCCCTTATCCCTATAGACATTACTCTTGTCCGTATCGACTGCTGACGGATTGCACCAGTGAACCGGCGTTCGGCTCACTGCAAATAATTTTAGAATGACTCTGCCTCCTCCCAAGTTACTTCACTACTATCAAAAGAGGGCCTTTAATCGAGGAAATTACAGAGATTGGAATAAAACTTTCAACTGCCCCTATTACGACATCGTGCATGTTACTCATAAATAATTTACACCAACCCACATTTTTCAATGTTTCGAAAAATTTCGAAATTTTCGTTTATTTCGAAAGTGGTGTAAGTCCACTATTTCTTCGTTCGAGATATTTCAGATTTGGCATTTTAGTCGATTAAGAAATGTAAATATATTGTACTAAGTTTGGCATTGTTTCTACGAATTTAGAAATACTTATGTAATTCAATTACGTAAGTCACTTTTATGTGAATTTAAGTCAAATAATATGTTATTTCTGGGTCGTAGATAGGCTCACCCATTTTCATAATTATTCCATTGTAAAAATCAGTAAATCAGTAAATGGTGAGATAAGAGAAAACGGTGAACACGTGTGGGTCATTCCATGCCAAATCGACCACGAAATGGAGCAAGGTCGTCAAGTTTTATCTAATTCGCATATGTTGCAGTTGTCAGAAATGTAGATATTTGTGACAAACAGTTTTGCCATATACTGAAAATAAACAAGGTTATCAAAGTTCGAATGTTTTCGGATTTCAGCAAAATTGGCCTTTCTTTAAACATTCATATCTATCGAACGGTAAATAGTACAAAAATTACCTTCTGCAGGCAGAATGGTAAAATTGATCCCGAACTATAAAATCACAAATACAGCCGTAAGGTTAAACTCGTTTTATTTTCCTTGATTTGTTCTGTCATCCTACAAGAAGTGGGGATACGATACATCGACTTATAGAGGCAGTGGTGATAAAACTTTGACTTAAAGAAGTAAATTTCAAATTGTGAAGGCCCCCCGCTTCTCCAAATTCGAGGTACACAGGCATTCAAACGGGTACAAAATAATTCGAGATATATGTAGAAGGTTCATATTTCGATTTACAGAGGCTTTGGTAGAGGGGCGCAGAAGGGAGTGAAGAAAAATGTCATCTTATAGAAGTTTTTGAGCTATAGAGGTCCAGCTGTATATACATGGCCATATACTATGTACATTTTAAAAACAGCCAAAGCAGATTACCTTGCTGCATTTGATAACCGAATTGTTACGGGACGAGTAGTTATATTCCACAATAGCCCATGAAAATGATGTAAAAATCTGGAAAAAATTGAAAGAAACTCCTAGGGCGCTATATGTATATTTGTTTGCACTTATTTTAATATTTTAAAGAAAATATCGATGTGCCTTAAACTTATGTCAGGAAAAATTCACAGCGGGCAAAATTGAATTTCTTTTCATTTCACAAAAAAATCTATCAGCCTTTTTTGGAAAGAATATGTATTATACAAATTGCAGCTTATGAAATTTTTTATAAGATATATATGACTTTTTTAGGCACGACCGTAAAGGGAGTGACTTATGCAATCGCCATCCTGAAAACCGTTCATATATATGTCCGTGTATATCCTCGATTTCGGAAAAACGGCTGAAACGATCGGGACGAAATTTGGCACAAAAATCAAGTACATTACTGTGAGTTCACAATAATGTTTGTGAGCCGCCATCTTGAACCGGTACAAACTGGCGGCAAATTCAAATATCGAAAAATTCATATCTTTGGTACTATCACCGAGGAGAGATTGTTAAAAAGGGTCAGCGCTTATGCGTCTAGGGGGGCCGCAAATTTTCACTGCTTTCAGCGCCATTTTTGCGTAACTACATAGCAAAGCAACATAGCTTACATTACAACTCCATAAGTACGGTTGATCGAATAGAGCACTACAGTTATCTCCGGGACCCGCCGGGACCCGGCAAAACGGCCCCTCCAAATACACGGGCGCTGACCCTCTTTAACAATCTCTCCTCGGTGGTACTATTCATTGGATCCCGATAAAATTTTACACATACATGTACACGTATACAATGACAATTACTGGAAATTTTCAAACTTTTTGATTGGTCGAATCAAAAATGGCGGCTAATTCAAATCCTTAGTCCAGTATTCCGGCAAAACGACTGAACGGATCCGAACAAAATTTGGCATGTACATCGAGTATATACTCATTTGGTGTCACGAAACTTTATGTCGTGCCTATGGCAGAAAGCGAAGCTTTTCTGCACCCGGTAAGGCGAGCGCGAAGCGCGAGCAAAGGCGATCTCGGAGGTTGGCGCTTGAGCGAAGCGAAAGCGCAGGGGGCCTCTGCCCCCTAGTTCTAGACTACAAGCGCAATCGGAACCATGAGCCATTTATTTTGAAAGTGGCCTAAGTCCATTTTTTTAAAAAAATAAGATATCACATAATTCGCGAATAATTTAGTGCAATAATTTAATGCGATGTGTTATCTCATTCTTTTAAAAAAATGGACTTGGGCCACTTTCAAAATAAGCGGCTCAATTATGGTCAAATGTATCGTTGCTTATAAAATGCAAAATGTAAAATTTACAATCGGTTTATTTTAATGTTATTAAGTATTTTGTAACATTAGATGTATTTTCCATGTACCTTAGGAAGTGTTTTAACAATTTAATACGTGATTTTTACACAAAAGAATCACGCGTAAAAAATATTGTGACGCAGACCATGATAACATAAGTAAATTTCAACTTTCATGACTTCAGACTTTGAAGCCGTGTATCTTAATAATGGCTGAAATATTTGAATTTACCTTCCATGTACAATATATGTATATTTGAAGTCACACTTGTGATGTAGCAGTACGCGTAACAATAATATTCGGGATAATCTAAATGACTTTCTCAGGTTATATTTCAACTGCGCACGTTGTTGTCGGTTCTCACGTAAGATAAGATATATATTTCTCTCAGAATAAACAAAATAGAAGGAAGCATAAATATTGACCAAATTATTCAATGGATGTTGTAATAATTATCGGAAAGTGAAATGGAGAGAAACAATTAGAGCGAATGCAGAACTTTATTCAAAGTCCAAAACCGGTCATTTCACCGACTGGGGTATGGTTAGTGTTAAAGATTAGTGATATTTAAGAATTAGCAATACCACGCTAATAATACAGTGGATTATAAATTACATCCCTCACACGTCGAACTTTTCAGTTTTTTGCAGCGCCACTTTGCTCCGTATCATCCTCACAGCCTTTTTCATGAACTTATTACCGTAAAACTTCCTTCGTCACGCTTTTGACGGACGTTTGCTCTTTCCGCTTTTTTCATTTGGATACATTTTATCGTTTAGAACCGCTTTCACTTGCCGAGATTCGGAGTACGACTAACAATAACAGGCCCGCAAATAGCACTGCTTAAGTATCCTATAGTAATTTAAAATAACCGGCCTAGCTACGCATTTATCGGTCAAATAGGTATAAAGAGTATATACACACGGGGAGATATACACACAACCTCATACTGACTTCCGAAAAAAATCTACCGAGCCGATACTCGTATACAAGGGACAAACAGGCGGACCGCTCCTACTGCGCGCCGTATACTTGCATGACGCGCTGTTCTACCCTAAGCTATAATATTTTGTTCTGTTCACAGAACGGCAGTTGTGCGCACACATATTGGCACATACACTTAAACGCACATAATAAATTATGAAACCTTAGCTATCACAGATAAATAACATATAAACTTGAATGAAGCTTCTAATGAATAGGTAGATTTAAAATCCAAGACGAGATTCGGATATTAAATAAATAATATTCAAATTTTTGACCGATATTCGGATTATCCAAATTTTAAGATCCCAATCTTGGCCAATTTGGACATCCAGATATTCGAATATCATAAAATCCGCATCTTATCAATAGCCCTAACTATTACTGCTAATAAAAGCTTTACCACTTTCACAATAGAATACGGTAGTACATAATGTCTTTCGTCATTATCCCAAAGTGTAGCATGGAGAAATTCTCAGTATTGCCAATCACTTGAAACATCCGAATTGTAATTTCGGGTCCATAATGATTTTGTATTACACAGCGACTCACGTTGTTCCTCCGGCGCGGTGGTCCACACGCCCGCATGGTCTACCACCTCCCTCCCGTTACTCTTCCTCCTCACCTCCTGTGTTACGACTGTAGTCCTCACACGCGCCGCAGCATTCCACGTATTTCCTTTGGGCCTTTCTATTTCACACTCTCATTCTCTTGTCCCCCTAGCCGCTATTTCTCACCCCCCCCTCCCGAACCCCCCGTTCTTACCCCTTCTTGTTCTTCAATCGCTACCTTCTAGTTTATATGTTCTTCTTACAATCCCCTGATCGTAGCGAAATACTGCAACCTCAGCTCCCTATTAAGCGACACTTGAAGGAGGAAATCGTTACTCCCTTCGTGTCTATGCGTTTGTTAAACTTTTGTTAGCCGAACTTTCGCCGCTACATGTCATGCGCGTTAACCCGAGGCAGTGTACACCTCGCATTTTAGGACGAATGCACTATCATTTGGGTGACTTGAGAATCATTACGAAAAATCACTGAACCTTCCAGTAGTACGCCGGCAATACACTAGAAACAATTTTTTCACCGGCCACATACGCAGCGACGTATGGGGAACTTAGAATATTGTCGTTGACGCTGAATACATTGGTCGAACACTGTATTTGTCCAAGAATACGAGTATGCTTCCAGTTCTAGGTCTGCGCGAGGATTTACACTTTTATCACGCACACACATACGCTATCATGAATGATCACTGGCTCGTTTATTCACAATCTTCGAACTGTCCCCGTCACCTGTCACAAAAGAGATTTTTGCTCCTTCCAGGTGCACTGTCCGAAACTCGATGTTCTCGAGGGCTTCTCGAGCTTCTCCCAAAAATCGACAAATAATGCTAAGCTAAGGAATATCCTAATAAAGGAGAAATGACGCGGGTATTGGAAGTGGAAAGTGTAGGGAGAAGCGAGAGATAGGAGAGGGAGAGGTGGAAATTTGGATCGATTGAGCTATAATCTAGTTGAAATCTTTTCTCGCCCACCTTTAACACGGCCGTGAGAGCTCACGACGGCGGAGGCGCAGGGTACACGTTTCGCCCGCTAAGGGACTGACGGACGCCGGGCGCCGCGAGCACCTATACAGCAACCCGGGCAACGCATATAGTTACCCAGTAAAGCTCCACCTATCCTGACGCGTAGTGGGAGGGCACAAGGACGACCTCGAGCTTGCGCGTTCGATGAACCTCCGCGGGGCTAAGCACCCCCCCCCCCCTCCCTCGCCCGCCTTTACCTTCTGGGTAGGTTGCGCTCCGTCCCTTCCCATCCATTTCTTTTCTTTCTACAATTTTCTATGCCGCCTACTCCACATCCTCGCGACAAGCTACCCTGCCACCTGCAGCATTTGCTAATGCCGATATTCTCTAACTTTCATCTTCTACGTTTTTCTCCGTCTCTCATAAAAGTCGTGTGATCCTCTCGTAGCGCCCGTTTTGAAATGTTACCTGCAATCGCAATCGATTCGATACAACTTCACTTAAGGGGTTACATACCTCCAGCGAGTGCGAAACTTGATGTTTTGGGGTACATCTCCCCAGGGAATGTAATGCTAAAATGACAGAAAATATCCACTACACATTGTTTAGGTCTTCAACTATAAGAAAAATTTTTTTTACAAATTCCTTTTTGATGGATAGTATGTGTTAATTGAGATTCTTTAGACGACTAATCGAAAACACGGTCGGCATTATATCTTCGGCCTAGATCGTTGAATTTGAAAAATTCAAAAAGATTATTGTAAAATAATGTTGTCGTTACAGTCTGCCCAGCCAAGTTTTCGAATTTCAAAAAAATAAGCAGTTTAAATGGCAGTGTAAAGGTTAAAAAATTATTTTCGCAAAAATTTTCGTCTACTTTGTGGCCATAAAAAAATGCCTTCGTATATAATTATTTTGAAAGAACTATTAATAATATCATAACCAGGTATTTCTTATCTTACTCATTGCACTTATAATATAACTGTAAATTTTTTCATTAAAAAATGTTCATGTTGAACCACCCACCCGCGCTCGTGAACAATGGCTGTCGCGTGAAATAGAGCTTCCTTGCACAGGCCCTGCGTTCTCGTACTGGCATCAGAGACAAATTATACAAGCAGTTCCTTAATCTGTACGAATATCATTATCACTGGTACTAGAATCAAACTTTTAGCAACAATAGTTTTTCTTAGTACAAACAATAAATAAAAAAATTGTAAGTAAACAATCGATTCTTCTTAATCTGTTTTCGCAGCGTTGCCATTTCGTTAATTTATTGCAAAATTGATTGATTTTAGTACCAGCGATAAATGTATTTATACAGATTAAGGAACCGCAAAGAAGCCGTGTTTCGCGCGACTACCATTCTTCACTGACACGGCAGGATGGTTTAACATGAACATTTTTTAATGAAAAAAATCACACCTATACTGTAGGTACAATAAACAAAATACAAAAAAACTGGTTTTGATATCATTAATAGTTCTTTCAGAATAATTATATTCGAATGCCTTTTTTTGTATCGCCACAAAGTAGACTGTACTCTTAAGTCTTCTGCCTCTGCATTATAAATTTACTACGTAGGTGAGCGCTAAAAATGCAGTAGGGGAGACAGGGGATAATTGTGAGAGGCGAAAGTAGTGACATTAAGTTTCCTGGGCGACTTGTTAGATAACGAAACTAATTGTAAGTAGTACACTGCATGTGTCCAGATTCTTTGTTTTATTGCGTTCTACGAATTTTAAGCGGAAACGTTGAGTAGTTTTTCAACAACCGTACTTTGTGTGTTTTCGGTATTCAAAAGTAAAATTTCGCAAGTTATTTCGAACGAATTTACTAACAATAAAATGTAAGGTGTGTAAACGTTTATAGCATTATTAGAAAACGTAATATTTTACCTCAAATTTAATGCAATTTGATAATTAATGGATTCAACATAACTCACATTAACGAAGTAAATATAAAATGGCGACGAATGGGGCTTGTTGTGATAGTTTTTTTTGGGGGAGGGGGGGGGGCCACGTTGTGCCAGTATCACTACTTGCCCCGATAAAATTCTAATCTAGCTCCAGTCAAAAAGAACCAAGAACTTTCACGTTCAATAATACCGGTTCAATGACTATTGACGTCGTGATTGCAGAAGTATCTGCGTTTGTTAAACAATGTGAAAAACATATAAAATTCCACGAGCCAGAAATTCCCGCTTCAATTCTCAATAATATGAACTTAGTCGTACGTCCCATTGACATTCGACTGCTACCTAAAGTAGGGCATTGCAAGAATAAATATTCTGCTCGTAAGAAGCTAAAATCTGCTATTTCAACAAACATGCCAGTAAGAGAGGTGATTCTAGTTTGCCTGAAACGACATGAAAAATCAAAAAGGGGGAAAGCTGGGTGGAGTATCTCACTTGTAAAAAATGAGTCATTGTGAAATGCACTAGAAACCAAACTTTTTATGTGTGTATTCATTACCATTCTGATTAACAATATTAGAATATTGCTATTTGTGCGTACTATGCAATCTATAATATAATGCGATATAATGGGATATATCCATAGTATCGTTAAGGCAAATTGAATACTAAGGTAATCATAAAAATAAAATGTGATATGAATCAAAGTAATTTCAATGTGCAATCTTGGAATAAAAATAGTTTAAAACGGGTGCAAATTGTAATGATAGTACATATATGGGCAGTATTCGATAAAAAAGTAGAGAATGTACAATCTACTACCAATGTCAATCTTTTATCCACAACACATAGATTGAAGAAATAAATATTTCTTATCCAAAAAATTGGGAAAATTCTGGGATAACTTAAACAATCTCATATTGAGAGCCCTTGAAATGATAACTTCCTGTTATATTCTCGGAAAAGGCAAGATATCGTTGCTGAGAAAAGAAACGGCTAAACGAGGTTAAAGCGTGTACCTATATCGGTAGATACCCAAGTGGGAGAAAAAGTAAAACAGGCCCTACGAAAGGGTATAATAGAAGAAATGTCGTAGCCAAGTGCATGGATCTTACTTAACGTTGTGATATTTAAACCAAATAGAGACATTCGTATATGCATGAACATGCTAACGAGGCTATCCTCAGGGAAAATTACTCACTTCCGACGTCGCGACTCTCTTATGACGAAACTGCTAAGTGCAACTAGGCCTGACCGTCACTTACCATCAACTAGAGCTCCACGTAGAGAATCATCCCATCACGACATTTATCACCCACAAGAGAACATTCCGGTACAACGGTTAACTCCTTGCTCTACGATTCATGTCGCGACGATGCCTGCCACAATCAACACTAAGAACTGATAATAACAACGCGTTTGACCCGCGGTTCTCACCTCTGGTTTTTATAATTGGCCCAAATCCGTCACCACGAGTCTCACACGATATTGCAGGCAAACGGGTTAATGTTTGGTGTCAACTCTGCGTCGAAAATAAAACTTCATATGAACTATTATCTCCAGTGTTAGTTCAGCAAAACAATTATAAGTTATGAGAATGTCATGGGTACATAAAAATCTAATTTTTGTGTAAGATTCACTTCATAACCGGTCACAAAAGTGGCGCTGGAAGGTTGAACTTTCAAATTTTTAAGGGAAACCCATTTCGAGTGATAGCTTGTTTTAAAGACTGTAAAAAGGCAAATAAGTTGCGGCAACCCCGAGGTTTCTGTGGTAACCTGTTCTGAAATAGCGAAGGAACAAATTTCAAAAGCTTAGCATTGTGCCCTGATTTAAAGGAATTGTCACCTTGGAACTACAGAATTACTTAATTCCGTAAAAGAATAAAAGTTCTCAGGCTGTGC
Organism: Tiphia femorata; assembly: GCA_944319695.1. NCBI lineage: Eukaryota > Metazoa > Arthropoda > Insecta > Hymenoptera > Tiphiidae > Tiphia > Tiphia femorata. Next base: position 24,238,552 of record OX090900.1, on the reverse strand, counting down.
AACTATTGTCAATGAGTATACAAACCAAACTGTGTAATTTAAATGAATTACGATAAAGAAATTCCGCTGTTTGTCGAAGTGTCATACAAGACAAAATGTAAGGTCTGCAAAAGTAGACATAAAATTAATGATAAACTTCGCCATTTGATAACAGGGTTTGGTGCGACTTATTTACCTTTTTAAAGCTTTCAAAACAAGCCGCCACTCAAAATGGGTTTCCATTTAAAATTTTGACGTTCAACCCACTGGCGCCACCTCCGTACCCAGTTATGACATGATGTTACATAAAAGAGTAGATTTTTATGTACTCCTACATTCTCAAATTCCCACACGAAGAAAATATTTAGTTAAAAGAGGTAAATATTATAAGATGTCATTGAGGTTTTTTTTTAAACTAACAATAAGACGACATGTTTTCCCCACAGCGAAACGTTAAATGAAGTCAAGATGGTATATGATGGTATGGTCTGGAGGCAACCTCGAGTACAAGAAATTCATCAAAGTTGAGCAATTGTTACAAATAGTAAAAAAGTATGACAGACAAGTATGATATCAAGCAATAAAATTTTACTTCTACCCGTCCCAATTACACGATGCATCCTGCATATGTATGTATAACTGTTAATCAGGCCTAGTATGTATCCCCACACATTAAGGTAACACACACGTTAGACATAAAGTCAACACATCCAACTTTACATCATCCTAATGTGTGGAAAATGTAATGTGTATGGTAGACGAGTTGACTTTATATCTAAAGTGCATGTTACCTTACATGTGTGGGACATGTAATAGGCCTGAATATCTGTGTGTAGCTTTCTTTTAATGACATTTAACCCAACTTTTTCAACGTTGAGTAATACATTGAGTGTTTATGTATTCTACCATATGTGCCATTGTTAATGTTCCATTGGATATATTTGTAAAACCTTGATAATAATTAGTATAAACATGTGCAAATAAAAGCAGTAATTTTTATTATATACAATAAGCAGATTTTGTATATAGCGAGGCTTAATGAATAAAAACGAATAATTATTTGCCTGATCATTTGCAAAATAACACAATTAACAAAAAAATATATAACGTACACATTTTTCTTTATTATTTAAAATACAACATATACCAATTTACAACAAAATCTTTATTTACACTCATAATTTTAATAAATAATTGCTTTCAAATGAATTACATGAGGTAGTAATAAATTATATAAAAACTGACAAGTATTGTATGAAATTACCTACTATACTTATAAGTACTTTGAAAGAAGAACCTACTGAAAAGGATGTCTAGATATATACATTATAGGTGCATTGTTTGTACATTAAAATCTCATCTCAATTTAAGATGAACTGAGCTGAGATTTGGTGAAATTATCTGAATTGAGAACTTTTCTAAAATAGTTTGGCTATTTACCAGCTAAGATGATCGACGACGATGTGGCAACGAGTAGTACTTATCAGTACTAGCGACGCTGTGTCACATACAACATACACAACAATGTATAGTTTATTCCGAAGCTACGGCAGAGGTAACTCAATTGTGGTAACGGGGAAAAATAAAATCTTACTTATATTCCCTTTATTTTGAAGTAAGCTAAAAAGAACAACCCCTTTTCATACATAAATTGAAATGAATTGAGATTAGCTGAAATAGAGTGTAAAAAGAATGCACCCAATAGTATATCTTAAAAAGGCATAACAAATGTAATGTCTTCCAAGTAATCTTGGCATAACGTATTGTTTGTCACCTGTGTGATTAGTATTAAATTGTATATTTGGTACAGCTTTAAAGAATTTCCCAATAATATTTTCATTCAAGAAACAGATTTTAAAATAATAAATTATAAGTATATGGTAAATAAAATGAAGATCATCAAACAAATAAAACTGAATATTAGTTATGTAATTAAATATTTACTTCTCTTTGTCCATTGTCATATTATATCTAAATATTACGAAAACTGTATAATAATAATCAAAGAATCTTTAAAAAAAAACAATGAATTAAAAATTTACATAATTTTGCTCACATATCTAACATTAAAAATGGTTTATATTTGTACATTCAAAAGCCAAAGTACAACAAAAAAGTTGTAATGATTTCTCAAATAACATGCGCATATTGTATTTCTGGAGCCCTATTCTACATCTATAATTTGTTTGTAATTACTGAAGAATCCTTTCTATAATCTATTGTGAATCTTAAATTCTGATAAGTTTCCAGATTTTCAATAAAAACCTAGTCTTTGGCTCTTTTTTTATATTTGAATTGTTATATAAGATAGAAAGTGATTTTAAAAAATAGATTTGTATCCAAGGGTTGGCTGATCGTAATACTACATCAGTTAGACTATCACAGTCTCAATGGAAAGTGCTATCAACTAAACAGAAAATTTAAATTTAATAATTCCTTTTTACATGCAAAAACTAAAATATACATGGCCATTGAAGTTACAACACCACGAATTAATGCTATCAACTTTATTGCATCTGTAGATTTGATGTACTATAGAAGGATTAAAAGTCAATTAAGAAAATTCGAATTTCATTAACTGTAAATATATACATTTTGAGAAATGTCGTAGATGGAATAGGGGTAGGTACACTTCATCAATATGAAAATACGTCTTAATGGTTGAATTATAATGGTCGCCAAACTAATTTTAGTGAATAAAAAATACAAATTAGCATCCTAATTTTAATTAATACTCATAAAACTAAAGGTAAAAGATAGAAAATTTGGGATCATAAGTTGTTTTCTCATGACTTTAGAAATTTATATCAGAAATTCTGCCATATTTATATTAACAGTGTAAAATTAAAATTGATGTATCGTAGCGAATAGATTTTCTTTCAAAATAAATTTTCTACATTTATATAGTTATGACATAATGTACATAAAATATAAATAACATTAGCTTGTGAATTTCTTGACATAAATAATTGCAGATGTATAGTAGAATCGCTTAACATATGCAATATCGATGAGTGCTTTCAAATTTCAAAAAAATTCTATGTGCACAATTTTCATCGTTTAATTAACCTCTAAAGTATGCAAATATCCCTTCAACTAGTTTTAAATATAATTAGATTGCATGAATGTGTACATATACATTTAATACTGCTCTATACATTCTTAAGACAAGGAAAAATTTCAAAGTATATTCCTTAAGCTTTTTCAAAAAACATTTTCCTGCATTTAGTAAAACGTGCTCTTTTACATTAGTTTTACTAATCCTATCTTAGATTGTAGCAAACTTGTTTTGTGTATTAATACGTAAATATGTTTCAACCAGTTTAATAACAGATTCGTAGAATTACATGTAATATGTTTTGAAAATAAATAGCTGATAGTAAGTAATCCAGATTCTACTACCTTGTCGCCTTGATAACACCTTCATTTGATCTCAGTTTCTAGCGTATATAAAATTACTGGACCTATGGTAGAACTTGGTATACCCTATCATACAAAACAATCAACTTAGCATAAGATGCAGCCGTACTGTCCAGCAGTAACTATGGATGGATACTGTGCAATACCACGCAATACTGTGAGAGTACTGAGAGTACCCATTCCCGTGCATTTGCCCCCCCCCCCCCTGCTCCGCCGTGAACCCGTTTGAGGCAGTGATGCCAGATCCTGGGATTAATCGCAAGTTCAAGCAGCACCTGAGCGAAGAATCGATGGGAACGCCGCCAAGCACCAAAGCCGGGAACTATTACACGCTATTTTTCGGCGGTGTGACAGCTGGATTCGTAAATAAGATCTGACGGCTTATTACGGGAAGAAAGCGCAGTGAAGTGAATTTTCCTAATAACTGTGAAGAAGTGCCGACCCCGCTCTGGTACGATATTCGAATGTAGTGTCGTTAAATCGGAGAAATAAGAGAAAATGCAATTGCTCGAGCGGCCATGTTGGACTGTCCTTGACAGCTGCAGAGACCGATGCTTCTTTCGACTACAATTATTCGTTTATCGCGGCTTTGTCCCTCTGTACGAGACCAGAGCGTGGTGCAACAGAGTTCAAGCTTTCAATTAATACCAGTTTCATGAGGAATAAACGTATTATAAAGACGTCAGATCTTATTGGATTTTTCAATGTTTCCACGATTCCTATTGGCTCCCGGGCTAGTTCCTTTTAGGTCACTATACGGGGTTGATTCCCCTTGGGGATCCGTCCGAACTAGACTTTCTTCTCGGGAATACCTCGAGAGCCAATAGAAATCGCGGAAATGAGAGGAGATTTGGACCAAATTGTTCGGCTCCATTTTACATTATTTTCTAACGACAAGGTTATATATGGAAAGCTTGAAGTTTATTCTATTGACGATGACAGCGATATGTGTGCGTAGTGCACGCAGATTGCAGAAATTCATGAAAATACAGCCGCGAGAGCGGACATATTGGGATGTCCTTGACAGCTAGAGGGACCAATGCTACTTGTGAGTGTAATTACTCATTTAACATTCTTCGATGCACATATATGGCTGTCATCGTCAATAGAATAAACTTCAAGCTTTCGATACATACCCTTGGGGTTAAGAAATAATGTAAAATGGAGCCGAACAATTTGGTCCAAATCTCCTCTCATTTCCGCGATTTCTATTGGCTCTCGGTGTAATCCGGAGGGGAAAGCCTAGTGAAGGTGGATCCCCTTAAAAAGTTTTTAAATATCCCCCTCCCACCGCCCTACTTTAATCAATATTTTGCACGGCCCTGGCACTCTAGACAGCTGATGTTTTCTGCCTACTGTTACTCGCAACGGCCACAGGCCGGGGGCGCTATCTCGGTAGTACTCCCCCTTATGTGCCTTTATGGAACCTTCTACTCTATCTAATCCTCTTTTGTTTTCTCATTGTGCTGTGCATTTCTATTATATGATATATGTTGTGCGCCTTTCTTGGAAATGGGATACAACAAATAAAAAAAAGAAATACGAATGGCTTTAGTTTTAAACAATTCTGACCATTTAAAATACCACAGAATATGAAATATATGCAATTACGTTTGATATTATAAAACATCAGTAACACCGTAAAATCGTATGATTAAATGACTGATTCATAACACAATGTATGATGTTTGTTTCATATTGCAACATATTTAAGAATTTCTTAGATCTAGAATTGCTAAACAAGTAGTAAGTAGGAATTTAGTTAAATAATCAAATTAATTTAATAAGTATTTATATATATAGATATTTTTAGTTACTGACTTTCTTCCAGTGTATTAAAGGAACTTGTGAATTTCTGTTATGGAAAGTAAAAGTTGCAACAATTTTGTAAGCTATGTGGGGCTTGAGGCGCATGAAATGCAGGTGAGGACGTACATTAATATTAAATGAAACAATTTATGCATATAATACAGTCTATGAAGCATATATGAAGGACTAGTTTTATTTAGTAATTTGTTGTCCAAGCGTTATAATCAATATGATGTATTGTAAGAGTATGTGTATGAGCTTTGAATTAAATTAAATCGTCATAGTACCAAATTAATCTTTATGTAATCTATTTTCTGACCACTTATGCATAGATTGAATAGAATTGAAATAACTTTAACCAATACGTTAACTAATTAATAAATTGTATATTTACAGCCAATGGGTTCTAGTCGACGTAATTCGTTTATTGAGAATAGTATTAAGTTACTACGTGGAGAAGTCCTTATTGCAGAAGCACAAAGTGTTCTTATGTTTGTGCCTGTTAGTGATTTAAAACAAGGCATATCCGGTGTTTTGTCTGTTACAAACTTTAAATTAACTTTTATGACAACTAGTGAATCAAATGATGAGGTAACTTGCTCTATACACATTTTATGCACTAATTACCTGATTAGAATCAGATAATATTGGTAAACAGATTTACAGATACACATTGTAACTGTATACTCGTATGTAAAATTTTCTCTAAATAGAAAGGGATATATCGTACAAAATGATGAGCAATTATTGATGCTGGGCATAACTGTGCCTGCTATACTGTCTAAATATTGGAAATGACTTTCTTACTAAAAATTTATCTTGTATATCGAATATGACAACTTCCTAATATGAGAAGTAGAGTATTAGAATACAAGAAGTAGTTACAACCAAACAGCACTATCCTTGAATATCTTTTTTTGCTATCTATTTAAACTTGACTGTTAATTTTGTCTAAACAAAATAATGCATAGTTAAATAAAATATAAGATATATAAACTTGAACTTTTGAATAATACAATTTGTGATAACAGAGTCAGTTATAATGGAAACGAATATAGTGATAATAAAATGGATTCTCGGGAATAATTCATTTTTGGAATTTGAATGTTATTACACATATTCGAAGTGGAATTAGGTATTTTTTGCTTGCATCCTTGTAGAAGAATAAATGTGTACATATAAATAAAAATTTAAAAATCAACAATCATATTGTTTATATGAAGAAAGCTTACTAGTTTCTATAAAAACTGCAGTACACATATGCGCTCATACAAATATATTTGTTGTACATTGTGTGTGGGTTATCTATGTCTTGTAGATTAGACCTAGTCTTTCTAAACAATGTCAGATGAAACATAACACGAGTTACATATATTTAAATGATTTTATATAAGTACTTTGACTTGCATATGCCTAGATAAGATTCAGTTAAGAGAAAAATAATGGAATTCTTCACTAACAGGAAAATACATATCAACATAATCATTTGTATAGATATATGGACACCTGTTTAACAAATATTGATGAAATTTATTTATTACTTGGTGACAAAAAACGGAAATTATACCCAGGAAACACTGTACCGTCCAAAGTGAAAGGAATATTTATCATTTGTAAGGTAATTACAAATGCCAATTAACAACTATAAATATAATCAAACAGATACAAAAATGTAATGACTCTATAATATAAAAATATTTATTTAAGTTTACACAAGAAATAGCATGTAAAATGTTAATGAGGTCGTAAAAAATTTTCATTTTTCTCTTTAACAAATTTATTAATAGTCATTAAAAGTGAGAAATTCTGTATCAGAGTGAAGTAATCAAAGATAAATACTAAAGCGTAGTGTTAGATAATGCTTAAACAGATTCTAAAAGTACTTGCTTTAGCATATTGATACCTATTTCATAAAAATTGGATGTTCTTTATGGGTACTATGATTAAATTACTATCTTGAGGAATATTTACTTAAGCTTTGAAAGCTTAACAATGCTTGTTTTTTTAACATGCATATCATGTCTTATAATTTCTAGAACATGCGAACATGGTCGTTTTCCTTTAAATTCTCACCACTTGGGCATGGCAAAAATCTGTTGACTGCATTGTTACATCATGCCTTCCCTAGCAGACATCAATTATTGTTTGCCTATGATTACAAGTTAGTACTTCTAATGAAAGTGTATACGTCATTTTCTATTTAATTGAGTAGTAATGTGTAATAGAACGTCTATTAACCAACTTCATTTTGAATAATAACAATGTAAAGGCTAGGATGTTTAGTATAATAATTTTAGAAGCATTTATATAGTTCATATTTTTTTGCAGTGAAGCTTATTACACTAGTCTGGATAGAAACGTACAGCTTTTTCGAGACATATGCGATTGGCAAAATGAATTAGAGAGAACGTTAAACAACGCAGTATTACGAAGAGGGTGGCGCTTATCCAGAGCTAATAATAGATTTGAACTTTGTTCAAGGTATTTATTTTTACACTATGTATGGTTAGGCTATTGTTGGCAACAAAACTTTGAAATGTAGAATTTAGAAAAATATGCATATGACAATTCCACTGTGAGAAAATGCGTATTTCTTCATGATTACTCGAAAACAGTGATCATTTGCTTATTATCAAATCCCACATTTTTGTGCTTATAATTTGCATTAATCAACCATCGACACAGTGAACCTGTTTTTGTACTAGTATTGTAACTTTATGTAATACTTATTACTGTTGAAAAAAATTGATACTTCTCTTATGATTAAGTTCATGTTTATGCTTCTGAGTATTAAGAAGAAGTTAATACAGCAGCCATCTAACATAAGAACTGATCATTGGTGTAAAGGCAGTTACTACTTCAAGACAATTGTTCACTTTTGCACTGACATCTATTCCATACTAAAATTATTAAATAAGTTTTGGAGTATTCACTTTCTTTTAGAATAATCTTGTATATTCTTTCTTACATTAGTGTTTGGTATTCATGAAATACATGATTTACATCTTAAAGTATCTACCAAAAAGGATATTTAAATATGTTCCATCTTCCCTTCTATCATCAAATGCATCACTGTGCTGCTAAAACTATACATTATACAATCATATAAACAGATCATTGACATGTCAGGAAAAAACTGTCACTTGATCATGCATTAGATAAAGCTGATTTTATACAAAAGATCGAACATGTAGAAATTTATTTACAGCTATTTATTCACTATTAAAACAATATTTACAGCTTGCCACAGTATATAATAGTGCCAGCATCTATAACAGATACTCAGTTGACAGACTCAGTTAAACATTTCCAAGGTAATCGACCACCAGTGTGGTCGTGGACGAGTCAGGGAGGTGCTGCATTAGTAAAAATGTCTGAGCTTTTACCAACAGTCAATGACAGGATACAAGAAAACATTATGTTTGAGAACGTCCGAAAGAGCCACCCTCAAAAAGTACCACCTATTGTGATCGAATTAAATAAAATTGTCAGTGTGAAGTCGATAGCAGGAGGTTTTACAAAATTTCTTAATTTATGTTGCCCAGGTAAAGAATCTTCTACCAAATATTTCAGTCAACATGTGTATTTTGTAGAGTAATTTATCATACAAGGTGTGATTGTAAACTTCTGAAACTTTCGATATAAATCATGTTTCACGAAACTCCAAATAATTTACATGCTATCACTTTCCAAATATAGTCACTTTAATACCCACATCAGTTGGAAAAAAAGACAACAGGAAATCATTGAAAGATTGTGTTAATTTTCAAATGCAGTTTATATCAGTTTGAAACCTTTCCACAACGCTTTTTCCAAATTCAATCAATTGTAAAGCCATCCACTACTGCCAAAAGTGACAAGAATACTGCAAACGTTTGCTAGTTGCATTCGGTATGAAACTTAAGCAAGATAATAATTGTCTCGTTTTAGTGAATAAAGAATTTTGCCGTTGATTGTAATATAATGTGTCTATCAATGCCTGGAGGTTTTCGATCATACCTTGTAAAACAAAGCCAGATGATATAAACCACAATAACTATCGCTTGGCATACTATGGCTAAACAGTGTGACCACTTGTTATTTTAGAAAACATTCGCCAGTTTGGGGAGCTCGATAATAATTTTTATTCATTGTTGGACAATACAAAATGGCTTAAATACATCTCCTACTGTCTAGAAAAAGCTGTGGAGGCTTGTGAGCACTTGATTTTAGGATATTCTGTTATTTTGCAAGGTAATATCATTGTGATTATTATATTACATTACCATTAATAGGTAATGGCGCACTAAAATGTTCTTTCATTAGAAGAGAAAGTATAATAAAAGTTGTCATCGCGTTTAAAAGATACAATAAATGGTTCAATAATTTTATAATCCATTATAGAAGGTGCAGGAAGAGATGCATGCTGTATTATCTCAAGTTTAGTTCAGTTGTTATTAGATTCACGTTTTCGCACTCTAAATGGGTTTCAATGTCTCTTGCAAAAGGAATGGGTTGCTGCTGGACATCCATTTTGTGACCGCCTTGGACATATTATTCATCCAAATGCTGAAAAGGTATGAAATGGTTGCAATTTTATATTAAAGTTTAACATGTTAAGCATACAGTATTATTTCAAAAATTATAGTATACTAATATAAAAGAGTAAAAATAAGAGCATATGTATTTTTGATAAAACTACTGTTAAAAGTACTTAGCTTCGCTTGCAAGCTTGACCTTCACATATAGTATAGAGCTAACACTCCTGAGTAACCTTGCAAAAGGCGGTGATGCTATTCTCTCATGCTAATCTAGGAAAAATAGGATATGCAAAGAACAAAATTAGCTGTTTGGTTATACATTGGAAAGGAAATATCACGAACCCGATAATTCCAAAAAATTTGAAATTTTTGTAGATATTTAGAGTTAGACTAACCATATCTAAGACTCACACTATTCTTTTGTATCTGTCCAAGGACGTTTTAAAGGGGCAAAATCACCCCTTCAAAGATAAAATGACCCTTTTACTTTTTGCGGTATAACTCATAAACTGTAGAAGATACGGGAAATTATTTTAGATGAAAGATTGACGGTATGATGCGTTCTAGCAAACTACAAACACAAAATTTTCAAAAACTGTTTTTTTTTTTTTTTTTTTTTTACAAATTGTTCAGCATTATTCTTACTTTAAGAAATTTTTGATTGTGGGTAAGAACATAAAAGAAGCAGTTTTTTTATTCTGAATTCAGCCCTGTACTTGTTATTCAGGTTGTCATTTCGCATTAATTTATAAATGTTTAAAAACCATCAACAGCGGGGCGTTCGGCGCGTAATATGAACACCGAAAAATATGAAGCGAAAAAAAAAAGATTGCTGAAAGTGTATAATTATCACTTTTTTAATTCGTAACGACGCGAGCCGCCTCATATTTTTCGGTTGCCCAACTAGGGACATATCTTGGTTTCTATGCGAATAGAAATATGTGAGAAAAATTGTAAATGTTTATGTTCGTTGGCATTCGCTACTACTAATTCAATTATTTCACTATGTTTATGGCATTGTGTATTCGTTGTTAAGGCACATAAAAATTGAATGTGTACGCTACGTTGACTGGCTTGCAAAGAATTGAACATTATTGGTATGCATAGTAGGCGTAAAACTTTAACATTAATTATCTAGATCTCGAAAACCGGAGATCGTCGCTAAAAATTCCTTTAGCCACGTATTCAAGGCAAGTCCCTCTACAACATACTTGCGGCGCATCAAAATCCGTCTGTAACAGGCTTATTGGTCCCGTTGTGAGGAAAAAGATATCACTGTAGCCGCAGGAAAAGGAACAGCTGCTCGCATCAGCCGACGCGAGAGGTCTCATGGGGAAGCTGTAGCCGATACTAACTTTTTTAAGGGAGAGCTGCAGTGACACTTGTTACGCTGGCTGTAGAAAAAGCGGCGAAATGGAGCGATTTATGCATACACAAATAGTTACCTCAAATACTGTTTGTTTCTCATAAAGTGGATAGGCAAGTGAAAGCTTAAATCTTCAGACATGACGTGAAACTTTCACACATAGGCATTCAGATACCAATTATAGCTTAAATTGCGTTTAAAATGAAGGTATAGGGGAAGCAGTACCAGCTAGTATCGATGGAATCGCAGCCTAGCAGCAAAAGTGTGGATTGCTAGGCGGGGCATTGATAGCTGCAGCACCGCAGTTTCATTATTTATTTGTTATTATTGCATCTAAAGTGAAAAATGTGATTTTTCTCGACATTTTTAGGCATGACCGTAAAGGGAGTGACTTATGCGCGCGCGGTCGGCAGGGGACACCGTTTCATTGGCCCCGTGGAAAGTCAGTGTCACCTGCCGACAGCCGAGCAAGAATAGCATGCCGAGTAATCACTGTGGTGACCGCGGTCCGTCTATTTTCGCGATGAAATCTCACATTTCTGCTTACAAATCCTTTTATTTGCAGTAAAATACATCAAAATGATCATTTCTGAACACAAGATTGCAAAAACCTATTATATTACAACGTCAAAACACGCCCCGCTCAGAACGGTGGTAGGCCGGTTCAAACACCTCAGATGGACACCGAGTTTGCACTTGAGTATACATCGGGTAACACTAATGCCAGCGGTATATCAAATTTGAAATTTAATATCTCGGCAAATGTTTATGCAAAATGCACAAAATTGTGGTGTTTAGAAATCGCCCCAACAGCGACCGGAAGAATAGAGAATCCAAAATTGTGGTTCCCATTTAAAAATATGATCGTATCCTTCACTGGGCATTCTCAGGTCATTCGACGGTGTTGCCCAACAGTGGTAGATTATTTTCTCCCTAGAATCGAACAAACTTTGTTTGAAACATTTATCTACGCTTCTCGTGGATTTCGAGGTATTCACATGTTTCTAATTAAAACGGACATACTGTATGTGAAAGCTTTATGACAGAACTGAGCCATAAAGCCTTCATTTGCCGATCCTCAAAATGGGAAATAAGCAATGTTTGCGGCAACTATTTGAGTAGTAGGCGTAGATTGCATCATTTGCTCCTCGCTTTTTGTAGATTCCGAGCAGGTACAGTCTGCGTTACAAGTTTCGCTACGACTTGGGGAGATTAGAAGGGTTAAGGCCGCGCAAACGCGCATTATTTTGTTTTTTTGTTTTGTTTGGAGGAGGTTCCGTTGGTTCTTAACTTGACGCCAAATACTATGATTTGAGCACGTAGTTAGTGCCCAAAACGGGACGCGCGGCCTGTGCCGCCTAGCGGTGGAACTGAAACTATACGTGTTCACTTCGTGTGTGAGAAAAACGGACACGCCCTCTACCGCCGCGTAGTTTTGTGGGGCCGATCCACTATAGGAATGGAAGAAACAGACTCATACCAGTACTAATGAAATTGCGAAGCACGCACACTACTGAGACGCTAGCAATCGCTGTAAGCCGTTCATTCGCCTCGTGACATACACAGGACGGAAGCGCTTCATTTAAACTCGCGTATCGAATATTATGACGAATAAGATGTATTGAAAAGAACGTCAGAGGCGGGTTTAGTTTTGTGCCCCCGTAATCAGCATTTAAAACCCCATTGAAATTGGCAGCTCCCACGCCGTGTGACATCTTGTAAGCGTAAAAGGGGTAGATTCATCTTGTCAAAAGACTGTCGTTTACTCTCGTGCCAACTACATAAGTTTAGATCGAGCCAACAGATCCCCATGGACATTGGTTTCAAGCAAACGCGCAGCGTAACAATGTAATTCCTTTCGGACGCTACATGCGTATATGTATATCAGTAGCAAGAGTGAAACTGTTGGCTAACATAAATACAGGGTGTCCCTGACCGATCGACGCGGAAGAAGAGGAGACATAGAGCGGTTTCCGCTAAACATAAAAGTCCCGTACCGTTTTGCGATAAACGTAATAGTTTATGAGTTATTAATTGTTAAAGATCAAAGGAAAGGGTGTCCGCCAAAATGGCAGCGGGAGGAGCGCTGGAGCCTCTGCGAGCTGTAGGCTGTAGGACGGCTCAGTTTATCCACAAACAAATGCGGGGCGCGGTGAGGGGAAGGATAAGACGTCGCTGCACGGCCGGCTTCTTTTGCGTTATTCTTCCCCTTACCGCGCCCCGCATTTGTTTGTTGGCAAACTGAGCCGTCCTACAGCCTACAGCTCGCAGAGGCTCCAGCGCTCCTCCCGCTGCCATTTTGGCGGACACCCTTTCCTTTGATCTTTAACAATTAATAACTCGAAAACTATTGCGTTTATCGCAAAACGGTACAGGACTTTTATGTTTAGCGGAAGCCGCTCTATGTCTCCTCTTCTTCCGCGTCGATCTGGTCAGGTACACCCTGTATACACATTTAAATGATGGATCATGGAGGGCGCACGGTTCTCCTCCTGCGTCTATAGTTCATAGTTCGTCCATCACCGTCGCTGAAATCGCACGTGACAGTCGTGACCAGTCGTGACACTCGCGAGCCGAGTTGCCAGGGCCAGACTCGCGACATCCCTCTCTACCATCGTTACGTGACGTCACATTACTCCCCACTACCGACGGTAGCGTTGTCACCGGAACGGATTCTCTCTATGCGGATGACCGCTAGAGGAGAAGTTAGTGCTAGAGGGGGAAATTATTTCCATGGTGGTGACTTCGTTTGGCAACTCTGCTCGCGAGCGCTAGTGCACGCCCTTATGTATAATTTCATCAACCCACTGAAGTAGTAGGCCTGGGTGTTGTAATGTATTATATTGCTAAATCCGCTTTTAATTCGTTTAACATATACATATACAGGGTGTCCCAGAATGACTGAACAAACGCCCGAGGGGGATGTTGGGCGGCTTAAAACAAACAGAAAAGTCCTGTGGCGTTATTGGAAATTCGCAATAATTATCGAGATATTAATTATTGAAGATCAAAGGAAAGGGCGTCCGTCAAAATAGCAGCGGGAGAAGCGCTGGAGCCACTGCGATGCGAGCTGTAGGACGGCCCAGTTTACCAGCAAACAAATGCGGGGCGCGGTGAGGGGAAGGATAACGCAAAAGAAGCCGGCCCGGCCGGCCGTGCAGCGGCGTCTTACGTCTTTCCCCTCACCGCGCCCCGCATTTGTTTGTTGGCAACAGTTGGCAACCTGGACCGTCCTACACAGGCTTGCCGGACGGTACCCCCACCATGGAAACAGGCTTCCGCTTCTACCACTAACTTCTCCTCCAGCGGCTACCCTACGCGGAGCATCCGTGACGTCACCACGCACGACATCAGTATTTGTCTCGTACAACGCTTATAGCGCTGGTAGTAGGGGAATAATGTGACGTCACGGAACGATCGTAGTGGGGGAACAACCTGACGTCATAGGGGACTCTCTCCGGCAACCCTGGTCCTACAGCTCGCAGAGACTCCAGCGCTACTCCCGCTGCTATTTTGACAGACGCCCTTTCCTTTGATCTTCAACAATTAATATCTCGGTAATTATTGCGAATTTCCAATAACGCCACAGGACTTTTCTGTTTGTTTTACGCCGCCCAATATCCACCTCGGGCGTTTGTTCGGTCATTCTGGGACACTGTGTATTAACGCGGTTTATCTACCTATTGGTAATGTTTATTACATTGTTTTGTATCTTTGCAGTCACCATTATTTCTTCTGTATCTTGATTGCGTGTGGCAATTATGTCAACAATTTCCAGCACATTTCGAATTTACGGAAACATATTTGACAACATTATGGGATACAGCACACATTTCGATTTTTGATACATTTATTTTCAATTGTGAAAGAGATCGAGCAGTGGCAGCCACGGTAAAGTATGATTTATATATTTGCTCATAATTATAACTCAAGTAATAGAGCACTGGACCGTTCTTTGTAGAAGAAATTTAATACTCTTTATTTTAAATGACTTTATGTTATTATAATGTCCGTTAAAATAAATACTGTAGTGGACAATTTTGTTAACAATCGTTCATTTTATACATTTGTAGTTACAGAAACATATTACGTTGTCATTAAAATTCGGAAATTTATCAATACAATCAGTGGAAACCGAATCGTGTAATTCAAACTCCAGAATGATTCATTCAAATAATGCAAATTCTACATTCAGATTAGTTATTCAGCCTATACATTAGAAAAAAGGGAGCTGTTTCTCTTATCGAAAGAATTTGCGATGTCTAATGAATTACAGGGTGTGAGGTAACTTGTATTGAACTTGCACTTTGATAGCCAAGTCTGCAATGTCAGATTTTGTCCAGTGCCTGTTACAAGATGTTTTATCGGAATGGCAGCGGATTTGATGCACCATGATCTGTCCTTGTGTGCAAATTGGCACCAGGTTGGCTGCAGATGGCGGCTGCACGGTCTGTTCCCATATCCCATAGTCGTCTATTTCCGCATTTGTATTCCATTTTGGCACCAGGGCCATCTGTTAGGATCAGGAAGCAGATCTGTGCACTTTCGGCCATTTCAAATTTAAAGGGAGTAAAATCTGTCAGAATCGGGACGCAGATTGGTGGCAAATCGGAAGCAGAAATATTGTTATTGATTTTTTTTACAGGAGTAAATGATTTTGGAACACATTTATTATGTTATTATATTCCAAATCCCGTGACAATTTCTTACAATTCTTATAAGATATATTCTAATAAAGTCATTTATTCCTGTAAAAAAAAATCAATAACAATATTTCTTTTGAGAATCCATTTAAATGGCCATATACATATTACATATACACGACCATATACATCTTAAATGGTCGAAAGTGTGCAAAATCTGCTTCGGATCTGCTGCCAATCTGCTTCCCGATCCTGACAACAGGCCCTGATGACAAAATGGAATCCAAATCCGGAAACAGATGACTATGGATTTAGGAACGGACCGTGCAGCCATCTACTGCCAATCTGCACACGTATACCCATAAGGGCGAATACATTTACAAATCTTAATTGCTTTAGAGCAATAATTGAATCGATTTTATATAACAATTGGAACTCAACGGTTGATGAAACAGAGAAATTATAATACAATGGATAAATATTGCACATTGACCAAAATTTATTTACAAGCTGTTTGTAATATACAAAGCGTTCCAGAGCGAGCGTCGCAAGCTTTTTTTCGAAAAACACACATTTCTGAAAAAAGTGTTACAGAGAACAGTTGTAGGGTTTTAAGTGATGCATAAGATAGTAGTATCCGCGTTGGATCTTTTGCCGCGTCATAAATAAATCAGTCTCCTAAATAAGAGTTCTTTTTCTTACAAATAAAATTTGTTCACGAACGTTCTTTGTTGTGAATCATCTGAACCGGAAAATAGTAGAAGGCATGTAAAGAAAGGCGCAATCCTGCCGATTATTTTCTTACAGTCCGTGACGTGATAGGAAATGTTATACTGATCAATACACAATGGGATCTGATTATTGTAATCAGACGTATTGTCATCAGTCTGCTGTTGCTACAAAAAAAAATTACCGCAATAGACGGATTCCACCGTATATTATATGTATAATTTAATACAATGATTTCTTATTTAGCTTTAATGTTCTTTAGGATCCAAACCATCCACTGATTCTGCGTAGTGTATGGGATTGGCGGGAACAGTTTAGTGATCAAGACATTTTGTTATTTTACAACCCTTTATTCGACTCACAAGAACTGGATACAGCAGAGAGGTTTATGATAAAGCCACTATATGGTATTCCTAGTTTGGAAATATGGACGCAATGTTACTTTCGATGGATACCAACACTTGAAATATGTAACGGTGGTCAAAATCACATTGAATTGTATACACGACTACTGCAGAATGATATGAATAAATTAAAAGTAAGTATAAATAGGTGTTGCGAACCCGTTGATAAAATTACTACATATTTGGTGCATATGAACATTGATAGCTTCTATCCCTTCAGTAATAAGAAAATGACAAGTTCTGCAAGTACACCTATCATAAACAACTCAGTTCTTGGTATAGATAGTTCATCAGAAGCACAGTTATTAATGGCATCTGATTAATTCTTTTTATAAAATCATTTTATATCAAAATTGTATCAACTAGACACATTTGTACTTTAGCAAAAAATGAAATATCTTGTAACCATATGAAGGCAGAAGTATAAGAAATGGTAGTATCGTTATAAATTATTGTACTTTGTAAATATTGTAATATTAATTTCTATACAAATCGTGTTTGCATAGAAATATTTTCACACAAAATGATTAAAAGTATAGTGTAAAATAAAAATAATAAATAGTTGAACACCAACGATGAATGTACATATAGAATAAAGCAAAAGATTTTGTTTTTATAGAAATATATTGTGTAGAAATATTTTCTACTGACCGTGTATTTATTGTAGTTTCAAAGGCAGCCGCATAATCCTACTTCCGCAATGTGTTATCATGCGTGTTATTCAAAGCTGATATATTTTTTCGGCCGTTTTTAAACTTTCTTTTAAATAGCAATACGTTGCATAAACACAGCCAAAAATGTAGAATAGTGATATTAAATATAACGCAGATATAATGTCTCTTTCGATCATCGTTCCTATGATAATACGTACAGGGTGTTTCACCATACGTATTACAAAAGACAATATCTCCGAAACTATAAATAATATCGGGATGGTTTTTATTGTTAACATTAACAAGTATGAACGAGTCTTTTGCGCTATACGGTTATAAAATATTCAATTTTACTCCAAGTTGGGAATCAAAAGTGAAGTTATTCTTAAATGGATTGGAAGGTAAAGGGCTATGCCTATTTCTTTATGGCAGCAGCTGGATTACCATGAACAGAATCGAGCCATGGCTAGAATTTTAGGGTAGCTAAAGGAGATTCTCCCTTGGTAGATAATTCAATTGCCGATATTATACATTTTTCAAGGAAATTTAAGGAGTATTATACTTTTCCACCAAGAGAGAAGTCCCTTAAGGGCTGTAGCGCAAAAATCAGAATTATCTGAATATGAGAGCACATAAATCATAGATTCATCGTAGATAATCGAATTGACGATATTATACATTTTTATGTGATATTTTTATGCGATTAAGATACACGTCGATTAACTGCTCTATTTGTGCATGTATTGCCTGCGGAGGTGAAGGGCGACGAGGATATAGGAGAGAAAATAATAATCATAATAATAACAATAAAAAAAAAAACAAATTGTATCACGGATACGGAATCGTGTGCGACCTACTTGAATTGAATGCTGCTTTCGCACTCGGCATCTTATCTGATCGGTCTACACTCGGATGAAAGTGCCCCCCCCCCCCCCTTTCCCTCTCGTGCAGAACCGAAAGGAGTTCTCATTTGATTCACGCAACCTCTATGAAGCTAGCCGGACCAAATCGGCAGAATCAAACCGGACCGACCTCATTATTTAGTACCCATTTTTTACTAATTTGTACCACCAAAAAGAATTTTGTGCCCCGTGCCATTTTGATTCTGCTAGCTTCATAGAGGTATTCACGCGTAGTGTTGCCAGAAGAAATCACTCCCATTAGGGACAAGGTGACGTCACATAGGCCTATATGTATACAGGGTGTCCCTGATCGATCGACGCGGAAGAAGAGGAGACATAGAGCGGCTTCCGCTGAACATAAAAGTCCTGTGCCGTTTTGCGATAAACGCAATAGTTTTCGAGTTATTAATTGTTAAAGATCAAAGGAAAGGGTGTCCGTCAAAATGGCAGCGGGAGGAGCGCTGGAGCCTCTGCGAGCTGTAGCCGCTGTAGGACGGCTCACTTTACCGACAAACAAATGCGTGGCGCGGTGAGGGGAAGGATAAGACGTTGCTGCACGGCCGGCTTCTTTTGCGTTATTCTTCCTGAATCGAGATCTACAAAGTTATAGTTGTGGTTCACTGTACAGTGTTTCCACATGTCCTTATCCAATACCCTCTTTACACATCTCTCCTCGGTGGTTTTACCAACTGATTCAATTTATTTGCAATTATTATTTATTGAAACCTTAAGAATAGTATCAATTCTTCAGGTATTGTTTTGGTCAGTAGTCAGTGGAGAATCAGTCACAGCGACTAACTTGTGAGTATCGCGCCGTCTGTATTGATGATTTGCTCCGAAAATGCACCGGAGTGAAATTTTTAATAATTCAAAAATGAAGCCTCATCCAACATTTCCGCAAAGGAAAATGTTGTTTGGAATCGTTTCAGCTATAACCCATTCACAGGGATTACACCTATTGCGGGATACCCTGTATAAGGATCAGATTAGATAAGGATGGCCAGAAAGTATCGATGTTTACAAAACATCGATATTCGAGGAATGACATCGATACAAAAGATCGATGTTTTAAATATCCAGTTTGGAGTCTTAAAGATCCATATAAATTTTGATTTTTCACGCACGATAATCTCATACCTATATTTTTTAATTACATCTCTTGGATTTACATATTTATGAGATCACTTATGTTCTACACAATCGATTAAAAAAAATATAGTTCTCCTAATTACTATTTTTTTGCTATTTTGAGCATACACTGTATATCTACTTTCTGTAGATTTTATAACAAGACCGCAGCATTTTAGTTAACCGATGGGCTTACTATTCCATTGTGAAGTCGTCAAGCTACAATCTATTATCATTGATGTAAAAATGTAGCAATATGTTATAAACAATTGTATTTTACGAAAATGTCCCTCTTATGGAAGATACTAATAAGCGGAGATTGTACGCAACATATAATAAAAATTACTTTGATATAAATGTGAGTAATTAATTAGTAGACTTATATAGTGTTATCGAAGTTTAAAGCTTCCAGTCCCATGGCACACAAAGGACACCATCACTCATGACAGAGTAATAATGAGTCACCCATAATAAAACACCTTCGAGCATAGGCGCCAATACTTTTTTGTGCATAAGTAATCGTTCGCAACATTGGATCATTAAATCAGGAGTGATACTATCATCTTTATTGAGAGCTGCCAGACTCAATTCTTTCACAGCTCTCTTATGAAGTTCACGTTCGATATGTTTTACACTGTAAAATTTGTTTTATAAATTCGTGGTGAGAAATGTAAGATGCGATATGCACAAGACAATTCGTCTTACTTGTTGTAATGATGTAATCTTTTAGTCGCTTCTTCTAAATTGTCAGTTATAAAACTGACTAGGAGAAATCCGGGGCATGAGGATGGCACGATAAATTGTCCAGTGGGTGACAGCATCAGTGGACCAGCTTCCCTAAAAAGACCTTGCGATCATTATCGACTCTTACGATTTTAAAATCGATAGAAAGAAAAGTCGGACTATGAGCATACTAACGCCTCTATAACAATTTCGTACGAGGACAAATCGCTTGGCCAAACTGATGGATAATGTCTTCTTCCTCGGTAATCCGACAGAGTTGTAGTTAGTTGACGAAGTTGATGTTCATACTGGCCGACCATTACTTTCGGCATGAATTTCCTGCACATACAGAGTACCCTGAGCCTTACCGTCACTCAATTAATGTGATGTACTACGCACCGTCGGCCAACCTTGATATCGAGTAGTACCCTCGACACAGCTTTCTCAAATGCTGGTAACCTTTGGAGCACTACGTCGTGTTTGGTAACATTTTTTATTAACTATAACAATTGACATGCCCATTAAAGAAATCGGTATACTACGGTACGCTTAACATGCAAAGATAGCAGCCTTACATCAAGCCAATTATGCCTGACTTCTCCCGAATTAAGCATGACATTTCCTTCTAAGCTAATGCCTGTGTCATTAGCAAAAACGAGTGTTCTGTTTGTCAAGACATCCATTGGTTCCGGATGATGTTCCGCTAATGCACGGAATGCTAATAAACATCCTCTGTAATGCGCAATATTCCATCCGCAGTCCCATATGATATTTTTTAATCCTAATTTACTGCATAATACATCCTCTAATTTTTGCACTTCCTCTCTCATAGGTCTACACGCCTCCAACTTGACGTGTACTTCATTAACATGCTTATCCAAATATGCTCTGATAAATAAACAGTCCGTTTGTATTAATTTGTGTTGTTCATTAAATATATATTATCGTGTATTACTCCACATACTGCATATAACGCAATATTGCAAACATCTTTATACTTACTTTAGCGTATCAGGCTCTGTATTAATTTTCCTTTTCATAAGAATAGAGGCATATATAGGATCATCTTCCAATTCAGAAAAATCTACTGATTCTGAGCCAGGTCTTCTTTGCCAAAACCTCGATTTGTACTTTGCTGCTATCGTTGACTTCTGTTCCTCTATTTTATCTACGAATGTAGTTGGTAAGTCGCACGTCTTCAAAATAGAAAGAATGGTCTGTCGCAAATCTTTTTCTCGAAGTTGTATCTGCACTAGGGTGAATTTTCCAGCTTTTAACTGTTTTTCATCCTTCGAGCGTAAATAAAATGGTAATGTTGTCGGCCTTATGGGTCTTTGTTGCTGCAGCGTTTCTATAATAGAACTTAGCTGCTTCAAGGAGTTTTCATTGACGGTCTGAAAATTTGAAAATAATTTTACAATATTTGTTTCGATTCGTTCAGTTTATTACTATCAGTGTTGGGCAGTATCTAGATATATGTATCTAGATACCGTATCTAGATACATTTTGTGTATCTAAGCCTGTATCTGAGGTACATCCGAATTTGAGTATCAGTATCTGTATCCAGGTACAAAACATAGTATCTTAACTGGTTTTCAGGTACATTTTCAGATACGTTTTTAGATATTTTTTGTCTGTAGGTTAAAAAAAAAACGTTATCCTTTTATAAAATATTAATAAATAGATAATCTTATTATTGGCATAAACTAACATGTTCGTTAATTTCTTCCAAATTCTTATTTTTTGAGTTTTAAGTTTCAAGCGTCACTACTGAGGCATTTACCTTATTACGACAAAATATAATTTAAAAGTATCTAATATGTATCTGAGATACTTTTAGAGTATCCGAGCATCTGTATCTATATACATTTTAAATTGTGTATCTGTATCTATATCTAAATACATTTTTTTACGTGTATCTCTATCTGTATCGAGATAAATTTTAAATGTATCCTACACAACACTGATTACTATATACTAACAACTGCGGATACGTTCACAAAACTCTGTTAACACGTTCGTCGCCCAATCACCTTGAATTTTGGTGACTGTTTACTTAACTATCTAAAGCGTTAATTATACTTCCAAATACCTATTTTGATCATTTAAAAACAGGCACTGAACCCGTCACCCACATATGGGTGACGTGGCGACGAACGTGTTAATTTGAACAAAGAGAAGGTTTCAAAATACTAAGAATATTTTTATCTAACTATTTCTTTATTTCTATTTAACTATTGCAGCTGAAAGGGTCATTTAAAAAACATCGATTTAAACACAGGAATAACCTTGATCAAGATCACATACGTATACAGATAAATATATTATGATCAATCAGAGTTGTCTAAGATCTATAAATAGACGCTGTCACGATGTGTAAACTGCGTTGTTGTTGTTTTACACGGTATGCAAACAATGGCAATATTACGTGGATTGAATGCTCATTTTCTAATGTAAAATCTTCGTCTTTCGAGACTCCAAATAATACCTCGGTCAATAATATTATTCTACTTACCCTTTGCGTTGGATACTGGCCGAAAAGATCTGGATGAACGGTAAAGTAAAAAGGCCTGAGCGCCGTGGAAACCTCGCCCGTGCTCAATGCCCTCACTGCCTTGTCTCTGCAAAAACTGTCGAAAGGCAAGCTTGTCACTCTTATCAATTCTAACCTCGACGTGTAAATAGAAATAATTACCATTTTGCCAACGTGCAATACATCCTACTTTCTAAATCACCGCGGACCTCGTTAGAATTTCCATAGCACTTCGAATTACCGCAAGTTATTTGTGGTTACTTTTATTTGCACGACAGTGACGCGGGTTTCGTATGCGTTACATAAACAAACATGTGTACACTTTAAATGCAACCGTATTCGTGAACTGTCGTAAACTCGACTGCTATCAAAAATGTTCAGTGCAGTGCGTAAGTCAGTGATGGTTTCGTGTGTAGGTAACCGAAGACACGATTGGCCAAACGGATCAT
The DNA here is from genome assembly GCA_944319695.1 of Tiphia femorata. Classification (NCBI taxonomy): domain Eukaryota; kingdom Metazoa; phylum Arthropoda; class Insecta; order Hymenoptera; family Tiphiidae; genus Tiphia; species Tiphia femorata. The sequence goes on along the minus strand of OX090900.1, from coordinate 24,215,294 downwards.
ATGCCAACTTCGGTCGACCAATCTCCGTGTTGTGCATCAGCTGTTCACAGAGATCAATGGATAGACGGTATCATGGAGATGATACGATATCACGGTGGTTTTTAAATTATGAGGAAGCACGTTGTTCGTCACGATAATGGGTACATTATCACGTCACATTAAGGAGATAAAATGTGAATTTGCGTGTTATCTTCCTTTTTGGGGAAAATCGACGTATTATCTCATCCGTCCATTAGTTTACCTACCACCACATAAATATGCACTAGTAGTACCTATGCTTGTGTGTGTGTAATTGCATTCACTTCTACGAACGTGGAAGCCACGAGAGCCTGACACATTTTTGCGGGAGCAAATGATCGCAGGTGGCCGAGAAAATGATGTTTGTTCGTCGGTCCCTCGCACGAGACTCGACGGTATAAGAAGAGATATACCGCCAATTGTAGAAAAGACGCGCTCGGGTGAACATGGTGCTTATAATGAAATGTTTCCTTCATAAATGTTACGCGTAACCGAAATTAAAAGGGTATGCTGTATCTCGAATATACGTAAATCCTGCTACTCGATGCATTTCAGTTAATCGAAAAGTGGAAATTTAATTTATACTTCGTTCTTTAAGTTCGGTGAGTATCACGATGCATTATTGTTTTATCTGTTCTATTCATTTGTGATGAGACACTGTGTCAAAGTGCAAGAATCGCACTTTTGAAAACAGCTGGCAAATTGTAATCATATGCATCATCGTGTTACGTATATATTGTTACAGTATTATCTGCAGTGTAAAAGTAATTTCATCGCTGTAGGTTCTATTCAAGTCGGATTTAATTTCCGGTAGCGATATACATTTGTTACTTTTGTCGTATTTGTCCCTATGTCTTGTTCCACTATAGTTCTGTGTCTTCTCGAATTATTCACAAAGTGGCATTAAAGTAAATAATATTTTAGATGCGTCAAGGACACGCCATGTCGTATTCAATTAACAGGAGACCTTTGTTGGGTGCAACATCTGACAGCGAATTCGAGGATGACTTGGAAACTGAAGTCGACGATTCCAATATAGCGGTACCCGACGAAAAGCCATTCTTGAAGCCACTTGAACCCTGTGATAAGTATGCGAGTCAATTGTACTGATATACAACGTTGAATCTTTATTAAACACCGTTTGCACCATTTGAACATAAAAAGACATTTGTATCGCTTCTATTTTCTAGATACAATCTCACTTATACAGTTTTTTATTTACTTGGAATAAATACATTAATACCATGGGCCTTCTTTATTACCGCCGACGATGTAAGTATTATTTTGCTTAATTTTGATCGCTTAATTATTTATCTTGTTTATATTTAGTATTGGATGTACAAACTTCGAGAAATTCCTGAAAATGACACGAGGAGCTTTAATTTTACCCACACGGAAAATTTGGAAAAAAGGACAGATCTTCAAGCTAGTTTTATATCCTATTTAAGTGTTTCTAGTGCATTGCCGAATACTCTTTTTTTCATAGTAAATACATTCATTAGCAAAAGGTGAGTACAATTTTTACTGCTAAAGATAATGCTTTTATGTAAAAGAATACTTTTAATATGCCTAAACTTAAAACTTTCAGAGTGTCTTTAAAAATGAGAATGATGGGATCTCAATGTACAATATTGTTACTTTTTATCGCGACAACTGTATTTGTGCAAATAAATACGGACAAATGTAAGATATTACCTACACCTAGAAAATATTGTGAGTGTACTTATGTTGTGAAGAAAATATGTTGTCTTATGTATTGTGATTTTTGTAGGGCAAAATACGTTTTTAGTAATAACATTGACTACAGTGGCAGTTGTAAATGGTATGTTAGCAGTGAATTTATATTTCCGTTTTGTCAATATTATAGAGACAACAATAAAAGTAATGTCTGTAAAACTAAAAAATCTTTCTTGTAGCTGCCAGTGCAATTTTTAGTGGTAGTTTAATGGGTATTGTTGGCCGTTTTTCACCCAAGTATATAACGGCGATGACGGCTGGACAAGCATTAGGAGGCATTTTCACAGCGTTGACTGAGGTCTGTGCTCTCTGGATTGGTGCTAGTCCAGTTATTTCTGGCATAGTTTATTTTATAATTGGGGACATCATACTATTACTTTCATTGGTCGCTTATTTAATTCTGGAAAGGACGGTAAGTTTTTACTTTGATCTATCAAATTTCGTTAATTAATTTAATAGAAATATTTAACAACATCTACATAAAGTAGAGTTATGCAAATGTTCTTTACATTCCGCAATGAAAAACTGATTGAACTGAATAGTTGCTTTATGATATAATGGAGTAGTCCATGTGTTTTGTAATGTATGCTAAGCAGCTTATGTAAATAACAAAGTGGATTACAACCATGTGCTTATTAGTGTTTCAGTCGTTTCGTATTAAACATTAATATCATTCCTTGGCTCATATCTAATAATAGAGATGCTTTTGTCTAGGCATTCTTTAAGCATCATATGGCAGTAAATGTACCTGAGCGTATTGATGCAGATTTTACAATAACAGGAGAAGTGAGTTTCTCACAAGAGCACCCGGTGTCTTATATACGGATTATTAAGAGAATTTGGCATTACGGTATCTGCATATTTTTGGTATTTTTTATATCTCTGTCTGTGTATCCAGCAGTCACAGTCCTCGTTGAAAGCCAAGATAAAGGCAAAGGGAATGCGTGGAATGGTTCGTCGTTTTATACTTTTGTAGTAAATATATTCTATTTACGAGGTTAACTTTACATTGTCTAAAGCAATATTTTTTCAGATATTTACTTTGTACCTGTTGTGGCCTACCTCATTTTTAGTACAGGAGATTATCTTGGAAGAGTTTTGTCTGGCATATTTCAGTGGGTGAGTAATAGAATACATAATACTATAATACTGAAAGATAAACTCCTAACGCAAACATGTTTTTCAGCCTCGTGGTAAGCCATGGCAAGTAGTGTTTTTAAGCATAGCCAGAATTATTTTTATACCCGCCCTCCTGTTCTGCAATGCGCAACCAAGGCATCACTTACTTGTATACATACATAGCGATGTGTATTACATTTTATTAACTGTTGCATTTGCAATAACAAATGGTTACCTTTGTAATTTATCATTAATCTTGGCTCCCACGTAAGTATCAGTTTATGTATGGATACTGTTGCATAGAGAATTTTTAAACAAATTATTAAGTATCCTGTACTTACAGTGTGGTCGACACTCAAGAAAAAGAAATTGCTTCTGCAATGATGGGAGCATTTCTTGGAATGGGATTAGCCTCAGGTGCTGCGCTTAGCCTATATATGGTGAAAGCTCTCTAACATCAATAATTGGTATATAAATGGAGCATCTACTACTCTCACTGCCTTTTGTACTTCTAAAATCAAACAGAAGAATTACACTGTAAAACTAAATGTTTTATCTAGTATTTGACAGAGTGATGCTTAGGTTAAAAAGAAGAAAATACAAATATAACAAAGGCATTATTATTTTGTTATATGTGTATTTTGCACCATGTAATGTTTAATTAAGACGGTAATATTTTGTGTGAGTTTTCTTTCTGGTTTCGAATAGTTTGTTCAGTCATTCCAGTAGAATGTATATACAACGTATATGTTAAATAAAGCATATCGATGTCTACAGGGAAGGGTCAGTCTTGTACACAGTGTACAGCAAAGATAAAGCAAATTCAATTGTTTCATTGCATAGACAATATGAAATATGCAGCATAATTCTATTAAATAAGTCTAGTCAATGTAATTTATGTGTACTTGTTACTAAATGTACAACTAAAAAGTTGTACTCACATATATATGGAAAAAACAGGATATTGAATGTTAAAAATGTTAGATTAACTTAAAAAATTATAAGTAATATCATAACGATTTCAATTATTGTTAGGCAGAATAAGTAAGCTAAATCGGTTCTTCAGTTTAATAAATGTGGTCAACAAAGCGAATTAAAAAATATTCACGTCTTTTATTTGTGTCTTCGCTGAAATCTTTCAAAATTAACAACACGTTGCTAGAATATTGTGTAAAGAAGTAAAGCATTTATAATACAATGTACATCTTGTTAATAAATAAGTTTTCGTAATATGCATTTGCAAAGAGCTTGATTATGATTCAATACAACAGCTATAAATAAGTGCAATCTTTAAGCAAATTTAAAATTATATCTTAATAAATTGTAAGGATCGATGTTATATTCTGTGTTTAGCTGTCATTTGTAAAATTAAAGTGATATTACTATTTATAATTACAAATTTATATATGCTCACTTATTGGAGCCTGCATGTATCTCATGATCGATATTGCCTGTCCTTATCTGTTAATGGTACAAACACAACACCCATCAAGGATTGTTTTCGTATTTTCCCATCCATCGCCTTGTCGACTTGCATCAGCGTTTGATCAGAATTTTCTGGACCCATTGGAACTATCAGTCGTCCCCCGGGTGCTAATTGATCTATCAGCTATAGGATAATAAATTTAGTTTTGAAATTTCTAAACTACGTATGAAGATATTTGTACTTCTTCGTCTTACCGGTTGCGGCATTTCTTTAGCAGCTGCTCCTACATGAATAGCGTCGTAAGGTGCATCATCTGCGTAACCCAGTCGACCATCTCCAACTATGCAAGCGATTTTAAAATATATTAAAGTATTAACCCTTTGACTGCGGCGCGCTTCAGGGTGAATCCATCAATATGGACGGCGCGATTTTCACATGTCAGTTGCTGCGACTGGTTCTCCACTGACTAGTGACCAAAACAGTACCCGGAAATTTGATACCATTCTTAGAGTTTAAAACATAATAATGGCAAATAAATAAAAAATACAGAGGGCGTATATTTACGCCTTTCGTGTATATTGATGGATTTGTGAGGGCATACATATACACCTTTCGTATATATCGATGGACTTGTGAAGGTGTATATATACACCTTTAGCAGTCAAAGGGTTAAAGGTGCTATTATTTCATACTTATACTTACCGACTAATTTAACCCTGCCGCTTTCTAGAAGCTCAGGTTGATCGTGTCTGATGTTCTCTCGAGCCATTGCTTGTAGTTCAGGAATGTGATCTATACCAACGGCTGTACCTTGAGATCCCAACATAATCGCCATACACGCTGTCAAATAACCAGATCCAGATCCGACGTCCAGTGCTTTTCCTCCAGAGCGTAATTTCTCCTCAAGCAATTCCAAGGCATATGCGTGCTAAACAATTTCTATTTGTCTTCCAAATTGTAATTCCATTTTTTACTCAAAGTTTTCATTGAATTATTAACGAACAAGATAGTATACAATGTTTCTTTTCTTTACCGTAAGTCAATTGGATTTTTAAAAATTGATGCTACGCGAATAATGTAAAAAGAATATACCATATGAGGCGCGCTGATCGTAACTCCATAGCCAATTCCTTGTGGAGAATCGATGTACGCATTATTGGGATGAGTATATTTCCCTCTGTCCACTAAATTCATCGCTTCGAAAACCCTGTCGCTCTTAATTATCGTTGACCCTGAGAATGTGTAATTTCATTATCCGCATTGTTCTTCCACAAACAAATCTTGTTTTACATCTTGACTATTCTTGAAAAATTGATACATGAAGGCGTTAAGGAAACAATATTCTATCATTATGTAATAAAAAGAATTGAGGACAAAATTATTTTAATGGATTGTTTCAAATATCGTATAAAAAAGTCGTGTATGGACGGTAACCTTAAATCGCTGTGTAAGAATCAATTACGGCGTACGTTTGATTATCCCGTACGACCTGTTGTTTCAGCATACATATGTATATTTTTGATATAATATTGCACAACGTGTGACACTTACGCTTTAAGTATTGTACAAGCTCCTGGTTATTTCTGCCATGGAAACGACCAAATGATGCCATTTCATATGCTGAAACCGAAAATGTAGCAAACACTGCTGATATTACAAGAACACGAAACGCACGAATTTTGAGGCTGTAAGCCGTTTTACCGGCTTCCTTTAAAACAATATGTACGCGCTCTTGGCTTCGAGAACTTTTCGAAATAGCTCGCGCTACGACGCTTTTTACCTTTATCGTTATTTATGCATAAATACGTGAATTGCGTAGCTCAGCATTTAACACTTCTGTGATTCACTAGTTTTACGTATACCGTATTGCTATTGCCGAAAATCATATACATATATTTATAGCGATTCGTAAATGCGGTGCTGCACGCTATTCGTGTGATTTTAAAGGTGGAGCTCATGTGCAATTTGACGAATGGTTGTAGAATTGCAAATAATGATTCCTAATAAGAGAGGGAGGGGGGCCTGGTATAAATTAAATGCCGCTGTACGTATACGTAAACCGTTGTTATGAGCAGGGCTGGATAACATTCGAAATGGTTCCATTTTAAATATATATTTTAAATGAAAATTACATTTTGCATTCTTCATTTTAAATACCTTTTAAAAACCCATTTTCATTTAACATTTGAAATGGAAATCTATATTTAAACGTTTGTATAATGGATAAATGTTTTTTTCCACAATTGCTCGCAATTTCGACTTTCGCTCAGCGTTCTTCACGCATAAGAGGAACTAAGTCCCGTAATTGGACGCAGACCAAAATTTCAGCAGAAACCTCTACGCCCGGCCTGGACAAATGCTGCTCTCGGTGTTCTTCAAGGCCACTCTTCAATTACTTGATGTACATGTTAAATTTTGGTTCACATGCATTTATTGTCCAGTTTCGATCACTTGCGCGCATTGCAGAAATGCTACATTTCGCGGGCGAGCGCGAGCACCCAACGATCTCAGGAGGTATGGCGCTTGAATGAAACGAAAGCGCAGAGGACTCTGTAGCACAGTTTAATATCTCAATACTTGAATTTTCCACAATTTCGAAACGTTTTGAAATTCATGGGCGAGCGCGAAGCGCGAGCAAAGACGATCTGGGGGGGTTGGCGCTTGAGCGAAGCGGAAGCGCAGGGGATCTGCCCCCTAGTTCATTTTGCATTTAAAACAGATATGTTTTGAAGCATTTTACATTTATCATTCTAAATGCAATTCAAAAAGCATTTTACCCAGCCCTGGTTATGAGCACGATTGCAGCAGAATCAGACAGTAGTTTATTCTCCAGTTTATAATAAATTAGTTTATAAATTAGTTTTGTAATTAGTTTCTCTTCTATTTATTTTCACTCGAGAACATCTACAGCACCGTCGCTTAACAGCGCCACCTTATCTATTTTCAAATGTTGCGAAAAACTGTCTTTTCAAGTACTCACGTGTACTTACGATAACAATAGATTTGCTCCAACTCTCGTGTGTTTACATATGATTCCTTGTTAATCGCACGAAGCTTAATTCGTTAATGGTGCGTTAATACATCGCCAAAACCAAACGCGTGTATTTGAGAATAGCTATTAAAACAGACGGAATAAATCGAATGAAAATATATAAAACCTTGCGTATGTAAAATATATATTTTATTCATTTATTTCATCAAAAGCAGGAATCCATTACCTACTGTGAAAAAGTAACACAATAACTTTTTTATTATTTGAATAATTATCGATCTCTTAATGTCAATAATTATATTCATTCTTTCTAGCACCAGATCGATCCCGAGATATACTAAGTTTTTGCATTACGTAATTGAGTACTAGGATCGGTAAGAGGTACATAGGACACCTGCATTAACTTCTTTCTTGCAATTGTCCCATCCGCATTCTTGTCTACCTGCAGTAGATCTTGAAACCTTTGAAACCCTTCGATGGCGACTACAGGGCAGATAAGTCGTCCTCCAGGCGCCAGCTGATCTATTAACTGCGGTAACGTCGTAGTTAAAGTCTCTGAATACAATATAAGTATACGTTATAAAAAGTTCCTGACCTCTTGCGGTAAACTGTCCGCCGCAGCTCCGACGTGTATAGCATTGTAAGGGCCATCAGCAGCATGCCCCAATCTGCCATCTCCCACTAGGCGCATTCACAATGACGTGTCGTTAATCTTCAGTCTATCTTTTACGTACACAGCAAAGTCACACAGTTGGTGGACACAGTTCCGTTTGATTCTTCATGGCAACGTACATACCTACTCCACATGTGTGGATTACCAGTATTTTTCATTGTAACTATGTATCTGATTATTGTCTTTGAACACCTTATAAGTATGACTATTAAATTTTATAATGCACAATTGATTTGGACAGCACGAATGTAAACACCCTACACAGATAATGTTTCTTCGACCGATATTATTCGCCTTCCAAGCGGTAGGGGTGATAACGAAGCAACCAATAAGGACTCTCACCAACAAATTTAACCCGTCCTTCCTTCAGAAAGTGTGGACAATCCTCGCGAACATTCTTGGTTGAGATGTCTATCAATTCTGGAATATGTTCAATGCCAATAACTCGTCCTCGAGAACCCACCATGAATGCCATACAAGCAGACAAGTATCCAGATCCTGATCCCACATCAAGAGCATTTGCGCCTTCGAAGAGTTGGTCGGATAGGATTGATAGGGCATATGCGTGCTGGAAAGAAACAAATTTATCTGATATAAGAAGTCCGATAAAAAGGCAAGACGTTCAGTTTATTTTCGTTTGCTTTTCTGCACACGTATGTTTACTCAATACTGATAAAAAGTACAGTTACACGTATACTCTTTCGCGTAGATTATCAATGCACTGTCGCTCATTGAAGAACTATCATTCGCTGGAAAATCTCCAATCGGCAAAACAAATATAAGTTTAACATAAATAACACGGACTGATATCGGGGTTACTCTGATACCCTCGATTCAAACACTGTCTTCAATAATGACCAGTTTGAATATATACATTACACATACAAGAACCAGTGCATAATCGACAGATATTTCTTCTCAGCCGTGTTATGCCTTTAAATACTATACAGCAGTCTCGCGTAGCTTCTTTTCCATTAAACTCGTAAAAACACAACAAGAATTCTCGAATACACAAGCAAAATCCTAGACGACAATTTTTTTGAGAACATCTTTCTCAATAAATTAATTTGTACAAAAACTCTTGTCGAAATACTTTGCTTACATAACAAGTAGATCCCCATTGCGAGCTTACCATATGCGGTGCACTAATTGTCACATTGTAACCTATGCGCCTAGGGCAATCTTGATAAGGATCCGGTTCGTGGCAATACCTGGCTCGGTCTACAGCAAGCATAGCTGCTTCGGCTTTATCCGTTGCTAAAATACCAGCCTCTGAAACACCGAGTAACGACATAAAACAAAAGCTGCCTTATAATCCGCAAACCGTACAGAGAATAAGCTAACAAGGGAACCGCACAAACTGGCTTAGCGCCCAATTTTAATGCGATATGGCGCAATCGATAGGTCTTACATAGTAAGAGTATGCCCGAACAGGTTTTGTCTCCGAGATGTGAGATATATACAGGGTAGATCATTATATTTTATTCACCGAAATATCTCATAAAATGACTCTTCAAGATCAAACCAATGGTATAATCAATTGTACAACCAACGATGGCAGTCTTATGGCTACCTCGAAACAATATAACTTGTATCTGGAACTTTATGTTCAAAACTTATGGAGTTTGAGATACTTCGGTGAACAGATTATAATGACCTACGCCTACCCTGATGCGTTCGGCATATATTCCGTATCTCCGAAACGAGACATCTCCGAGACAAAACTCTTTAAGGCATTTTATTACTGGTCGAGATCTATCGATTGCGCTATATCGTATGGAAATCGGTGCTAGGTCAATTCGTGCGGTCTCCTTGTAAGATTCATTCCTAAAACATTTAGCTCCTCTTACAAATTATCACCTTTTAGCTTGGCTATCATCTCTTGATTGGTGGTACCGCTGCAATGCCATGCCATGTTTTAAAGAATCTCTATCCGTTTCACCGACTGGCACGGAAGATTCAAATCCTCGGGAACAACAAAGAACTGAAGGAAACAGAAACACTGTCGTAAATGTCAGGTTCCTTTTAAAACGTCGATAATCGCTCGAACAGACCACGCGAGCGTTGCACAGGGTACTCGATTAAAAATAGTCGTGTTCAAAGTAGCAGTGGAAATTTCGAAATTAATACTCACGCAAGGGTGATCAGGATTTTTACATTTGGAGCAAGTATCAGTGCTGCAACATGTGCGTGTCTAATATGGCCGTGACTGCCTGTCGTGACAGTTAGCGACCCTTAGGGTGTGTTTTCGGTGGGGGTAAACAGCTGATGCTGGTATCGATTTGGCCCGGGAACAAGGTTTGGAAGAGCAGCGATGCCAACCAGACTGTCCTAACTTTATATACCTCTCAACAAGTGGAAGTAACACCGGTGATTATTTAAATCTTTCTCACCGTGGACGCGCTCGCACCCATTACAATTAGCACGGTGGAGCCGTGAGATCGTCGATTCCGCTTTACGCGAGTGTGTTGGTAGATGGGTTGAACAACCCCGTGAAAGTCTCGTTCGACCTCGGCTTCGTGAAACACACGCGGCAACCGGTACAGTTGATCGTCCAAGTGAAACGCTTAAAAGGAACTTCGACGATTGCGAACGTTGAAGCATTTTAAAATAATTGGAACCAGAGAAAATTCCAAGTTACGGGATACTTAGGGAATATCGAGCGAATGTCAATTTGGTTTCTTCGAAAGAAAACCAACGGACGATGGAAGGAAAGCGTGTTGTTTTTTAAGAGAAACTGGAATGCAATTGAGTTTATGATGTTTTGTTTCTTTGAAATTACCCGCCACGATTTTCGCGTTCGTGCGTTTACGCGTGGTCACGTGACAACTCGCTTGAGCACGTGTTATTGGCGTAAAAAATTTCGCTCGCCCGTGAAATCGTAAATTAACCTTAAAAAGCGCGCGCCGACGTGCACCAGAGTCCCCGACTTTGTTGTAAATCATCCTCGTCCCTTCGCAATTCTCAGTGATACGCTCTCGATACAGTAAATCACGCGCGCTTAATGCTCGCATCTGTCTAACGAGATGATTTACGAACGAGGAGAATTGCAAGCGTAATATCGTGGAACGTCGCGACACGCGGTGCTAATCTGTCGCCAGGCATTCCTTCCTATATACCCGCAAATTCAAATTTCGGTTTCTATCGAGAAATCGATACTTTTCAATTTCAAATGGCCGAACCGCTCCAGCACTAGGTTCTTATTTTTGTAAATCCTTTTGCGATCTGATTAAATTAACCCTTTCGCGGGCAAATGTTTTAATTAATGGTATTTGTAATTATTGTGTAAATTAGATAATATATTCATATAAAGAATTAGAATATCAGTATTCAAGATATACAAAGTAGTAAACTATAATAAGAGACTTGTTAACAAATGTTTTATAAATCAAATATATTACTTACTTTAGTCAAATAAGTGGTTCTTATAACTTAGAAAAAGTTTAAAAAATAGAAATAAATGCGAAATAAGAATGCACAGTGACAGGGCAGTAATAAGAAATGAAATATGTCAAGGATAAGAAATAATAAGAAGTAATAAGAATTGAATGTAAAGTTTTACGTCTAATAACAAGGTGTTGGTGTGGTCGGTAAAACACTGTTTTTTATAAAAAAACATTTTTGTAATGTTTCAAGAGATGCCAGTCTAAATTTACTATAGGAATCCTGATTCTTACTGACTTTTATTGTTCTATTTATGTATTGGGAAGCCCGCTTCCCACAGTCCACGAAAGGGTTAAACGAATGCGAATACACGTGGATTTTTCACACCCAAAAAAAGTGAAATACCATTACCTTTAAATCAGATTATCGACTAACCGATAATTCTTGAATTTGCGCGCCAGTCTCCTGCAGATATTATCAGAATTAAGTCATTATTGCGCGAATCTTTCTACGAATATCCAACATAATTAACCTTTTGAGCGCTATAAACACATACATATATGCGTTTGACAAAATATGAATGGAAATATGAGTATTCACCCAACCATTCAATTTAGATTATGAACGCATATATGGGACTGACACGCGCTATAAATGAAGAAAATGTAGCATTGTTCTATGTATCGAACCCTGCTTCGAGATTTAACACAAGCAACACAATGATTAAATTTTCAATTTAGAAGTTATAATTTACTATTTTCTATGATGTTCGTGTTATTATTGTTTAATGAAGTAAATAGTTCTGTTAAGGTTTTTGCAGTCACTGCTTAGATTATTTCAGTTACAATCAACACATTTTTCAATGAAATATCAGAGTTAGTCAGTCGAGTATGCGCGTCGTTGTAAAAAGTGGGCAGCTCATAGGACACGCTTAACTTCGCCCAACTTAGCGCTCAAAAGGTTAAGCGCGATATTATATTCGTTATTTTATAAGAACAAAGATCGTAAATGAATCAATGAAATTAAAGAAGTTGGAGAGTAACGTGTAAAAAAATGATCGTGGTATTCTACGTTTTTTTATTGTAGTTTATAAGTGTTATTAGAAAAAAAAGACTGCGTGTCCCGAAGTAATTTAGACTCCACGCGCCGTGCAATTTATCTTCAGTCCTTGCACCTTTTAACTCAAATTCTTTTCTTTATTAATTTGTGTTAGTTAGAATAATTTTTAGATTAGCCTCGATGTTCGAGGAAAAGCAAAGAAAAGTGAAGAAAGAAACTGAAATTAGAAAAAAGCTCGCTTTCGAATCCGATTTATTCCTCAACGCATTCATCATCCGACACAACCGAGTCGTACAAAGCGATCAACGGGTGCAATAAACGCGCGTGAATCTCTAGAGCCGCACGAAAAAGGAGAATAACGTTTGTTTGGAAGCAGCAGTACAATTGAATGATTGGCAAATGAAATTATCGGTTGGTAATGTTTTCTCGCTCAGCCTATTAGAAAAAAAGACCTAGCGCTGCGCATCCAGAAGTAATTTATATTCCACGTGCCGTGGAATTTATCTTCGGTCCTTGCGCTCGAGCGCCTTGACGTTCGAGGAAAAGCAAAGAAAATTAAAGAAAGAAACTGAAATTAGAAGAAAGCTCGCATTCGAATCCGACTTACCCCACAAAGCATTCGCCATCCAACACAACCGAGTCGTACAAAGTGATCAACGGGTGCAATAAACGCGCGTGAATCTCTACTGGCACACGACAAAATTGCTTGGAATCAGCAGTACAATTGAATGACCGATAAACAAAGTTATCGGTTGGAAATGTTTTCTCGCTCGACTTATTAGAAAAAAATACTTGCGCATCCAGAAGTAATTTATATTCCACGTGTCGCGGAATTTATCTTCGGTCCTTGCGCTCGAGCGCCTTGACGTTCGAGGATAAGCAAAGAAAATGAAAGAAAAGCAAAGATAGTAAGGGAAATTAGAAAACAGCTCACATTCGAATCCGACTTACCCCCCAAAGCATTCGTCATCCAACACAACCGAGTCGTATAAAGTGACCAACGGGTGCAATAAACGCGTGTAAATTTCTAGGCCGCACGAGAAAGGAGAAAAACGTTTGCTTGGAAGCAGCAGTACAATTGAATGACTGGCAAATGAAATTATCGGTTGGAAATGTTTTCTCGCTCGGCCTATTAGATGTATTTCTGTTTGTTTTTTTAGTTGTGTGTACTGTTAAAATTTGTAGAATCAAAGTGCTCGACTTGCATTGTAGTGGTTTACGTTAAACGATAGTTCATAATTCGAAAAGCAAATAAAAGCAAAGATAGAAAGGGAAATTAGAAAAAAGCTCGCATTTGAATTGGACTTACCACCCAACGCATTCGTCATCCGACACAACCGAGTTGTTAGAGACGTGCGAATTATTCGAATTCGTATCGAATCGAATTGAATGGAATCTGACAATATTCGAATCGAATCGAATGGAGCCTGACATTATTGAATATTCGATTCAATTCGAATCCGAATCGACGTAGTTCGAATTCGAAACATTCGATAAGGTCTAATCACTGCAATTCGAATTCGAATCAAATAAGACTTAAAACCCGTTGAATTATATCGTGCACCCAGTGCGGACCGCGCAGAGATGCCCGATTTATTCGAATTCGAAATATGGATGATTCGATTCGACGACATTTTTGTCAAATCGATTCGATCCAAATTTTTGTTACAAATTCGCTTGAATTCGAATTAACAAAACTTCATTCGCACATCTCTACGAGTCGTACAAAACCAACGGGCGCAATAAACGCGCGTAAATCTGTAGGAGCGCACGAAAAAGGAGAATAACTTTGCTTGGGATCAGCGGCACAATTGAACGACCGATAAACGAAGTTATCGGTTGGAAATGTTTTCTCACCCGACCTATACTCGTGTTACCACGTCCCATTATAATTCCACAAGCTCGTGCACTCGCTCTCCTTACATTAAATAAAATTACTCCGTTGAAAGATGCGCATCGATCCGGCGCAGCCTGAATCAGCAAATGAGCAGCAATGATAATCCCGTTTCGTTTCTTCCACTGTCTTTAACTCTTTCACCCCCAGTACCAAGATATCACGTCCCTCCTCTCGTGAATAGTTCGTCAAACGACAATTCCAGTGGGCGTGGTGGGACGCTCGTCACGAGAGAACCGACTTTTAATTTAGGGTTGTCGATCGGCACGCCTCGAGAGGATGATGCGAAGAATTTGGCACGGCCACGGTGGCGGAGGGAAGAACGAAATCCTTCGACGACGAAATCTTCGAATTACTGCGCTCTCATTGCGCGCGCGCGTGAGAAAATCCTCCTGGTTAGCTCGCTACGAAGATTCACGTGGCGAGAAAAGTACCAGGCGAAGATAAGGAAATGTATCGCGTGACGGAGACCCCGGAGCCGCAAGCAGGGAGCCGGGAACTCTATAAATTGAATTAAGGATCGCATGGCCGAGCGCAGATCGGCGCCCGTGCGCGTACGAGGAAAATCGAAGATCTTTTGTTGCGACGAGACGCGAGAGTGGATAGAATTAACGCGAATGCAGCGACGAAACTGCTTGCCACTTAGAACCCTGCAGCCCTGGCACCATCCTAGGTGCGCGTCCTGATGGAAACTGATCGTGGACAAGGAGGAGAGAGAAAAATCGTAAAAGTTAGGACGATCGTTCGAATCTTATAAGACATCGTTCAGTAGCAGAAAGTTTGTTTTTGATTTCGATAACTTCGTCGATTCTTCCACCTGGAAAGCAAATCATGGGAAAGAACGAGGAGGCACCGTTCGAGCCTGGAAAGTTTAGGCAGTTCATAGCTGCTGTGGTGGGTGAGTATATAGACTACTTGATCTTTTTTCGTGTTAGGATACAATGAAACTTTCAGTACCTTTCACGATCGGACAATCGTTTTTTTTTCTTCGTTGCACAATTCGATTTGTCGTGTCCCGCGGATTCGTGAAATCGCGTTGCCAGCTGTAATTATAGAATCGAGACTGAAAAAAGATTTGGTAAAATAACTGTGACCTTGAAATATTGCGAACAGCTCTGTTTACAAAAAGTAATTATTTCCGCTGTTTATAGCCCCATTCGTACTAGGGGTGTGCGAGTGCTCGTAATTTACGAGTCGAGCCCAGACCGGTTCGCTTCATCTTGTCGATTGTTACTTGACTCGAAATTCGAGTACCCGAATAAATCGAGTACTGGCACACCCCTAATTCGTACCGTACAACCTGAGTGCAGAAACATTTTTCAAATCCCTTTTCTCAATTCTAGTACTCGATCAACATTGCCTATCGATTGTCTACAATGTTACAGTGAACTTATCCTCCTTAACTTATGGAACGATGGTGGGCTGGCCGTCACCAGCGGCCTTGGAATTGCAAAGTCCTGATCCACCGGTTGGCACCGAACCAATGACCGACGAAGAGACCTCGTGGTTATCTGGAATTATGTGTCTAGCCGGTACCATGATGACCTTGATAACGCCCTACTTCATGGAGAAATTCGGCCGGAAGGTCACCGGGTGTCTCACGGCCTTACCATTCGGTCTGAGCTGGCTGCTGATCATCTTTGCCACCGAGCACTCGCACATACTCATAGCAAGATTCTTCTCTGGAATCGGTGGTGGTGCCTGTCTCTTCCTCGTGCCGCTTTACGTCTCCGAAATCTCCTGCGACAGCGTACGAGGAATGCTCGGTAGCCTGTTGGTGTTCATTCTCAACATTGGAATTCTCATCGCCTACGTTCTCGGTGATGCACTCTCCTTCCGCATGTTCGCGATCTGTGCCATGCTGCTGCCAGTAATCTACCTTGGAGCCTTCCTCTTCATGCCAGAGTCACCCTTGTACCTGGTCAGGCAGAATCGGTTGCACGAGGCTGCCAAGTAAGAGTGATAACAGAATCCCAGTTCAGCCTTTGCACTCTGTGTATTTCTGTTGTTGTTGTTTTTTTTTTAGCCGAGTGGGTCGAGTGTATTGTTAAAATTTGTAGAACCAGAGTGCTCGACTTGGTATTGTTGTAGTGGTTTACGTTAAACGATGGCTCAGAATTCGAAAATGATATTAGCAAGTTACGAAATTGGTACCGTAAAACCTGCTTTTGTGCGGGGGATAGGGACCGCATAAAAGAAATCGCATAAAGAAAAAATATCGCGTAACTTCATAAGGTTTTCTTTTGCAACACATTTTAAAAATACTTTTTTTATGAGCTAAATGGAGAAAATCGCACATAGAACATCGCATAAAAAATAACCGCACAAAAAAGGACCACATAAAAACAGGTCCTAATGTAATTAGCGATTTACGAAGGTACTTGGAATGCGAAGGGTTCAGAATCGAGGAGAATGTGTATCAGTCTTGTGTTTCTTCGGATAGATCCCTCATGTGGTTGAAGGCCGGGCACAAACCTACAGTGGAGCAAGAGTTGCTGAAGCTGCAGGCCATGGTGAAGAGCAACAATGCAACGGGAAAGAAAGTTGGCTTTCGAGACCTCTTTCGAGACAGAGGGACGATCAAGGCTTTGATCATCACATTGGGATTGTTCAGCGGCCAGCAGCTTTGTGGAATATTTGCTATGGTGAGAAGAAATTGAGATAACAATGATGTATGATTAAATTAAGAAAGTCGTCGATTCTTTCATAGAAGTGAGGAAGTGATGATGAAAAATCTTTAGAATCCTGAATACACCACTGGATAATTACCAGCATTTCCTTTTTTTCTGCAGGTCAGTTACACGGGGAGCATCTTTAAGACTGCTGGCAGCCCCATGTCACCCAATATGGCAGCAATAACAGTTGGGGCCATCCAAGTGTTCGGTTCCTATTTATCCACATCCTTGATGGAACGGATGGGCAGGAGAGCCTTGCTACTGATCTCCAGTATCGGCATGTGCATCTGCCACTACATCCTTGGCACTTTCTGTTACCTGCAGGTGCTGGAACTTGACGTGGCAGGTTTTGGCTGGATCCCAGTGGTCTCACTGTCCATCTACATGATCGTCTACTGTCTGGGATTGGGTCCAGGTCCCTACGTAGTAGCATCAGAAATATTTAGCACGGACATCTCCAGCCTGGCCATAACCACAGGCTTGTTCTTCGTCTGGATTGTGGCTTTTCTGGTAGTAAAGTTCTTCGCCAACCTTGTGATCCTCTTGGACATGTACGGCTGTTTCTTCCTGTTGGGAACGTTCTGCCTGGGTAGTTTCGTCTTCATCTTCTATCTGGTACCGGAGACCAAAGGAAGGCCACGTGAAGCCATTCTCAATGAGCTTAACGGGATACCCTATGCAGTCTCCAAGGAGTACGTATCTTCCAAGGAGAACACCAGCAAGACCTTGCCTCTACCGGAACAAGTATGACAGTGGGATGAAGCTAACTCCTGCTATATCTAAAGAAAACGAAAGACTGCAAAGTGCGACAGGGGAACGAGCGTATTGTAAATGCATTTGTCGCAACGTGCCGCTTCGTTGCTTGCATTGTACAGATTTTCGCTTCGACGATTCTTCAGTATTTTGTACTTCGGACATTGCTCAGGATACCGGTGCCAACTGAAAGATAATTCTCATATATTTGATCGGCTGGTCCGAATCTCGTTAGGATATCCGCGTGCTTTTTGATCGGCAATTGTATGTGGAATTAAGAGCTACGAAGAAGCGAGGAGAACATTCCACGCGTGTCTAGTTTGTCCCTAGGCTAAAAGGTGTGTACAATAGTCGTCGCGTCGACGAACTACTAATAGCAATCAAAGCTAATTTTAAGATGGATCATATCGTATCTCGCATATCAATCATGGGCGGCCTCCGTCGAAAAGTTTCGTTCTTCCGTTACACCTGCTTGTACATACGTGTGAATTCTTATGTAATTTCGAACACATAAAGATTATTTTACTACGATGTAACAAAGTGTACGGTAATCCCCGGCAAGAAATGTGTATGAGCATATCCTACTTAATATTAGATATAACGTTTAACGAGGATTCGAGTTTTTGAGGAATTTACAACTTTTTCAAGAGGCTACGAGAAAATATTTCATTTATTATCCATGTAATAGCGCTTACAAGGCAGCCTCGGCTATTACACGGTAATTCTGACAAAACATAATTGTACAATACAGTATTGACATACGGTAGGTAACGTGCCACGCGTTCTTATTTTTTGCAATTCTTTTTTTGCGACCCCTGCACTTATGTTTTTAAGTGTATACTTATTGTATTACTATCTTTAAACGAAGAGTGTTACGCCTCGTCAAGCGGACGTAACAGATTTCATTTAACCGGGTCTTTTATCCAACACCACATTTGCATAACGTGTCACAGTTTTTATATCCAGAGTACTTTGGTTCTGCTGTTTTGTTATGTCTCCTTTACACTTTGCCACGAGTAAATTATCTTGCCGCTGACAGAGCTTGTCGATTATCAAATCAATAACGTAACTCGTATAATCAAGTGTCTTATCAATCGTCGGTCACCCTTTTTCGCACACTTTTATTACCGATTTTCCGTTTCTTAAAAGTGGTCGCAACACCCTCATCGCCACTATCACCGGTCGTGATTTGAGTAACCGTTTTCTCTTTAAATGTCCTTTTGTACAAAGGTTGTTCCACTTTTTCATACGTGGGAAGTTGTATCTGCTTTTGTTCAGGTAGCTGCAAGTCGACTGGTTTCTTCTCTCTGCAAATGAAAATTTATAATTTAATTTTTAATTTAATTTGGTCTCAATTACACGAAGTGCATAGAAATACTTTTATGGTATTTAGAAAATCACGAATGCAAGTAAAACATTGCGATAGTTACATGGTTTTCACGGTTTGCCAGGATCCATAGGGCTGTGGCCTTTCAGGAACACTGTAATCTCTTCTGTAAGTTCGTTCATCTTGGTTAGGATGTTCCTCTTGTTCATCATCACTCTCCGTTCTCTGTTCACGCGCTTTTCTAATTTCCTTTAACTTCTCACGCTCCGCATTAGCCCTCTGCTCCTCGAACACATCAGCTTTTTCAACTGCCTCTTCTTGCTCCAATTGCTCGAGAAGCTCCGTCTGAAGCGCTTGCTCCTTTGCTTCTTCTTCTTGTTCCGCGAATGTCATGTAACCCTCTGTCGGTGGCTCCCAAACAGATTCTGCGTCAAATTCGTCAATCTATTATTATCATCTAAGAAAATTGATATATTCTTTCGACGAATGTTCGTTCTTCATAATTTTGCAAAAATTCATATCTTGCATAGATTTTAATTAAGACAGTACAAGCTGATATAAGTTGGCATTTCTGCATCTTTTAATAAATTGGATATTTAAATCACGTTATTTCTTCGGTAAAACATTCTTTTAGCGGACACGTCATCGATTTTGTTTTAATTAATATATATATATATTGTTAGGGCTTATAATAAGGAGCAATGTAAAAAAGAAATGAAAAGATATAAGAAATGAAAATTTGAACAGTTCAACGATGATCGTTTGTAAGCATTATGAAATGCTTTTGGATGATCTATGTTACACGAGTTTGCTCCCTCCCCCTACTTTACATGTGCGTTTCAAGAACAGTGCACGTGGTTTCAAATTTCTTTTGTTAACCCTTTGCACTCGAGGCCTCTTTCGGAAATTCCTGTCGATTTCAAAATGCACTTGTGAGAGAAAAATATTTTATTATAGTGTTTTGGAAAGCTCTCGAGGTAAGCTACAAAAATATGCCATAAAAAACAGAGTTCTATTTAAGAAATTGACAGTGACCTTTGCATGACCTTCAAATAACTCTCCAAGGTCAAATCAGTGCCACCTGCTAACAGTCCCCTTCAAGCCATATAACTTTTATTTGAAACATTTTTTTCATTTAAAGCACCGTTCCGACGATATTTGAGTGTATTATTTAAAATGGGACACTCCGTATATAAAATATATAAAATATATTATTTTATACTTCGAAAGGTTATATATGTATATTGTTCAATGCTTCTAGCTTCAAAAGAAATCGAACACAGATAAATATCGCCGTCGCTCGATGTATCGCGTCAAACCAAATGGTGTCACCGTTCGAGTAGTCGCAATGGAGTAAGAGGTGACCGAGAGGCACCTTTCAGAGTGCAAAGGGTGTTAATAACTCGAAAACTAATACCATCCCCTACTTAATTTTTGTCGCATACTGCTCTTTACCAAGAACCCTAACAAAATATATTAATTAACCCTTTGACTGCTAAAGGCGTACCTATATATGTATACGCCTTCACAAGTCCATCAATATATACGAAAGGCGTAAATATACGCCCTCTGTATTTTTTTACTATAGCTGTAAGTAACTAAATACTGTAAGTAATAGAGGTGTTATATGTATAGTAAAAAAACAAAAGTATAAGTAAAAAATAAAAGTAAAAGTATAACACCTTTTGTATTTAATTACCGATTATTATTGAAGGAATGCACAAATTAAGTTAAGTAAATTAAAATAGCTGAAAAAGTTACTTAAGATAAATAAAAAAAATTGATATTTTTAATTTATTTGCCATTACGGTTTTTTAAACCCTAAGAATGGTATGAAATTTCCGGGTACTGTTCTGGTCACTAGTCAGTGGATAACCAGTCGCAGCAACTGACATGCGAAAATCGCGCGGTCCATATCGCGATGGATTCGTCCTGAAGCGCGCCGCAGTTAAAGGGTTAAAACAAAATCGGTGAGGTGCCCGTTGAAAGATACTTTTATCATATTTTCTTCGTCTTCTATCTGTCTTTTTTTTTTTTTTTTTTACCATACTACACTCACCGTTCGTCTCCACGTGCCAGTAGTACGTGTATCCTTCGGGGCTGCGTGCTTCGTACCAGAGTTTCCTCACAGGCTTGCCAGGACGATCGTCCTCCTGGGCCTTCCTCCCCTTTCCTTTTCCCTTATTTCCTTTATTTTTCCCTTGGGCCTTGTTCTCGCCGCCTTGCTGGATCCTCGGACGAGGGAGCGAGGACCTTGAAAAAGTCGTTGGGTCGCAAGGATCCATTTCTTGCGGGGGCTAGAAACAAAAAAAAGTTTCATCTCTGGAGAAGCGCGGATAATCCAGACTCGATGGACAGCGGGCGGAAAAAAGGACGATAATTCGAGACAAACTTTCCCTTTCGCTTGTCTCTCGCGTGTCGTCCTTACTGATTTCTTTTTCTTTTCCTCGTTTTGTTTCCGGAAAACTACGCGTATCCGCGTGCCAATGAATCCGCGAGCTCTCACCTGCTGCTTCCTATTGTTGAATCTCGGAGAACACTCCGGTGCCGCGGACGGCATGCGGTTGGGATTTTGTATCTCCTGAAAAATGTAAAACAGTTTTCACGTGAGGTTTAATTCTGGATTTTCTTTTTAACACATTGCGTAAGGCGCACAGTGGGACTTTTTCCAAATCTAGGGAATAATAAATGCAAAAATCGATGAGCGTGAATTCCACGATACTAAATCGAAACGTAAATACGCACATAAATACGTATAAAGTATTGGTAAAGCTTTGAAGAAAGCATTGGGGCTCATTCCCAGAGATGGACATTCTTAATAGACAAGAATATTTTCTCATCGATATGACGGTTTTTAGAATATATTCTTAAATTGAGAATAATCTATCTGCATGTCACGGCACAATGCGTGTCGATACTTGGTTAAGTTAGGTTATACATCGCGCGTGGCACACGTTGATGCTTGTATCTTGTTCCTCTTGCAATTCTGCGTAATTTTGTGTACTATATTATTTTGTGTGCTGTGTTGTGCAAAAAGTATGGATAAGGAAATGACGAAGTGGCTCGAAGAAGAGGATTTGGGCGATTTAACACTAGAACTACCAAGCCGGTCAAAATGACTAATCGACAAAAGAAGTTTCCATACGAAAACCAAAATTGGTAGTTCTGATGTTAAAGAGAAGTTCTTGTGAAAAATTGACGCACCCGGTCATTTTAACGGGTCGGTACTTCTAGTGTTAATGGATATATTCACAAGTAATAGAAATACATATGAATTGTAACTTTCTTTCGTAACTACATTTTTCGACTAATTCCAATTTCAAGATATGGATAATTTAATTTTCGACAATATAAAGAGTGAAGCATTTCATTAAGAGTTTTGTTTCCAATAATTATATACGAAATATGTCCATAGAAATTTGTTACCAGGCTATGTTAAGAATATCCTGTTAAGGATATTTGATTAGAGCAATCCGTTTAGAGCATTCTACTCTTAAATTAAGAAGATCCTCTTGTTACTTATTTTAGTAAGAAATATTCTAAACTTAAGTGGTAAACTCTTAAGATGAAAATAGAATTTTTTCAGTGCACTTGTTTAATTCACATTTGGTCACAAACGTTCGGTTTGCTAAAAACGAGATATCCCATGACCCGTACGCAATGTGTTAATTATGCTACGAAGCTCCTGTTCTTATTTTGCAATGCTTACGTTCTTCGTCTCGGTCCTGTTCAACTTCTCCTTGATTATCCTGTCCGCGGTCATGTCCCTCGTGTCGTTTTCCACATCTTTGAGGTACGCGGCCATGGCTGCCTGTAAAAGTGGAGAAACTTCGTTTAATTGTTCTCCGAAGAACGTTATTCGTAAATTGGCGCGTAGAACGGCAACTCTGGTTCATTGTTGTTCTCTATTTAAAGTTTACAAGTGCATTTAAACCTACGGAAGTGTCACTCTCCGATTTTTCTGAAATTTGGATATGTTAAAATACATGAAAAACTAAGAAACACGTATTTTTTTTTAGTGGCGGAAAAACATATTTAGGGGGTGAAACGTCCCTCCTAAAATGGGGCGTAAAATGGAAAAATTGCGATATCTTTGAGACCAGTGAAGTCAGCGATGTAAACAATCCCTAAATTGCCGCGCTTATTTGGCATTCCGCATGAAACACCATCTGAAACTCATTCTGAAACTATATTTTTTAGGAACTGTTTACCCCCCCCCCCCCCCCCCAAATATTTATATAAAAAAACACATGTCCCTTAATTAGCTTTCCCTTTGAAATTTTAATAGATTTTACTTCGATCAAATCAAAACTGATTTTTTGCAACAAGAAATTGGTCACTTTAGGGGTACTTAACCCCCTAATTTTCACTCCCCTTCCAATATACCTAGGCCGATTTTCGTCTTTTATCGAAAGATACTACTTTCATACTAAAAATCATTAAAATCGCTTCGCTGGTCTCAAAGATATCGCAATTTTTCCATTTTAACCCCGATTTTTGGAGGGGCGTTTCACCCCCTAAATATGTTTTTCCGCCGCTAAAAAAAAATACGTGTCCCTTAGTTTTTCATGCATTTTAACATATCCAAATTTCAGAAAAATCGGAGAGTAGGTCACTTTCGTAGGTTTAGGTTTACTTGTTAGACAATCAAGAGAAGGAAACGTACGCTCTCCATCTTTTTGAGATCATTCTCGAATTTCTTGTTCTGCTTCATCTGCTTCGCGGTGTTCTTGTGAATCTCCTTGAGCCTCTTGCTGACATTTTCCTTGTGCTTCTTGCCGCCCTCGTGGAAGTCGATACTGGGCTTGTTGTCCGCTATCCAGCACTTGCAGAAGTCGCAGAACTTTCGTCCTTGGGACTTCCAGTAGTCCGCCCTGGAAATCGAGAAGGCGAGATGAGTGGGGCGGATAATGCGTTGTTGACAGGGTAACTGATATTTCGTTAAGGGTCCTCCGTTGTCGTTAATGTTGGTGGTGCAATGAAGGGGGATGAAAATATTGCGAAGGAAAAAGAGGCGAAAGAGAGCGTGGAACGATCTATCTATTTAATTTAATTAAAGCTAAAGATTCTCCTTTGAGAAATTTCTCATCCTCCCTGGTTAATTATTTTTACATATTTTTATTTCTCCGTATGTTAATATAATTAACCACATTGGTGTCAATGACGCATCATATGCGCATCTTGAAAAAAAACATATTTATACTATTACTATTTAATTGTACTTTGGTATTTATATAATATATTTGGGCTCGCTGAACCCGAATTTGATGTCAGATTTTCAAAATACAAAATGGCGGATCCAATATGGCGGACGAAAATATAAAAAGTTACTTTCATTTAATATGGCACCCGATATACGTGGGTTTTTGAGGTTGCCGAATCTGAATCTGATGTTAGATTTGTAAAATTCAAAATGGCGGATAAAATATGGCGGTTGATGACTCGAAAAATATTTGGAAAAAATCTCTATGACTATATGTATATTTATAAAAATTAGTATCTTGCGATTTATTAAGATCGCAAAATATAAATCTATCACAACATTGGGAAGATTCTAAATAACGCATCTATTATGGCAAAAATAGTTGACATATTGTATATACAAGAAAAAGTAACTTTTTATTACGCTTTGGTTCGCCATATTGGATCGGCCATTTTGAATTCAGCAACTGTGAAAACCTTTATACTAAAATTTCGATGTAGTTTTAAAACAGAAAAATCCAAAACCCCAACACACCTTTGGCACGAAAAGATCTTTTTCGCTTGAAACCTAAGTGGTTAAAGATCTGCAATTAGTGTCACGAGAAATTAAATTCTTTCGATATGTCGGGCATGATACTTTTGCGGACTATCTCAAACGAAAATAGTATCGTTGAGTTTGCATCCTTTCGAGACGAAGCGAGGATTGTAAAAAACGATGAGATTTCTTTTTGTTATTTCGTGAGAAAAGAGAGAAAGAGAAAGAGTCAGCAGATACGGAAGAGGAGGCTCAAGGAAATTCGACCGAAACGAGACCAACGTCGAAATTTACGGCCGAAAGTTTACGTTCGTATCATAAAAAGAGACGTACTCGCGAAATTTGTCTTCGCGCGCATACGTGCAAAAGTCCCAGCAGGGATTTCATCCTCCTAAGATGCTCGCCAGCTTCCGTCACGGCTTATCGCAGAAGCGGATCGACCTTTTGCAGAAGAGAAGCGGCTCCTTTTAAATTCGTTTTAGTTCGAGCTATGCGGACGTTGTTTTCTATGGAGAGATTAAAATCGTTGTAAAAGAACACCTGACGAATGGTTGCGATTTTATCTGCTGCCTTCATTGATCACATCTAATTGAAGAAAAAAATTAATAATCATAATAAATTAAGTCTACCACTTTTTTTATTTCTAGAACGTGGAATAATGCTCTTAAAATTTAAATTGACAAAATTGGAGGTGGAAAATTATCGATAATATTTTAAAACTATCGATAATATCGTAGAAAACAACTTGTTAGGTTACACGTGCCGGGTGGTATCAACTATGTCTGCTTAATGGGGGATGATTTCCTCTTTTACGAAAGAATTTGAAAATTTTTATTTCTTAAACAGACAGATCAATATATTGGAATTGTTATTGCGGTAATTTATGCAATTGGAAAATTGCCGTTAATTAATATGTATAAATATATGAATAAACAAATAATAAACAAAACCAATATTAAATAAGAAAATTAGATATGCAAAATGAGTCAGATTTTTCTGAAGAAATTGTGATTCTTTGTATAGCAGCAATGCCAGTTCTGTTTAAAAGACTTCTTTTAAAGACTGGTTCAAATCATCTCGTAGAACAAGACTGAAACCAAACGTGTTTCATCAATTTTCCTTTATTAACCAAAACATATGGTTACTACTCTAATTGTATAATTTTCATAGATGTCTTTTGTTTCTCGTTAATTTTGTTCCACACGTTTTCTCTGATATATCAAATACGATCTCAGACAGTAAATAATTAAACGCTCAATAAAAATATTTCGTTTATTTTTTCAATATGCAGATTTGTGTTTTTGTTATTATTTTATATTTTTAATAAACAGTTAAACGCGTACATGTACTTTTTAATAAAAAATGAATTATATCATTTATAACAGTTTTAATGCCGATAGTATTGATACTATCGATAGTTTCCACCTCTAGAAAAAAATCACGAATAACCATTCGGCTGTATAATTCTAAATAATCATTTAGCTGTAAAAATTCTATTTCGCGATAGAGACTTCTCCGTTACGCATAACAAGACGCTTAACAAGACGTAAAAAGAAACTCTTTTATCACTATGTAAAAAGTAGAGCTCCCGGTCAGAACCGTGTTTTAAAATACACGGGTACACGTGACACGTGTTGTTACACAATTATATCTAACACGGATATCCGCAGATAGACGTGTAATCGATGTATACACGTATACACGGGTAATTATAAGAAATTTTTATTCACAGTGTCCGCATCTTGCGCCAAACTGTATGTATCTGCATATACAGATATTTCTTGTATCTCTACGACACTTTTTTTTAAAAATGTTCATTTCTTGTTTCCCATCTGAACCTGAATCGCATAATAAATTCTTCATGTCTATTCAATAAAAGTCTTTTGATGGATAAAAAAAGGAAAAAACATGCAAAAATGTTCTCATCATTTTTGAAGTGTTCGTAAAGTAATTACACGTGTAGTACGTGTAATTCGTGTATTACACGCAGGTACCCGATACACGTGTTTAAAAAAAAAAAGAATTAAATACACGTGTACACGTGTAATAGGGGACACTAGTAAAAAGGCCACGATATTTCTCTTTGTGTCGAAACGCATCCCTCTTCCCTATACGCACGAGATCATCTGCTTTCCATTATCGTTTTAGCAACGTAGCACACATCGATTCTGGTGCTCTCGCAATGGCCACTTTTCATCCTTTAGAGCCTCGTTCGCGCGGCCCGCGGGACCGCCATAAAATCATCCCTCGTCGATTGGCCTCGTTCGACATAAAATATCGTCGAAGATTTTGCCTACTCGAATCGTAAAGCTCGCGAGGGCCGCAGCCGATATTCGTACTCGCATGTCCGCACGAGGAATAATCGACGCTTGCGTCGGTCGCCTGCTCCAATTCCGAATTTACGATCGGCCCACTCGTCCTTTAATTTTATCAATGCCGAAATAATAAAACACCCTGGCACGCGCGAACCGTCAAAGGAATTTTCGAAGCGGACCATCTCCAAATTCGAAGCGGTGCTTTACTGTTTTTTGTCCGACTTGCGATTTTCTGGATTTTTTTCGACTCACAAGTAACACTACCCAACTGACACTCACCGTTTTGAATGAAACTTAACATACTTACTAACACGTTCGCGGACGTGAATGCTATAGCATTCATTTTCATTGTGATGCAGAATGACATGAATGCTGTGGCATTAAAATTTTGAAGCTAATTATTTTTAATTTAATTTTGTATAACCTTGAGTTTTTGTAATTATTATACCTGTCAAGGTAATGTTAACTGATTCTTTAGGTATTTTCGTATTATCTTATCTTTTCTCTGTGTATTTACTAATTTGTCAAATTTCGGATATCACAACCATTTTAAAAATAAAATGACTGTCAATTTTTGCACCTCTCTGAATTTTTTACTGTTCACGAACGTGTTAAACACCGAAAAATATTAAATACGTGTTTTATTGTTTCGGCTAAATACGCCTTTTAGGGGTAGAAAGCATCCCTCAACGTCTGGAGGTGGAAACAGTTATGGCTAATTATTTCTGAAACGATACATTTTTTGAAAGAAGTACTTAGGACGAAAGTTGTAGAGTTCAAAGTGAAGCACTTGATGGCGACCTTGAAGTTGACCTTGAGGTCGGTTTTCAAGGTCAATTAAATTTGGAAATAATTTGCCGTTGTCGGACTTTGAACACATCTTGTATCTACAAACCACTAACTTTTCTCAATGTAAAATTTTACGCTCTATCGATTCTTGGGATGAAATGTAAACGAGTAGTACCTATGAAAAACATGAAATGATTTACCAATGACCTTGAAAATCGACCTCAAAGCCAACTTCAAAGTCGCCATCAAGTGAACTCTACAACTTTGATCCTAAGTATTTTTTTCAGAAAGTGTACCGTTTCAGAAATAATTAGCCATAATTGTTTCCACCTGCAGGGATTGGAGGGGGGGGGGGGGGTGCTTTCTACCCCTAAAAATCGTATTTAGCCGAAACAAAAATACACGTATTCAATATTTTTCGGTGTTTAATAAGTATGTTAAGTTTCATTCAAATCGGCGAGTGTCAGTTGGGTAGTGTTACTTGTCAGTCGATGTAGGAGAGAGTTTGACACTTTGACTGTCGCACTGATTTTCCATGGACGGCCCGTGAAGCCACACTTTGGATTTTTATTTACGTTTTTTTTTTATTTTGTTAACATATGATCTTCTAAAGTGCTGTAAATTGGGATTAGTATAATCGTTTCTTTTAATGATTTTTCTGGAGGTCACCGCTGACCATCGTTGCACCACGGAAAAAACAAGTTGCGGTCACATATGACCATCGTGGCAGTCAAAGTGTTAATAAGAAGAACTATTTATGAAATAACCCCGAAATCTTTATTTGTGCTCTTGTGAGGCAATTTGTAATATTGCCGAGCTCCCTAGTCGGTGTAACACAAATATATTATTTTTCAAATTGCAAGCGAAACAGCAGATATTAGCAGTCAAATTTTAATAGATCCTATAGAGGAAACACGTAGCTACATACGGAAGCAAATGACTACTGCCAAACGATGCCAACATAGTTAATAGTCTAACTCTATTTTAAAAGTTGAGTTGGCTTCGTGAATTAAACATAACGAGACTAAAGTTTTATTATCTCATAAAGTAAACAATGAAACACAAATCGGCTTAAACACAATTAAAGTGGAGACTTGTGGCTACATTTATTTATTCTTAATTTCGAAATTCTAAAAAACAGACCCTGTCCAATACAAGTGTAAATGTTTATACTTTGATGAACTCTGAAATGACAAATATTGCTAAACAGAGAAACGCGAACTTTGACAGTTCATTCTTTAAAGAAGAAATCCTACAAAGGGAATAATTTCTATAGCATTTTAAAATACAAGTATTGTTTATAATTTCTGGTAATTTAGGCAGTGAAACCTTAAAGTGACATTTCTTTACTTTTTGCCAGAAATCTTGTGAATTGACCTCTTACGAAGCGTGTTTAAATGCACCGACCTTTCGTTGCGACAAAGCATCCTTCGGCGATTAATTGTTTTAAATTTTAATTAAGCTCATAAAAATGCAGAAGCTAATTACTCGCGGAAAATGCGTTACGCTTCGGAAACTCGATATCGCCTTACGCTCCGCACGACGCAGCTGAACACCGACAATGGACACGTGAAATTTAATATTTTTATTAAGCTCTTGTTTTGCGCAAATTGTTACCTGCGATCTTTGGGAAACAATATGTTCCACGATCAATGACCTTTAGAAATCGCAGTATCATGTTCGAATTCGCATCTCGTATTTCACTTTCTTTCGACGACGCGTAAACGTTCTTATATTTGCGCATCGCGACAAACATTGCGACATTACTGTCAGGAAGCGAGTTTCTTTATCTTCGAGGATTCTCTCTACAAGACGGGACAAAAGATTTGCTTCTGATTTAGAATATGAGAGTTTGGATGGAAGGAGTAATTGCGCACCGAGAGATTAATAAAACGCTCGAATTACTCGAGCAACATATGAAATTCACTGATTGTGAGGTAATTCCTTTTTCATTTACTTTGTGTAAAAACTGAAATACTCGATTTAAAGCAATATCCAAATAATTATTTATTTAATTCATTGACGCTTATTACGGCTATAGCCGTCAAGTTGCTGGCGATATACAGTTTTCTTAACCCTTTGAGTGGTGAATACTCGCGGTCTATGCAGACCGTACGGACGGTGACGATCGCTGTGAACGGAATACTTTTTTGCTAGACTGAACTCTGTTGATTAAGTATTCAAGAAGCAAATAGTAATAAGTTATAGTAATCCTTTTGCACGAGATTAAATAATTAAAGAGCGTAATTACCATGTTGTTACTAAGGAATGTACCTGTATTCATCTCACCTGAAAGTAACTGTAATATTTCGATGTAGGTGATCGAAAAAATCGACAGACGATCCATAGGACGCAAAGGGTTAAAGTGTGGAAACACCTTAATATTTAAAAAAATACATGTTTTTTAAAAAAACGTTCTACACCAAAGTTATAGGGTTTTTAGTGACGCATTATATAGTAAAATTAGTAAGACCCTAACTAAAAACCCTATAACTTTTGTATAGAACGTTTTTTTTAAAAGATGTATATTGTTATAAATATCAAGGGGTTTCCACCATTTCAGGATGACCCGGTATAAGCAAATTACGGTCATAGCCAAAGTATGCGGCAATGGGACTTGTTCAGGTCATGAAAAATCGAACAGAAAACCAACGTACACGTTATCTGGGCTGTTGCGCCTTTTTTGTTGAATGTATCACTGAAGAATGAACAAATAAATACATTAGTACAGTCCGTACTACTAATGTCTTTTTTTCTATTAATTAAAATATGGCGCCACGTATTGTCCTGCAAAAACTGTGATAAGATTTGATAATTTCGACTTCCAAACATACTACAAACGCTCAATTCCTTATCGCAGTGAGAAACAAATTAAAAAAAAAACAAATTCTGTTTCCGAGTGGGATCTTCAAAAAAAAAAAAAAAGTGTCCGTCCATGGGTTAATAAAAAACAAAAATGAATTCGACACCTCGTATCGACTAGGCTTTCCACTTTCTCTTTTTTTTCCTTTGACAAAAAACACTTTCGTTCTCAGGCCACTTGCATCGTTTCAGGCTGCAATCGCTCGCAGGCCGGAGATAAATTCGTTACGAAGTAACGCGCAACGACGATCGATCTCGTAAATTTCTACGTAGAGGCAGAACGTCGTGCAATTATTTATGATACTCTCTCTCTCTCTCTCTCTCTCTCTCTCTCTCTCTCTCCTTCTCTGTCCTTCTCTCTCACACACACTCTCTCTCTCCCGTGAAACAATCAACACGAGCCACCCTCTTCGAGGGGTATCGCCAGTTGCTAATGGTAATTAGCGCTCGCGGGTACGAAAGCACTGATTACAATTTCATTAGCGGCTGCTCTCGTAACACGATATGACGGAACGAGAGGAGATTCGTTCGCAGCTTCTCCTTCTTGTTATTGGTGAAGAGAAAAGGAGATAGAAGTGTTCGAGGAATGCGCTTGGAAATTTTACGTTATCGGAAGCAATGGCGCGCAGATAAGAGGACGTGATTCTATTGAAGAATCCCGAAAGATCTTGATCCTCGGAGAATTTCGCTACAAATCAATGAAATGTTAAGATCGAGACTGATAAACTGACGATGCGTGTTATCGGGACGCGTCTTACCTATTTGGTGTGCGCAGTACTTAGCGTTTGTAAAAGTTTCGTATCTGCTAACCACGCGCCTGTTCCGCGATTTGCTAACACACAACGTTGAACGTCGTTATCGTTAACACGTTAACCCTCCACGCCGAAATCACATGTTTTCCACAGTGTGTCGCGAAAGTATTTTTATTATTCCAACGATATAATGGAAAAATAAGAATAAACGTGGTTATGTGAGACAATATTCTTATTCACGTCGCGTTTATTTTACGTCTTATAAGTTAGTGTAATATTACATATTACAACTAATAAACGAATCGAAATACCGCGATTCGGAAAGTTGTGCTGAGTTGTGCTAGGCGAGCCAAACACACTGCAAAAGGAACAATTCCAATATCTCTGAAAATGCAAAAGTTATGAAATTTTTTAATAATAACTTCATAGACATCTTCTCTAATGAGCGATGACGTTTAAAATTTGTTAACTCTCAATTCAACTTTTGCAATTATAAACATTCGAAGCACTCCGGTCCTCGAAGATCAGGTGGCGCCACAGGAAAGTTGCCCTCCTCTGCGGTGACTTCCAGAAAAATAATTTAAAATACTGAGTATACTAACTGCAATTTACAGCACCTTAAAAGATCATATGTTAACAAAAAAAAAAAAAAAAAAATTCCAGTGATTATGAGTTCGCTCATAGTTAGCCCTCTAGTGGTACTCGACTAATTGGAGGAACTCTCCAGCCCCTGGATAGTGAAGAATAACGGAGAAAACTTTTTTAACTTGCGAGGAGAAAGAAAAATTACGATGGTGAGAAAATTAGGGGTTCTCCATTGCGCTCGTAAAGCGTCCTCCGTGGTAAGAGAAAATTGTGGAAATATTTGTCGGATTGCGAGTGACGCGAAAACAAAAAGCTGAAGGATAATTGCGGTAGCCACGAATTTCTCTCGTCCTACGCGGCACGCTTAATTAAAAGATCCTCGGAAAGGCGACGATAACACGAGGAACGGAGAAAGTTTTCCTTGGTGGCGAAGCAACGAGGGTGAATTAGACGGCAATTAGAAGCCTCTTCGCGTCCTTGGCGCGTCACTTGCCCCTTGCACTTCGACCTTTACACCCTTTACTCCTCGTTCCAGTAGACTCCAGTGGAGCCTCGTGTTTCCATCACACATTTTTTCTGGAAAATTCCTTTATTCGCTTTTTTACGCGACGTATCGTAGTACAGAGGAAAGCTACGATCGCTGGTCACGGGAAAATTACGTTAAAACTATTACGTGTCCTTTGAAATTGAATGACTGTTTCGGTTTAATGAATAATTGGAAATTTGTAAAGAGGAGAGTTTTATGGTATGAAGAAAAAAGGTGTTTTCCTTTAACAAGTGATCTGACATGATCTGATATTTTGTGATCTGAAATATTCACGTCACTTCAATAAGTGAATGGAACAAGAATGTATCGGATCGATCAGATCTGGCATTCATATTTATCTTCTCCTCGTAATTGTTTCGTGGATTTAGGTTCACACCAGTTCGTATGAGAATATAAGTAACCTCAAAACTTGTATGTACGCTCACATTAGTTTGTATGATTGATAAGTCACTTCTTTGTTACAATCTGTGTTTATTAATTGCGCTGAGATTGCACAAGCGCCACGCGAAAATAGCTACCTCATAGTTTTCAAAATAATTTCCTAGTATGAACCAATAGGAAGCGAGTAACCGTAAGTGATACGAAAATATCACCTACTGATCTTAGTCCGTCGGTAGAACAGTAGCGATAGGAGGGGAAGTGATCTGATCACTTCAGTTTAGCTAAAGGAACATGCTAATTTCTGATCTGATCTGATCAAAGCGGTGAAAGGAAAACACCTACACTGAAAAAATTGTATTCTTATCCTAAGAATTTACCATTTAAGTTTAGAATATTTCCTACTAAAATAAGCAACAAGAGGATCTTCTTAATTTAAGAGTAGAATGTTCTAAACAGATTCCTCTAATTGAATATTCTTAACATAACCTGGTAAAAAATTTGTATGGATATATTTCGTATATAATTATTGGAAACAAAACTCTTAATGAAATGTATTTATTATTCACTCTTTATATTGTCGAAAATTACATTATCCATATCTTGAAATCAGAATTGGTTGAGAAATGTAGTCACGAGAGAAGGTTGAAATTCATATATGCATGTATTTCTATCACTTGTAAATATCTCCATTAAATCGCCCAAATCCACTTCTTCTAGCCACTTCGTCATTTCCTTCACCATACTTTTTGCACAACACAGCACACAAAATAATTCAGTACTCAAAATTACTCAGAATTGCAAGAGGAACAAGATACAGGCATCGGCATGTAACCGAATAGTGACACGCATTGTGTCGCGACATTCAGATGGTTTATTAGGATTATATTCCAAAAACCGTCATATCGATAAGAAAATATTCTTATTTATTAAGAATATCTATTAAGATAAATTATTAAGTTTGTATTTTAAGAATACAATGTTTTCAGGCAATCGAAGGAATTCTGATGTTCTCCTAATTGGGACTTTTATTTCGTGGTGATTCTTCAGCGAACTTCTGGAAAATCGAAAGCTTTCTACTTCCGATCTTTCTGGGATTTCCGCACAGGATAATTCTCATGGAAAACTGGCGAGTCCGATAGCAGACCGAACGCACCCTTAAGATACACGAGGGCCAATTAGGTTGCGTAGCCCAATTAGAGGTGACCCTGCATTTAATTATTGCCCGAAGAAGAATTTGACTCGGAGATTAGGTTCACGTGGAACCAAACGCGTGCATCCACGGAAAGGAGAGTCCCCGAGGAATGATGTTCCGTAAATTTTCATTCGTGAATTTTCACTTTTAAAGGGATGAATCGTACATTGTAACGTTTGCAATTTGTAAATTAATTCAGTTCTCATTTCCACCAGGACGAATAATATTTATTAAACATAATTATTTCCCTTTTATTATTTCAGTTGTTCTTCTATGGCAATAATTATAATTTGTAAATTAATTCCATTCTCATTTCCACCAGGACGAATAATATTCATTAAACATAATTATTTCTTTTTTATTATTTTAGTTCTTCTTCGACGATAATTATAATTATAACGTGCAAATGAAAGTGTCTCATAACCAAAGCAAAATTTGTCTCGTCCTCCGTTGCAATATTTCTCGAGGAAAATGAACTTTCATTGGACATTGGAGAAATGGAACTGTGGTGCGCGGCCCTTCATAAATTCCCGGCGTAGCGATCGACAACGGGCGGGACGGAAGTTTCCAATGGAAATTTACTGGGGAGTTCGAACGGCTGGTGGTCTATGAGAAGTATGTCCAAACTGATCTCGTCGATTGACTCTCCATCGAGCTTTTTCTTTCGAGTCGCCTATTGAGACTGACGGGAGCAGAATTTCAACCTGTTGATAGGTTGGACTTGTTACCATTATCGCGGTTTGACTCGTGCGATATCGAAAAACTGTTATGTTTTTTATTGATTTCTTTGTGTCGATAGTACGACCATTCGGAAGTTAGCTATAAATTTCTATCCCTTTTGTCGCTTTGTTCTTAAGATCCATACAACTGTTAAACTGGAAAGTAGAGAACAAAATCTACTTATATACGGGAGAATCTGTGCGATATATATATATTAATTATTACAACAGGTGAACATTAAAATGTACGTGACGACATTCAAAAAAAGCTAAAAATGTGTAAAACGTGTAGCTAGTTCATTTGGAATATAAAACATTTCATTGGAATTTAAAAGTAATTAAAAAAAAGGCGCCACATTTTCGGCTAATTATTCGATTATGAATTTTGCATCTACTCGGTTTTCTAATAATAAGTATGTAAAATAATGAGTCTAATAGGTATTTGATTGACCCTCCTGGCGCTTACGAAACAAGGAGATAATTTTACACGAATGCGCGAAAAACATTTACGAGCGGCTCTCGATCTGCTGCTACAATAAATACAGAATAATATCGCGTGTGCGGGACACACTCGGTAATTATCTGTCAGCGTGCGTGAGTTATGTAACCAAAATTCTGCATACGCCCCTAGTTTTACGCGGGCGCACGCATGCGCGCGTGCAGAATGAGCTACGAGGAGAGGAAAGGTGAACGGAGCGTTTCTATTTTGGAAATTGGCCAACGCGGCCGTGTGCCTTGAAACTTTAGATATTGATCTTGCGAGAAGCAGTCCAAAACGTGTCTATTAACCTAATTCGCATGAGGATCTAATGGCCTTTGGTGCTCTTACGATTGCTAACTGGAATTGAATGTCTCGAGCGATCACTTTAAACATTAACACTAAAAAAATTGCATTCTTAAAATACAAACTTAATAATTCATCTCAATAGATATTCTTAATAGATAAGAATATTTTCTTACCGATATGACGGTTTTTTTCGAATATATTCTTAATAATCCATCTGAATGTCGCGACACAATGCGTGTCAGTATTCGGTTAAGCTAGGTTACACATCGCGTGCGGCACATGTCGATGCCTGTATCTTGTTCCTCTTGCAATTCTGCGTAATTTTGAGTACTACATTATTTTGTGTGCTGCGTTGTGCAAAAAGTATGGATAAGGAAATGGCGAAGTGCCTAGAAGAAGAGGATTTGGGCGATTTAATGGAGATATTTACAAGTGATAGAAATACATGTATATGTATATGAATTGTAACCTTCTCTCGTGATTACATTTCTCAACCAATTCTGATTTCAAGATATGGATAATGTAATTTTCGACAATATAAAGAGTGAAGCATTTCATTAAGAGTTTTGTTTCCAACAATTATATACGAAATATATCTATACACATTTTTTACCAGGTTATGTTAAGAGTATCTGATAAAAATATCTGTTAAGAATATTCGATTAGAGGAATCTGTTTAGAACATTCTACTCTTAAATTAAGAAGATCCTCTTGTTGCTTATTTTAGCGGGAAATATTCTAAATTTAAGTGATAAATTCTTAAGATAAGAATACAATTTTTTCAGTGAAGCCAGTTAAAGTTCGTTGATTAAAAAGCAATCTTAAAAGTACTTTCGATACTTTCTATACCTCGAGACAGATATTACGTCTGATATTTAATTTAAGCGCTTAAATATCGACTGTTTATTATTGTATACAGTTTATTATTAGGATCCCTTGAGCGTAGACTACGGTCGCACGAATCTAAGGTTGCTCACAGTCATTTTGATATGCACGTTGAAGCAACAGGTTCGACTTCACCGGCTCGAAATAAATCAATAATTGACGAGTTTGGTGCCTCGAGGTAAATCTCACGGGCCAGGCCCACTAAAGTTGAGTCGATAACATCACCTGGGAATTATATTCGCTTACGAACTTAATTGGGACACGACGTGCTGTCGTTTGGAAAGAGAGCGTTTGAGTGTCAACGCCTCCAAAATAAACTTACGACTCCACGTGGGTGGCACACCCATGTTTGTAAACGTACTGTTATAAAGTCGCGTGAATTTACGCTTCTATCGAAGAATAAAAAAACGTACTTTTCAAAACTATCTTTCGTAGTTTTTAAGGCACACATGAGACACTTCAGAAAATCTTTTATAATTATGACTGCAGGGAGTTAGCAATTAAGTTCTTAATTTAAATCTGTTTAATTCTTTTGAAATTCACATCGAAGAGGAAGTATCCAAAAAACATTTGAACTGTACTTTAGATAGCTAATGCCAAAGTAACTATTGTAATGTAATCTTTACTCGTCCAGTAAAACACTTAACATTATAGAACAATATTATTCGACTTCCAACCACGAAGAAGAAGTGTCAAAAAAACCCTCGAACTATACTTTGGATAGCTAATTGTAAGTAACACGCCCGACCTAACAATTGTAAAGTAATATTTACTCGTCCAGTAAAACGCTTCTCATTATAGAACAATATTATTCGATTTCCAGCCATGGTATGGTTCGTTTCACAGGGGTTTGTTAATTACCAAACAACCTCTTGGATTCAAAATATCGCTACATTAACCTCTCTGCATTCCGCGCATTAGCCCACGCCGTTTCTGACAATGCAATTGAAATCTATCGAGTGCAGAAAGTGGGTACACGTTGTCGCACGTCACGTGTTCCCACACGACGTTATGGAATATCACGTCACGACGCAATCCTTCGAAGCGTCGCTTTACGTAACACACGAGCACATCAAAAACACCGACATTATTATCCTATCTTCGCTTTTCTTCCAATTCTTCACAATGTCGACATACGAATCATTATCTTAATGCAATTAATTTCAACGATTAAAACCAACTCCAGAAGAAAATGGAGTATGCGTGAGATTGACGCATCGATGATTTGGATTTTGCATGATAACAGGGTATTTTAATATTTGTCAGAGATTATCATCCTCGCTTCGTTCTGTTGAGAATTATTATCCTGGCCAACAGTGGGTTTTCGTCCTGGAAACCAGACGTGTTGTTTACTAAATCGAAGATGTCGATTTCAAAAATCGAATCCGTTTGCTCGAATTGACTCGAGCTTCCAAGATATTCTCAGTTTTGTGTTTTACTAGTAAGTAACGTGTAACGACCGCACTTTTCCATTAATATTCATTGCTCTGCTTTTGTTAACTGTGTGTTAAGAATAACATATTTGCACACATAACGACAAACTCGATGTACTTGGGTTTCCAATCCTAATGTAGTTCTGTATTTCCGGTTGCGTAGTTTCGATACAAGCGCTAAATGCCTAGTTGTCCAGTTGTCGACAGTTCTTACATACGACTTCAACCCTAACACCTAACCAAATTGTTATGTGGGCAAATACGTAGTTCGTAACACATAATTCAATCAACAAAAGCAAGACAATGAATATTAAAAGGGAAAATGTACGTTATTACACGTCACTTACCAGTGAAAAACAAAACTGAAGATATCTTTAAAACTAGAGTCAGTTCTTCAAAATAGAGTCAATTAAAATCGATGCGGATTTGATTTTTGGTATCAGCATCAACGACATATACATATGTATAAATAGACCAAGCATTCGTATACTTTTACCACAGCGACGAGTGAAGCCGAAAGTTGGCAATTTGTGAGTGAGGGAGAAAGTTAATTTGCGTCTACTGATTTCTCACTCTTGACCTATCTAGTATTTTCGCTGTTAACAGTGAAAGAAAATATACGAATAATGACGAGCTAGAGTTAATAAATCTCTTCATCTCTATTTTTACATGCTTTATACTTTTTTTCATAAATTTTACCTTTTTCTTTTATATATTTTTCTAGAAACATACACTGAATTTGACAGCTGCAGTTACGAATATGACATCAGGAGCGTATATACACCATATTGACCTAACCTTTTCGTAGTACAAATATAACGATTCCTGACAGTCGTTTTAAACTAGAGTGAGAAAGCAGTAGACGCAAAACCTTAGAACATATATAACTGGAAGGGGAACAGAGGATCGAGTCTGTGTCCAAGTTGTGTGCGAGAGAGAAACGTTT
The DNA here is from genome assembly GCA_944319695.1 of Tiphia femorata. Classification (NCBI taxonomy): domain Eukaryota; kingdom Metazoa; phylum Arthropoda; class Insecta; order Hymenoptera; family Tiphiidae; genus Tiphia; species Tiphia femorata. The sequence continues at coordinate 24,176,307 of OX090900.1, read as the reverse complement.
TAAAGAGAGAGAGAGAAGGACTGAGATTAACATTCGTCCGCAATGCGCAAGCGCGAGCGCGAGCGATGACAGCATGCTGACAGCTGACAGTAAGTTTCAAAATATTGAAAGGTTAAACCCGTCCATAAGTTATCAATTATAACATTGATAGCTTAGTTAAGAAAAAATGGTATGCCTATACTGTGTCCTATGCCGTAAACGTGATAAATCGGTATCTTATCATAAGTAAGTAATAATATTTATCTTTATTTATTATTTTGTTTGCACAAAATAAAGTTTATAATTGTTTGTCATTGTGCGCATCTCAATTATCACCTATTCAATAATCGTCAATTGAATCCCAATTACATTTCCATTTTTAAACGGCGCGGTGAGCGTCATCCGCGTTTGCGTATTACGAGCAAAGGTTAACATCTATCTGTCTCTCTCGCACCGAACTTGGCCACACATCTTTTACATGGGAAACATAGGCAATTCCCCTTCCAGTTATATATGTTCTAAGCGCAAAACAGCTACCTCACTCTGTCTCAAACTGCCAACTTCTGGCTTCACTTTTTAGAGAGAATGCTTGGTCTATTTATACATATATGTCGTTGATCGGCATTCTCAATTTAGCAAAGAATAAATCTTGTTTCCAGGGTATCGAAAAAAGTGCAGTTTTCGTTGACCTGTGCCATCATTAGTAGGATACTCAAAATTGAAGTATCTCTGAAACTGACGCTTTGGATTCTACAGGATGACAGGCTATTTTAGATTCATCAGAGAAGATTATTCTCTTTGCGCATTCATCCCACTGGGAATTATTATCATTGGTACGATACATATCCTCGGAGCCGTTAGGACACGGTATGCTGTAACGCTCCAGCGTAGGGCGCAACATTTGGAAGGGCGCATAATTTTAATACGTTAATAACTTTTTAAATGTCTCAAAAGATGAAAATTGACAACTCGATTTGTAACGACCCGCCTCTACTTGTCCTCGATGCCGTCTATTTGTGGATCAGTATCATAATCAAATCTTAAGATCGTCTTAAATTCATCTTTAGATGCTTTTTAGATAATCTAATAATGTATATAGTATCTAAGATAAAGTTAAGACGATCTTAAATACAAGATCTGATTATGAATACTGATGTAGGACCTCTCTTGACCGCGTGGTCGTATAGTAGTGGTTCGGTAGAACCGATTGTGCCGGCACGGTACATGCCGCCATAATTTTTAAATTACCCTCTTTACAAACTTTTCATTTTCGTTAAATATATTATTAAAAATTAATATAATATATTCCGTTTAGTAAGTTTATTATCTTAACAATGTCGAAACAAATGTAAAATAAAAAGAAAAAAAAAGGAACGAAATAAGAACCACAAAAAATATAAAGAAATATGAAAAAATATGAAAAAGCTAAAAAACGGAACTATTATTCTGCTACGTCCTCGTCGTGGTTCTGGATAAGGCTGAATGCAGAAATTTTTTAAACTGTTTTTGTCCTTGCATCTTTGTGCTGGGGCGCGCAAACGAACTCCAGCGTAGAGCGCCAAAAACTGTCATAATGGCTCCGCATATCCTACGTCGTCAGGACGTAGGCATAGACACGCTATCCTGGGCTTGCATTCTCCCAGAAATGCGAGGCGAATTGCAGCAGCAACGTGTCACGTCTACGCTCGAAAATACAAGGCGCCCGGTTGAAGTGTACTAATGATGCATCCGTAACTAGCTTCCACCAACTAGGCACCTAGCGCACCTATCTATAGAACGGTGCCACTATTAATACGGTCTATTATTAATAGAGCTCGTGCTCGTTGGGACAGTTTCACCGATTCTCCGATGCAATATACTCCTATCTCACTTCATCCAACCACTACTCGCACCATTCCATCACCGCGCGAGATTGGCGCCGTCTCGCATTATCCCCTGCACAGCACCCCCGGAGATGATCGCTAGACAAGAATGCATCGCGCCCGAGTCATTCGAAGCGTCGACAAACGTCGCTCGACGTCTTCCGCCGTTCTATGCTCATCCGTCTCTTAACCAGCGAGCATTTGTCAAGCATGTGGAATTCACTTGCCCTGCGATCCTTTCGAGAACATCAGACAAAGTCTTTGATACCCTTATGAATATTTGTTCTAGAGTTCGTTGGTCTACTGACGCGATCGGTAAGGAGTTCTACACTGAAACAATTGTATTCTTAAAATACAAACTTAATAATTGTTCATCTTAATTGTTCCTCTTGCAATTCTGCGTAATTTTCAGTACTATATTATTTTGTGTGCTGTGTTGTGCAAAAAGTATGGTGAAGGAAATGACGAAGTGGCTAGAAGAAGAGGATTTGGACGACTTAAGGGATATATTTACAAGTGATAGAAATACTGTATATGTATATGAATTGTAACCTTCTCTCGTGACTACATTTCTCAACCAATTCCGATTTCAAGATATGGATAATGCAATTTTCGACAGTATAAAGAGTGAAACATTTCATTAAGAGTTTTCTTTCCAATAATTATATACGAAATATATCTATACAATTTTTTTTACCAGGCTATGTTAAGAATATCCTGTTAAGGATATCTGATTAGAAGAATCTGTTTAGAGCATTCTACTCTTAAATTAAGAAGATACTCTTGTTGCTTCTTTTAGTGGGAAATATTCTAAACTTAAATGGTAAATTCTTATGATTTTACAAGAGTACAATTTGTTCAGTGTAAGAAAGGAAAGGAACTTTCCAGAATCTTTCTGTAGATTCTTGTGATCCTACGAGGGTATTTTTTTTCTCAGCTTATAAGGTATGGCCAGTGTAACGAGTCGTAAAAGTAAACGTCCTTTGAACGTGAACTGCCGTAGAATTAAAAAGAAGATACAAGCTTGGTATTTTGCATTTTGTTTTAGGGTATCGTGAGGACTCAAAACATGCATTAGAATAGAACGGGTAATAATGGAATTATTATTTATTAAATATAGTGTTATGTATTGCACCATCTACTCGTGTCGACGATTCTGCCACACTGGATGATCCGAAGGAAAAGAAAATTCGTTGGTCAATGCTTAGAAAATACCATATACTTTAGTACCGTAAACTCCTGTAACTTTGAACAAATTTTTTTATTTTAGTTTGTATGAGTACCTACAAAAGAAATGTCCATGTTATTTTATTATTTCTAAAGAAATAAATGTTTTGTACCTGCATCTAAGCGCCTACTTTGAACACCAATTAACAAAATTAATATGTAAGCTCAATGTTTATTTTAAAAAAATTAGGTCATTCTCTTGTATAGCTTTGATACCTGCTCCTATGATGTATACTTTCTTCTGTTGTAAAAAGTAATGCAGTCAAATGTATTGAAAAGATACTGTTAAAAATCTTCAAAGTTGTAGGAGTTTACAGTAATATATTTTTTGTTTTATTTCGGATCATGCAATATGGCAGAATCGCCGACATGAGTGAACAATGCAATACGAAACATTATGTTTAATAAATAGTAATTTCATTATCGTCTGTTCTATTCCGACACTGAAAAAATTGTATTCTTATCTTAAGAATTTACCACTTAAGTTTAGAATATTTCTTACTAAAATAAGCAACAAGAGGATCTTCTTAATTTAAGAGTAGAATGCTCTAAACAGGTTCCTCTAATCAAATATTCTTAACAGATATTTTTATCAGATATTCTTAACATAACCTGGTAAAAAATTTGCATGGGTATATTTTTCGTATATAATTATTGGAAACAAAACTCTCAATGAAATGCTTCACTCTTTATATTGTCAAAAATTACATTATCCATGTCTTGAAATCGGAATTGGTTGAGAAATATAGTCACGAGAGACGGTTACAATTCGTATATGCATGTCACTTGTAAATATCTCCATTAAATCGCCCAAATCCTCTTCTTCTAGCCACTTCGTCATTTCTTTATCCATACTTTTTGCATAACACAGCAGACAAAATAATCTAGTACTCAAAATTACGCAGAATTGCAAGAGGACCAAGATACAGGCATCGACATGTGCCGCATGCGATGTGTAACCCAGGGTGTAACCTAACTTAACCGAATACTGATACGCATTGTGTGGCGACATTCAGATGGATTATTAAGATTATATTCGAAAAACCGTCATATCGATAAGAAAATATTCTTATCTATTAAGAATATCTATTACGATGTATTATTAGGTTTGTATTTTAAGAATACAGTTTTTTCAGTGTATGCATTCTTCGAATCCTCACGACGCACTAAAACAAAATGCCTAGTAGCAAGTTTGTAGCTTCTTTAGTTCCCCGGCAGTTCACCCTGAAAAATGTCTATTTTTGCGACTGGTTACACTGGTCATACCTCTTAAGCTGATAAATCTTCGGGTACGCGAGGCGGCCGATTAAAGATGTAAGCAAGCCTCCTAACCAAGTTACGATGCTTTGTTGAGCAACCTTGTCGTAAGGTTTCCGTGCAAGGTCGCGAAACAAGTTAGACTTATTGTTAGTGGGTAGTAGACGCGGTTGCTACGCTCGTTCTTTGGCACGAGGTCAACGCGATTGTCTACCATCCGCCTATTGTTGTAGGCGTTTGTATGCTCGAACGGTTCGGCGCTAGCACCCTCCGAAAGCCCCGAGGGTCTCGTGGAGAACGAAAATTAGGGTGGTACCCTTGCAGATTCTCGTGCCGCGGCAGAAAAGTTCATTATACAGGATGATTAAAAAAGTTTTTGCGTGAGCCGTGAGCTTCCGGCGGTAAAGCTTTGGATCGAAGGGATCGAGTGAAAGTTCGTTCCCTTGATCTTTGGACAGAATTCTTTTCTCGGAGAGGTGGCGAAGAAATCGAGGAATAATTTCCGAAAAGCACATACCCCCGATTTTCTTAAAACTACGTACACTGATGTATTTTGATACGCTGATTACGAATGTGGCCATGAAATTTGGCGCAAATTTCATTTTCGAGGTTACTTTCAAGATCAAACATGAAAAATTCAGTTTTTTTCAAGTTATTTTACTAGGTTTATAAAATATTGAAAAATGTTTCAAGTAAAAGTTGTACATCTCGCCGAGATGCACATTTTATGTCTTATGCAGTTTTGCTATAGGAGTGACAGTTTCCGAGAAAAATTGATGAAAAGGTAAAGAAAGTGATTATAAGGTCAGAGTTGCGCTTGGTACTATCCTAGACCAACGACGAGGATAATTAATCTAAAACTTCGTAATATTGTGTATTTTTGCGCGTAAAACACTTTGCTCGTTGGTCTTGGATAATTCTAAGCGCAACTCTGACCTCATGATTAACTTTCTTTACTTTCTGATCAATTTTTCTCGGAAACTATCACTCCTATACCGAAACTGCATAAGACATAAAATATGTATTTCTATGAGACGTACGACTTTTGTTTGAAATATTTTTCAATATTTCATAAACCTACTGAAATAACTTGAAAAAACTTTAATTTATTCATATTTGAAAATGACCTCGAAAATGAAATTTGGCCAACTTTCATGGTCTATTCGTAATCAGCGCATCAAAATACATCAGTATACGTAGCCTTAAGAAAATCGGTGGTATGCTCTTTTCGGAACTTCACCCAAATCGAGGACGACCGACGTCTTATTTTATCTTGTTCGTGGTATAAGACGAATTTACGAAAAAAACACGATTCTCTTAATTACATATGTATGTGCCACTACGATTTCGTCTGTGTCTTATTCACAGTAGAATGATGATGTGTAACTAAGCAGAGGTCCAATTGAAGGCACTCGTGGAGCATAGACAGAAGTGCATCATCGAGCAAGTGCAGCCTATTTTGGAGCTACGAGCAATTTACTTACTAGATTACTCGATCGAGAACCGACTCTCTATTTTCATGCGCTCGATTATGGCTCTTGGATCAAATGAATTCAAGAGAGTTGCGTAATTATTCTTGAATTAGCACTAGGAAGTGAAGCGGCTCGAAAAAGGAAGAGAAAAGCGACGCGTTCGACACACTCTTAAAATACGTCCCTGAAGATTTTCACGAACCCGATGCATTTGAGGGTCGCGGTAAGGACGCGAGAAGGCGAAGTCGCGCGGTTCGCGCGAGATAAATCAAAGATCGGACTTGATTTTGGCCACGTGCGCGTTCACGAGAGCAAGAGGAGCCCAGGTGAGAATTCACATTGTCCCGCGCAACAAACTTCGCTGCTTCTCGTCCAACTTTCAACTCATAAATATCCCAAATTTTCGGTGGACGAAACGTCGCTCTGTCGTTGCCAATTCGCCACGGATGGAAAATCGCGGGATCAAATATTCTCGCAAATTTTTTTCGGTCTCTCTCTCTCTCTATCTCTCTCTTTGTTTGATGTCCCTTACCATACTAAAAACGGGTAATATTTAACACTACTTCTACCAAAGGTGTCAAAAGACACCTTCTCAAATTGTATTTTAAATTTATTTTCCAAGTTGAATCATTTTTCCTCGATTAATTCTTTCGCTATTCGTATATTAGTTGTTAAATTAATTTAGCGGTATCATTTTCCTGCAGCTCATCTTGGATCCAAAAAGCCACCTCTTGGTCGAAATAAGTATGTATATACAAAAGCCCGGTAGAAATAGTGTTAAGAGATTTTTTTTCATTTTCGATGTCTTACTGCTTCTCGTGACTTGCGGAGCGTAAAAAATGTTCTTGACCTTAAGGGTCACCAAGACCTCTTGGTAACTTTCGAAATGATATATTTTTATTGGCAACTGCAGTAGATTCACTTTTTTCTAAATACGTCGCTGTAGTTGATTATTTCTCGTTACGAAACGAAAGTTTAAACATCGCCACTTGTCCCTAAATCTTCAGGGACGCTCGTACTGGCGAGCTGGTATTTATAAATTGAGATTTAAATTACGAGTGTCAAATACGGCGACAGCCATCTTTGTTTCTGCAACCCACTCGTAATTTAAATCTCGATTTAGAAATACGGTATTGCCAGTACGAGCGTCCCTGAAAATTTGGGGACAAGTGCCGATGCTTTAAGCTTTCGTTTGTTCCGTTTTGCAGTAAGAAATAATCAAATACAGTGACGTAGTTTAAAAAAAAGTGGATCTAATACAATTCTCCATTAAAGTGTGTCGCTTCGAAAGTTAGTAAGAGATCCTGCTGCTCCTTAACACTATTCCCACCACGACCGGTCAAATGGACCGTTTTTAAAATTACGATTAGAATTTCCTACATACAATGTAATTGCATCGGTTTTAAATTTCACGACTTTTCTTAAAATATACGTATAATACATTTTTCAATATTTTAGGAAAAGTCGTGGTACATCTTAGGGATGACCCTGTATACAGGGTGAGTTTTAATGCCTGTCCCAACCTTTTACCATCGGAGTGAGTTTCCGATTGCAGTCTGTTAGTATTCCTCACTCCGATGGTAAAAGGTTGGGACAGGCATTAAAACTCACCCTGTATACACCTCGGAAGTAACTAATTATGTATGTGTTCTATGTATACAGGTGTATTATTATGTGTGTTGTAATTTCATTGGTCATGTTTTGTTCAGGATTATTTGCATGTTATATGATTATCTTTTCGATGATCTCATGGATCCTGTGCCCAGACCAAGTATTAACCCTTAACTGGTGACATGACAAATTTATAACACTATAAAGGACATGACGTCTCACAGGCTACTACTTTTAAATTCATTTTTGTTATGAAAATCAACTTGGGTGTTTGAAAATTGTCTTAAAATTTAACCATCGGTATGTAATGAACAACACATTAGTAAATCAAATCAACTTTATTTATAAAATATCAAAAAAAACGAGTATTAACACTTAGCGGTATTTTTCAGCCTCAATTGGTATGAGATCCTTATTTTACGTTCCAGTCGACCTTATGCGAGAAAAACGATAAAGTTAACACTTTTTACTTAAAATCTAATGCGACGCCTGTGAGACTCCATGTCATTGGTTAAAGGTTAATGAAATTGATATACAAATTGAAATTCTCTCCTTCATCGAACCCACCTGCATTCTCAAAATGGCTTCACTGTAGCTCCGTGAAGTTGGCACCCCCAAATGTGAATTTTTGAAAAACAATGACACCATTCGTTTGTCCACGATTTGCCCACAAAATGTTTTCTGGATAGCTGTAGACATACTACAACATATTCCAAAGAGTTCGAGGCACTAGCAATGTCGAATTATTTTTAAATAAATAAATACTCTTCGAGTACCGTACATTTATAAAGAAACTCCGTACTTTTGTGCATCATCTCACTCTTTTCTCTCTCACACAACAATCCGAGTTGTGGTCTATGTGTAAGGGAACAGGCTCCGTGAGCTATAGAGGTCTCAGGTTCGAATCTCCTCACCCAAGAAGGTATATAAAAGTGGATTTTTCAATTCAATAAAAATACAAGTAATCGTTAAGCAAATTGAACACCTACTTACCGGCGTTTCAGGAACAACGATACGTTGGCAAAAAATAAGAATTATCCAGAAGTTTATTTTATTTTGCTACTTACTGTCCAGCCCAGGCTAGGTTACTACTACATCTTCATATCTTAAATTTTTTGTCTAACTAGTAGCCAGTTTTTTGATACAGCCACTGGTAAAAGTGAGCGTTACATTTCAAGCCCATTACTACACACAAAAAATAGACAGTTCCGATGTATATCTCGTTTTTTCTATATCTGAACTAAACAGAAACAATGTTCAATTTCTACTCGGGTCAATAGATAGAATACTGGCATTATAGAGGCTCAAGTAATAAGCCTAGACGAAATATCCGTGGAGCACAATAAATCACAATCAGCACATCATAACATCTCTCTCTCTCTCTCTCTCTCTCTCTCTCTCTCTCTCTCTCTCTCTCTCTCTCTCTCTCTCTCTCTCATATAAGGTCCATAAAAGAACATATCTCTCTCCGTGCCATAAATGAAATTATTTATTTAACTTATATGTACATAATGTCTAGTCAAATCTGGAAATATTAATTTTATAATATGCGTATGTTTGATCTCTGTGCGCGTGATATTTATTTATAATATGTCGTAACGATACCGCGCGTTATGTATTAATTTATTGGATCTTATTTTCTTTGACAGTAATTGTATGTGTATATTTTATGTGACGGTTGCCACAACGAGCATATGATTTTATTAATTGACTAGCCGATGCATTTTTAATAAATTGACGACGTGTCCTTTTAATATATATATATATATATATATATATATATATATATTATTTTTTATTCATTACCTTTTATTATCATATTTATTATTCGTTATCGTTTAGAATATTTATTTATTTCATTATTAAAACTGAAAACCGTTACAGGGTTCACCCTTTTCTTCCTTCTTCGTAATAAGTTTTCCCTACCCCATTTTCAGATGTCAACTATTCGTTCTATTCGAACGTTCGTTTTTAAAATGCAATTGAGAAAACAATTCGTTCCATAAAATGTCCCGTGTTCTTCGACGCGATTTGTAAAAGAAAAAAAATATCGACGAGACGGACATCTCGTTATTGAATTTTCCGATGACATCGCACGGATAAAAATACGAGAGTCCAGACTCTAATCGCCCGTAAACGAACGATCGGTCGCTTCGGTCTTAAGAAAGTTGAGGAATTTAATGGTCTGGTCGTCGCGTTAATGCGCCCGCGTGTAATTATTAGGTCGAAAGATTTCCGTCCAGCGCGCCTACGTTGTTTCGCATCATTATGACCCATAAAGGTTCTATTGACACGACACCATTAAAGACCATCAAGTGACGTCAATTATTTACAAGGATTGGTAAGTGTATCGTTCGGATTTATTGACCATTCGTTTGCTTCATTGATTACGAACGACACTTAATCTCGATATTTGCACGCGATTAAAGCAGTAGAACCATGAATCATTTTATATCCACTTCAGGAGGTCACGAGACAAATTAAATAATACGCCTTGAATACATGTCCTTAAATTCCTTTTTCGTGATTTTTAAGAGTACCATTAATACTGTCACAAAATTCGATAAAACTACGATAAACAGAATTTTCAAAATAATTTTTCTTTTACAAATCGAGCCATTGATATTATATTATTAATTTGTTTTGTCAAAGATTGTTTGTTATCAGTTCATAAAGCAACTTCATGTCACAAATTTTACAAATTGAACAGAAATTGATTAATGTCAATGAGACAAAGTTAAGGATACAGTCTACTTTGTGGTCATCAAAAAAAGACATACGTATATCATTATTTTGAAAGGATTATTAATGATATCAAAGTCAGTTCTTCTTTTACCTGATTTTTTGGACTTTATAGTATAAGGGTGAATTTTTTCATTAAGAAATGTTCATGTTGCATTGTCGCTGGCATGAGAATAAATCAATTTTGCAGTGAATTAACAAAATGGTGGCGCCTTGGGAAAAAGGATTGATTTTTTCACTTACGATTTTCTTATTTATCATGTGTTCTAAGTAAAACCCTTGTTGCTAAAATTCTGATTCTAGTACTGACGATAACAATATTTGTAGAGATTAAGGAACTGCTTCCGTTATTTGTCTCCGATGCTTCTCCGAGAATGCAGGTCTTGCAGAAGGAAACACTGTTCCGCGATTTTTCACGGGCGCAGGAGTATTGAACATGAACATTTCATTTTTTGGATCAAATGAGTATCTCATTCCCTGATGAAAAAATTTACCCTTATACTATAAAGTACAATATGATTAATACTTTGACTTTCACATTGATTTTCCATGCATTACCCGTGGCCCCACAGTTTACAATTTTCTTATGTGTGTGTGTTTTTTGTTGTCTTTCAAACTGCTGTGAATTGCAGTTAGTATTATCATTTTTTTAATGATTTTTCTGGAGATCACCGGCGGCGATCACCGTGGCGCCACAGAAAAAACAAGTTGCGGTCACATATGACCACCGTGTCAGTCAAAGTGTTAACAGTTCGTTCAAAATAATTATACAATACGAATGTCTTTCTTTTATAGCCATAGAATAGACTGTATCCTTAACACTTTCACTGCCACGCTGATTTCCCATGGATTACCCATGGCGCCATACTCTGCATTTTTTCTGTTCTTTTTTTGTTAATATATAATCTTGCAAGTGCTGTAAGTGGCAGCTAGAATAATAATTGTTTTAATGTTTTTTCTGGAGGTCATCGATGACTACCGTGGTGCCACAGAGAGTATCAATAGTTCCTTCAAAATAATAATATACGAACGCCATTTTTTTATAGCCACAAAGTAGACCTGTACCATTAAAAGAGTGAGTCGATGATTCGAAAATTCTCTCACGCTTCTGCGATAAAGGAAAAAGAATAGCGAGAAAACGAAAAAGAGAAGAAGAGAAGAAAATCAGCCTCTGACTAATTTGTTCATCGGGCGTTCTGCGCACGAACGAGCAAGGCCACGTAAGTTCACCCTCCCGGCCGACACGTGCCGCGCGACCCTTTAAAGGGCCCTTCTAAGCAGTCGGTTCTATTCTAAAGCGCCGAGATAATAAATGCCCGGTTTGTTCCTGACAAGGCGGCGCTCGAGCGATATACAAAGGTATTTATACGCCGAAGGAGCGCCTCCCTCCCTCCTTTCCTTCGGCCCTGAGGCGAGCCGCGAGGGAAGAAGGAGAAGAGAAGACAAAAAGGGAGAGACGAAGGGAAGAGCGTGAAATAACATTTTTTTCTCCTCGAAGCAGAACCACCGAGTGGGATAGTCGCGTTGCCAGGCGCCGAACAATGCCAATGTTCTTTTCAGACAAATTTTCTCCCGACCAAGGACGCGGAAGGGTGAAGGGACGATTGTCGATAGGCTGGTAATTACGATGCGCCAATTGTAAAGGCTTCGTTCGTAATTCATTTTGCGAAAACAATAGACGAGGACAAGGGGGGCATTGCTCGAGACAGACGTGACGCGTGTTATTGCTAGCTTGAGATCCAATCGGAGCCAATTAAGCGCTACTTGACTCGAAGAAACGAGCTGGTTTTGTTGTGCATCGGTTGATCAGGAGGAAGGCTGCCTTTAGGTGCATGGACCGTGTAATGTAATGCAGATTGGGTACATTTTGGCAGGTGCGTCAGAAGACTAACAACGAAACTGTGAATTAATCAGGGACAAATGGTTTTCGGTGTTCGGTCGCGTTTGCACTCTGGTGCATTTTCGGAGCAAATTATCAATACAGACGGCGCGATATTCACATGTTAGTCGCTGTGACTGACTACTGACCAAAACAATACACGAAGAATTGATAGGTACTATTCGTAACCCTTTGGCTGCTAAAGGCGTATACATATACGCCCTCTGTATTTTGTTTTTTTACTATAAGACCGTTATTACTGTAAGTAGTAAAAAAATAAAAGTATAAGTAAAAAACAAAATTAAAAGTATAACATCTTTATATGTATTTAATTACCGATTATTATTGAAGGCATGCACAAGTTAAGTTAAGCAAATTAAAATAGCTTAAAAAAGTTACTTAAGATAAATAAAAAAAATGGATATTTTTAATTTAGTTGCCCTTATTATTTATTTAAACTCTAAGAATGGTATAAATTCATCGAATACTGTTTTGGTCACTAGTCACAGTGGACAACCAATCGCAGCAACTGACATGCGAAAATCGCACCGTCCATATTGATGGATTCGTCCTGAAGCGCGCCGCAGTCAAAGGGTTAAGGTTTAAAAAAATAATAATTGCAAATAAATTGAATCAATTGGTAAAACAGGAAAGGTTATAGTAAACAACTGCAGAGGGGGTATATTTACGCCTTTCGTATGTATCGCGATGTATTTGTGAGGGCGTATACAGGGTGTAAAAAAATTAGACCGACAAACTTTGAACGAAAATAGATGACGTTAAAACAAACAGTTTTTCTTAATATTATTTTTCTCTACGACGTTTTGTTTTAATACTACACGATAAAATAAGGATGCGTAACTCCTTATTCGAACGAGTGAGACAATCAATGCTTCGGCGATGTCGTCGTTGTGTCGAAGTTAATGGAGGAAGATTTGAACATTTATTGTAAACAAGAGTGCATTATTGTCATGTAACTATTCCGTATTTTGTGTTTAGGATTACACTAATAATTTCATTTTTCCACTTACATTGTTTGTTTTTCGTTCTGAAGTTACACATCCTTATTTTATCGTGTAGTATTAAAACAAAACGTCGTAGAGAAAAATAATATTAATAAAAACTGCTTGTTTTAACGTCATCTATTTTCGTTCAAAGTTTGCCGGTCTAATTTCTTTACACCCTGTATATGTATACGCCTTCAGTAGTTAAAGGGTTAATATGTACTGTTAAATTGAACATTTTCACCACGAGATTGCGTTAATTTAGTTATTGATGACAAAGAACAAAAGCATCTGGCATGCACTTTGTTGATGCAACCGCGCCATTTAATCCTCGCGGCCAATTTTCAACCTCGTTTGTAAACTCCGCTTATTGGCTTTACAGCAAGCTGCATACGAGGTTGAGAGGCTTCTCCGCTGGTAAACGATATTTGTAATCCGCGTTACACGCCCTCAGCTGCTTGTCCTCGCGGAGAATTTGCTCGGAGAAATTTTATCGAACCCTGGGTACGCGTCTTCGGTGCATCTCGTTATTCAAAATCACACCAAATTTTCTTCCTTCTGTTGATTTAAGACAATTTTCTTATGCAGTCGATTATCCTATTTCAAAACTAAAATTGGCAAGAGGACATGAACAGAAGCACGTAATAATTAAATTTAAATTATTCATTAATATAAATTCGATAATTAAATCCTTAAAATAAAATCCTGATATTAGAATATTACAATATTTTTTTATTAATTATTTCAGCTATTATTTATTTTTATGTTTATGAACGTCTTCCGTTAATCTAATTGAAGCGAGGATTTACTTAAGGTAAGAAAAATCAACAGTGGATTTGTCCTATATTCAAAATACTCGAGTTTCTTCGTTCAAGTGAAAGTTTAACACTAGATTGCCCGAACTTTTTTTATAAACACGATTTCCTATTTGAAACAGTCAAATTGACTGGTTTCGGGCAATCTAGTGTTAAGAAAAGGCATGAAAAGACGAGTAAAAGAGCTCCTTCTGTCCAATTTGTTCTATACTGAAATTTATTTATCGACAGGCGAATGGTGAAATCGTTTCATGTGCATTTGCGCTATTGTCCGTACTCGCGTGTGGCAGTGAAGCCACTTGCACTAGCAAACGGTAAATTTAGAACAACACGGACCTTTTTATGGCAGGAAAATACTATCGTATGGTTTCCTGCGCTTCCATTGTTTTGGCAAACATTGTACGTTTTCGTTGGTCACGCATCGTGCTCTCAACGTTCGGTCAATTCGCGAGTGCCGGATGCAAGTGGTTTTTTTTTCTTTCCACGAACTTATCTTCGCATGCACAGTCTACGAACACAAGTCATAAAAAACATTGACAAATATTCTCTACGGAATTTAACAGAAAATTTCTACATTTTTTCCAGCGTCCTTTAATACCACAGGCCAACAAAGAAATATTATTTTTTGGTTTTTCTGGAAACAAGACTAGTTCTTTACTAAACTCGAGGAGGCTGATTTCAAAAATCGAAGCAGTTTTTCTGAATTGGTTCTAGTTTTCAAGAGATCCTCAGTTTTGGTTTTCACTGGTAAGTAAAGTGATTTTTTCATTTAATATTAATTGCTTTGCTTTTGTCGATTTAGTTATGCGTTACGAACGACATATTTATTCATATAGCACCTTGGTTAGGTGTTAAGGTTAAAATCGTATTTTAAAACTGGCGACGACTAAACAACTAGCCATTTAACGCAAGTGGAAGCATAGTACTACTTTAGGATGTTGGAACTCAACTACACCGAATTGCCGTTATGTGGGCAAGTATGTTGTTCGTGGCATATAACTCAATCATAAAAAAGAAAGCAATGAATATTAAATGGAAAATTACATTGTCACGCGTTGCTTGCCAGTAAAACAGAAAACAGAGGATATCTCGAAACTCGAGCCAATTCGAACAAACGGATTCGATTTTTGGAATCAGCATCCTCGATTTAGTAAAGAACAAGTCTTGTTTCTAGAGAAACAAACCCACTGTTGATCAGTGCAATTATACTTAAAATGTTCCATTACACAGGTGCAGTGTACGAGCTGTAACATAAAACTGTTTCTAATTCCAACGATCGTCCGTTAACCGGTCACTTACCCCTGGAGACAGTCTTGAAAGGAGTAAACATTAAATATAGTTATGTGTCAAAGAAGTCTCTGATTCGAGAACGTGACGAGACGTCACTCGAGATGCAACCGAGCAGGACGTTGAGAATGTCGAAACTGAGAATCGTCGGAAATATCCGCACGAAACGACTGGAGCGAAACGTTGACGCCGCCGAGAGAATAATAGAGAGCACCGAGCGTAAACTTGTTGCCAAAGAAAACAGCGTCTGTCGAATCCTGCGGCTCGCAATATTTTGCACCTCCGCAAAAATAAGGGAACAATTGTTGGAACCGTCTCAGTCTTGGCTGATGCTACTGTTGCTATTTCGTCGAATTATATATAGTTAGTACGCATGAGAGATAATTGGATACGATTCGTATAATTTTAGAACATCTGAATTATACATCTAGAATTTGAAAAAGAAAGCTCTGTTATATCATTGACCTCTTGCATTAAATCTATACGGAATTATTATACGCGATCCATCCTAAAAATAGATCACACTCTATAAAAAAATTCACATTAAATTTCGCAAGGATAAAAGTCCTTTCTCCAAATTACCTAGTGGATTTTCGAAAGGTGCTCACGAGTTCCAATGAAATTTTCAAAGGAATTATTCGCTAAAACCAAGGGATTGTTAGTCGCCTGAAGGAAAATTTAATAAACTCCTAATAGGGAACACCAACCACGAGAAAGCTGACTATGCGTCGTTCGTGGACGCAGAGCGATCCGACAACGAGCGTCGTGCCCAGAAATATATTTCTCGCACGTATGAGCCCGAATTTGCATCCGAGCCCTCGCTCCAGCAGCCGCTAACAGATAGGACGATTTATGGACAATTTTTTCCACGAGAAAATCGACGTTGGTTGCCTTGCCCCCTCAAGATCCACGTGTAATCGATTCTTGGACCGGTGAATCGGACTTTTCCACGAAATTCCTTCTGTTTGCAATCTTTACCGCGATCGATCGATTTTATTTCCCTCGTTACGAGAAACATCGATCGGGCCGATCCTCGAATCACTGCAGGGTTGAACTTTTCGTGCGCATCTGGTGCACCAATTTTTTATCCTGGACCAACAAAAAGGGTTGTAAGAGACGAAAATACATTATTTCAGAATTTATGTTACAACACGCGGAAGTTACGCGGTTGTTTCCGGGACAAGAGGAGGAGGAAGTCAACCCCTGTCGCTGGTCGTAAATAAATGTCTATTTGTACGAGCGTTTTTTAAAATGAAATATTTCAACCCTTGTTTTTGCCTCGAAAGTTATTCTTTTTGCGCGCGAAATTCAAATTTTACGTTGTCCCTGACACAAAATACATTACGCGCTTCCTAATTTTAGCGAGAAATAAAACGACCGGCTTTCAGGAACAAGCTGCAACGAAACTTTTGGAATAAATGTAGAGGGATTTCTACGAGAAATTTTTAATACGAGATATTTCAACCCTTCTATTTGTCTCAAGGAGAATTCTTTTCTACGCAAGGAACAATCTGTAAGGAAACTTTTGCGAACAAGTGCACAGGGATTTCTACGAGCAATTTAAAATCAGGATATTTCAACCCTTCTATTTGTCTAAAAGAGAACTTTTCTTCTTGCGCGCGAAATTCAAATGTTACGTTGTCTCTGACACAATGCACTAAGCGCTTCCTAATTTTAGAGAGAAACAAAACGACCGCCTGTCAGGAACAACCTGCAACGAAACTTTTCCGAACAACTCTAGGGGTGAGTGTGTGGCGCATTATTGCGACCCGGATGACGTAACCAGTGTTATCAGTGCCGAATCGATATTGGAATGGAAATATACAAGTTTGCTTTTCGACGTTTCTCTGCGGCTGTGAGCGGTGGTGGCACGTCCCTGGCCAAGAATCATCGGGGACACCGGCGATAAGGCGACCCGCCGGCTTATTCCGCTCGAGGAATTTTGCATAATCGAGGGAGGGTGTCGCGAGTTTTCTCCAGGTCCTTTTTAAGCGGACCAACTCTCCTACCTTTGTAGATAAGTCTCTTTCCTGCGGCTGTTTCACCAAACTTTTCCGTTTTCGCTTTGAAAGCCACGCGAGGCAAATCCGTGCGTTCATCTCCGTAAACGAATTGCAAAAGTTTTTAAACGTTCGCGATCAACTTAAGCTGTCTTTGGCGCAACGAAAAAGTTCGCTTTTCGAAGCAAATACGTGGTTTATTAGAATTTCATGGAATAAGTGATTCGAGTATTTAAATTCATTTCACGCGTGTCGGGTACTTTATACAAAATTTCTCGAAGTCAAAGATAACTGCTTATACTTTATTTTATCGGTTCAACATCAACAATTACCAACTCTACGTAAAGTTTCGTAGCTTAGTTTCACAGGGTGAAGCTAATTAAAGTTTCGATGACCTCATTTGCACGTTGTGTTCTATTCTGGGTCGAGCGTTCTATCAAAATGTCCCAAGTGTATGTTCTTAATAAACTACTATCCACGGGTGCGAAATGTTCAATGTGGAAATAATTTCTTCCCGGTCGTCTAGCTGTATTCTCCTAATACGTCAATTAGTTCATAAATATTACGAGTAATTGCTTTCAATTCTTATTGTTAGAGGTTCCAAAATGTTTCGTATCCTTTGCTAATAATTAAGAACAAATATCTGCGATTAGTTTGATTTGATAATCAAATCGATTAATTTTATTCAAAGCCATACGATGTTTCTTCTTCACTTTCACCCCTTTTCTAATGATTAACGACAAACATTTGCAATTATTTTATCAATTTTATTTGAAGCCATGCGATGTTTCTTGTTGAATCTCACCCCTTCTGCTAATAATTATCGACAAACATTTGCTATTAGTTTATCAATTTTATTCAAAGCCATGCGATGTTTCTTGTTCACTCTCACCCCTCTGCTAATAATTAGCGACAAACATTTGCAATTAATTTGTCGATTTTATTCCACACCATGTAATGTTTCCTTCTCACTTTCAGCCCTTTTCTAATAATTATCGATAAACATTTGCATTTGCAATTATTTTGTTAATTTTATTCGACACCATGCGATGTTTGCTCTTCACTCTCACTCCTTCGTTCTCCGTCTTTCATACGATCCACGAAAGCGAGACTCGCTTGCAACTTTGTAATTCCATTTGGCCATTCCTCCGGAATTGCCGCGCCCGATGAGGCGGCGACGAGCAGCGAATGAATAATAATCATACGATAAATAATGGAGAGCTTAACTTTGGCGTTGCAGGAGGCCTGGTAATTCGCAATGGCGCGCGCTTCGAATTTCCAGGCGAAAGTACGAACACAGGAATTCATCGTCTATCGAATAATCTCGAGATATTTCGTATCGATTGTTTCTCGGTCTTCGATTGCGCGCTGTGGAATTTTTGCTCGCTGTAATTTCTCCGATGATCGTGACTTTTCGCGAGAGCTTCCTCCGGTGTGGAACGAAATTCGAAACCGCGTAAAAAATTCAAACACTTCCTAAAGCGCGCGTATACACGCTAGGAAAATGAAGAGAAAAGAGTGTTCTTCGAGTCTTTTCTTTACAGCACGTAAACCAACGAAGTAAGAATCCCACGAATTTTCAAGCTTCTCGACCTAGTTAACGCTAGAACTATCAAACCTGTGAAAGTGACTCGTTAACACAGGGAACTTCAATAGGGGAAAAAAATATGGGAAAATAATTCGGTAGTTCTAATGTTAACCTTCTATGGGACGAATTTTTTTTTGCATATAAAAAAATGTATTCCATCGAAAATCAATAGGTTTATACCTAAATATGCAGATTAATCTAAAATTTACCTGCCAAATTTTTCAAACTTGCAAGGCACTTACTTTGACATTGCAAATTAACAGTGCTGTCAACTGTCATCAATATTGCTGTAATTATTGGTTATTTCCGAAACATTATACATACAATCAAGACGTATACGCTATTTTGTAAAGGGCCAAACTTATTTGGTAAAATGTCGATATACTAGGTGCGTTCTTTTTACAATCTATCTCAGATCATCTCACCTTACTCCAGTTAATGGTTGTTGTTTTTCATTGACTCACTTCACAACTTAAGTGACACTAATTGTAAATGAGATTTTGGCCTCTCCTCTTACCGCAACTGCCTTACTCCTCAAACTGTCTCAAAATGAGATCTCAGTTCATTCTACGGTTCTGTAGCATAAGTGTGATTCGGCAGGACTCGTGATCGGTGACAAGAGCGATTCTACATCATGAAATTCCATGAATGCCTATATGATGTAAAGATATCAAAAATAAAATCAACGCTTATTCGTACTTGCACTAACTTTTAGGCACGACTTATTAAAGGAAGTGACTTATTGTAATTCGACCTGTGTTCCACGTAAAATGCATGGAGCCCGCGTTGCAATAATGTAAAGCAAACCCCGAATAATACAGAGTCGCTATTAATTGTGCTTTTAGAAAACTTATTAGATCAGATAATCTCACCAAATCTGCGCTCAGTTCGGCTCAGTTAATCTCAAACTAAAATGAGATGGAGCGTAAAAAGAACGCACCTATTAGTATCTGACCTAAAAGTTACGCGGACCCATATAGACTTAATCGATCCGCACAAACACAAAAATAGAAACTGTAATAATGAAGCTCGCTCTTTCGTCTAAAAAATTAGGCCTATTTGGTGAAACAAACATCAGTTCCTACAATGCAAAATTTAGTTCGCATTACCGTAGAGCTTTGATTTCGATAAATTAACCCTTTCACTACTGAAGGCGTATACAGGGTGAGTTGAAATAAACAGAACACCTGAATATTTCTGTTGGATTTAAAGATACGAAATATGGATGAATCAGAATTATAATGGTTTGGAAGGACTCACATTACCATCATAATATAATTTTTTTCAAGGTCATTTTTTTCGTGTTTTCAAGGTCACCGAGGTTTTTTTAAATGGAATCGCATATTTTTTTTCATTGCATATTGTAGCCGACATTTAAAGGAGTTCAGCAATGTAACATACCTATGACCTTCAACCCAGAAATATGGAATAAATCGAATTCAATATGTAAGGTTTATTTGCTTTATTGTCGCTACGCTAAATGTTCAAAATTATTCCCTTGAGCTGCGATCATCTCAGCGTGTGTACATAATCGTGTTTATCAACAAGCAATTACTCTGAAGACCTTCTTGCGATTAGATTCCTTAGGTTCTCAAGATTTCTGATCTATCAGTTTATCGATAAACATTTCACCATGCGTTACTCGAAAGAAGATAAGATTGATATGATTTTCATTTATGGAGAAAGTGGACAGTGTTTAAGGGAAGCAGTGCGACTGTACAGTGACCGATTTCCTGATCGTAATTGTCCATCAGTTTCTGTTTACTTTAATTTGATAAATAAATTTCGCGAAACTGGTAGCGTTAACAATGAAAAAAAAATAATGGTGAAGAGAGTAACTAATGAGGAAAACACAATTAATGTGCTGGCTGCAGTTAATGAAAATCCTCATATTAGTACCAGGCAAATTGCACGAGGAAGTGGTATCAGCCAATCGAGTGTAGTGCAAATACTCCATGCTCAAAAATTTCACCCCTTTCACCTTTCACTTCACCAAGAACTTCATGGTACAGATTTTGAAAATCGCCTTAACTCTTGCCAGTGGGGACTGAGGCAATTAATAAATGACAGAGCTTTTTTCAATAAAGTATTATTTACCGATGAAGCTTCATTTACAAACCATGGGCAGATTAATTTGAGGAACATGCATTATTGGTCTCTTGAAAATCCGCGGTGGTTACGGACAGTTGACAAACAAAGACCATGGTCTGTCAATGTTTGGTGCGGAATTTTGAATAATCAAATAATTGGGCCTCATTTTATCAGCGGAACGTTAAATGCAGAAAAATACACCGCATTTTTAAGAGAATCGTTGCCTATTCTGTTAGAAAATGTACCCTTGGACATTCGTCAAGAAATGTGGTATCAACATGATGGATGTCCAGCCCATTCTTCCCGTGTCGCAAAACAGTTTTTAAATGATAAGTTTCCAAATCGTTGGATTGGACGTAACGGACCCGTATTATGGCCAGCTCGTTCACCAGACCTTACACCTCTGGATTTTTATCTGTGGGGAAAACTGAAAGATGAAGTTTATCATGAAAAACCAACCACTGCAGAGAACATGAAAGAACGAATCATTAGGGCTTGTGCGTCGATTCCCTCAGAAATGAATGACAGAGCAATACATTGTATTATTACTTCACGGTTAAATAAATGTATCGCAGCTCAAGGGAATAATTTTGAACATTTAGCGTAGCGACAATAAAGCAAATAAACCTTACATATTGAATTCGATTTATTCCATATTTCTGGGTTGAAGGTCATAGGTATGTTACATTGCTGAACTCCTTTAAATGTCGGCTACAATATGCAATGAAAAAAAATATGCGATTCCATTTAAAAAAACCTCGGTGACCTTGAAAACACGAAAAAAATGACCTTGAAAAAAATTATATTATGATGGTAATGTGAGTCCTTCCAAACCATTATAATTCTGATTCATCCATATTTCGTATCTTTAAATCCAACAGAAATATTCAGGTGTTCTGTTTATTTCAACTCACCCTGTATATGTATACAAATCCATAAATATACGCCCTCTGCAGTTGTTTACTATGACCTTTCCTGTTTTACCAATTGATCCAATTTATTTGCAATTATTGGGTTGGCAAATAAGTTCGTTCGGTTTTTGTTGCAGTAGAAGTTTCATTTGGATCCGCTTTCCTTTTGTCAGCACTATCATACACATTAATTAAATCCTACACAAGCGTAGAAAACAAAATTTTTCTTATGTATCAAAAAATTATATTTTATTTCACACTGAAAAACCGAACGAACTTATTTACCAACCCAATATTACTTTTTTAAACCTTAAGAATAGTACCAATTCTTCGGGTACTGTTTTGGTCAGTGGTCAGTGGAGAATCAGTTACAGCGACTAATTTGTGAATATCTTGATCGTCTGTGTTGATGACTTGTCTCCGAAAATGCACCGGTGCGAAAGGGTTAAAAATGATCGCGAGTCGTGCGCCTCGAATTAGCGCACGAGTAAAGGCCAGCTTGAAGGAGACTTCCGATTAATCGACGAGTGACGGGAGACGAAACAAAAACAGTCGTAAAGTAATCAACGGGACCGTTACCTGTCTCGCGAAGGGCCGCGCCGTTATTTCTGGAAGATTTCGCGCGCTCGCGCTTGCCGACGAGTTTAAACGTTCTCGATGTCAAGATAAATATTATTAACACGTGCCGCGGGCCTTTGGGAACCGGACACGACGTCTCGCGCGAGCTCGTCAAAGCTGCGGTGGACTTCGTTGGAATCGACCATTTCGATGATTAACTGCTCGCTTTTCTTGCGCGTCGTAAGAAGAGAAGCGGAGTAACGTTCGACGTTAAAATCACGCGAAGACACCTGCTAATAATATTTGATTCACTGCCTGTCCTTGTGGAAGTTTCGTCCACTGCAGCTGATCATTAGCGCGAAGTGGTTTACATTGTGTAAGAATGAAGACCTAGATCTACTACTTCGTAGAAACGAAGTTTGTTATCTAACAGCTAGGATTTATTGTTATGGAATGGATATAAATGTGATTTGAGGTTTATTTTTGGAAAGACAATTGGCATTTGTCTGTATTGCAGATTTTAAATAAAATTCGCAAGGATGATAAAATTAAAGTAAAATTACATAATAAAAATAATAAAAATAAAATAAAATTCCCACGGATGATAAAATTAATACATTAGATACGAGTGTTCTACGCGTATGGTGATTAGGGTAGTGATTAAGTAATAGAAAGTCGTAACCTAACCTAACCTAACCTAACCTAGCAATAGCAAGGTTCACGTAAAAATTATTAACAAAATTTAGTAATTATACCTTACCTGCCAACAATCGCCGGATTATATTAAGTGTAGTAATGAATAATCCAATTTTTCACAAATTTAACTTATTTTTTGAAAAAGCCGTTAATTTCTTAATTTTAGTAATAACTGCTTTGCAAGCTCTTTTCGGGTTTGTGCTGAATTTTCATCGAGCAGCTTCTCCAAATCTTGAAATCAGAATTGGTTGAGAAATGTACCCTGAAAAAATTCTATTCTTAAAATACAAACTTAATAATTCATCTTAATGTATATTCTTAATAGATAAGAATATTTTCTTATCGATATGACGGTTTTTGAAATATATTCTTAACGCATTAAAGGCGGGAGTCGTAGTACTACGATTATCGCCGCGTTACCTAGCATACTTTCGTCAAGATCCCCCGCCTTTAATGTGTTAATAATCCATCTGAATGTCGCGAGACAATGCGTATCAGTATTCGGTTAAGTTAGGTTACACATCGCGTGCGGCACATGTCGATGCCTGTATCTCCTTCCTCTTGCAATTATGAGTAATTTTTAGGACTATATTATTTTGTGTGCCGTGTTATGCAAAAAGTATTGTGACGAGACTTAGGTCCGATTTGCGTCTTATTTTATAAACTAACGACATTTAATTTTAATAAATTGACGAAGACCCAACATCATTTATAGTCTCCTATAAAAGGGCATCGTCACAAATGGCGCCCAACCTTGGCACGAATTGACGACACGAAATAGTTTATATATGTATACATAGGTATAGAAAGGATACAGATACACACACACACGCACACAAGCACAAAATAAGATTGTATGTTTCTACGACCTAGAAAACCTAATATTGTATATAGTACTAAAACTAAACGATTGTCCATAGGAATACGAAAACGAAAAACTCAAAGTAGTAAGGAGAAAACAATGGTAGTGAATCGCAGCGACGATGAAGGAGAGGCGACGGAGTCATTGGCGGAGCAAAAAGCAGCGTTAGAGAGAGAAAAGGCGGAATTATCACGATTACGGGAGGAACTAAAACAGAGAGAGCAAATGATAAATCGTGCAGTCCAAGAGACAGAAGGTATAAACGATAATAATAGAGACACAAATTTAGATACACCGAATAACGTTCGAATTGATTATACGAATATTCAGGGTCCAAGTATAAGTAGAGGCCCAACGCTTGGAATAGAACGAACCAAAAGAAAATCAAGACATCCAAGGAAATATCTCTGGTGGAACACCCATAAGACGAATCGATCGGTGGCACGTTATCGTCCACCGTGTAAGGCCTCTACAACGTCCAAATCACCAGAACTCTCTCTCTCCATTGCGAGCGAAATCAGATAAGTTCCGTTTCGATTAAGCCAAGAAAGCCGTACTGGCCGGTTATTCAAACATAACTTGTATATCGCAATATTTTAAGAATTTATGTGACGAGACTTAGGTCCGATTTGCGTCTTATTTTATAAACTAACGACATTTAATTTTAATAAATTGACGAAGACCCAACATCATTTATAGTCTCCTATAAAAGGGCATCGTCACAGTATGGATACGGAAATGACGAAGTGGCTGGAAGAAGAGGATTTGGGCGATTTAATAGAGATATTTACAAGTGATAGAAATACATGTATATATGAATTGTAACCTTCTCTCGTGACTACATTTCTCACCCAATTCCAATTTCAAGATATGGATAATGTAATTTTCGACAATATAAAGAGTGAAGCATTTCATTAAGAGTTTTGTTTCCAATAATTATATACGAGATATATCCATAGAAATTTTTTACCAGGTTATGTTAAGAATATATGATAAAAATATCTGTTAGAAATATTTGATTAGAGGAATCGGTTTAGAACATTCTACTCTTAAATGAAGAAGATCCTCTTGTTGCTTATTTTAGTGGGAAATATTCTAAACTTAAATGGTAAATTCTTAAGATGAGAATACAATTTTTTCAGTGTAGTCACGAGAGAAGGTTACAATTCATACATGTATACATGTATTTCTATCACTTGTAAATATATCTCCATTAAATCGCCCAAATCATCTTCTTCTAGCCACTTCATCATTTCCTTCACCATACTTTGTGCACAACACAGCACACAAAATAATATAGTACTTAAAATTACGCAGAATTGCAAGGGAAACAAGATACAGGCATCGATATGTGCCGCACGCGATGTGTAACCTAACGTAACCGAATACTGATACGCATTGTGTCGCGACATTCAGATGAATTATTAAGAATATATTCCAAAAACCATCATATCGATAAGAAAATATTCTTATCTATTAAGAATATCTATTAAGACGGATTATTAAATTTGTATTTTAAGAATACAATTTTTTCAGTGTAGGTCTTTTTGGTTCTCCCGGTTTCAGGTGGGTGACGGACACGCGCCGGTTTTTCCGTTCTCGTTGTTGCACTGATCGTAAAAATGCCTCGCTCCGATGCACCGTCGAACCTTATAAATTTAAGGATCAGTCGTGAACTGCGATAGAAAAGGCACAAAAAAAGAAAAATAATAGTTAGAAGAGAAAAGGAGGATCGTTAAGGATTCAAATTATTCGCGAGCTTCCTCCTCGCGTTGTCCCCGCGACTTTTCACCGCCAAGAGGGGCCCCCAGCGACGATTAAGAAACTTTAATGGTCAGCTACCGGTGTCAAGGCTTACAAGCGAACAAACAGCCGCGATACGATTTTAAGAGGGATCAGTCTTGAATTATTCGCATTGTCCCCAAGGCTGGTGGAGTGAATAAGAGGGATGGAGAAGCTGCCTGGCAGAGGTTCAGAATTTGTTTATCGTCCTATAAAGTGCGAGCTACCCGTTCGATCGCGCGAAGCGTACTTTGGACTAGAAGAGCTTGAGTTACTATCGAAGCGGATTCCTTGAAGGTTGGATTAGACGGGTGATTACGATGGTACGCGTGAAAAAATGTGCAGTTTTCGATTCAGGCCGTCACTCAATGTCACGATAATAACGCGACGATCCGTTTCGCGCGGTGCAAGTGAGTCAACGCCGTATGAATATTTATGAAAATCGCGTAATTCGGATTAGGGTTACGATTCTGCAAATTACCGCGGAGAACGACAACGAGGAACGTAAATTATTCGGGTAAATGCAGTTCGCTGAAACTGCAGTAGACACCGGGGGCTCATTGTAAAGGCGATTGTTAAACGGTCGAATGCGGCGCGGTTGTAAAATTCGAGATTGTTTATGGTAGCGTTGCCAAGTGTGCGAAACAAAGGGACGAGAGGAGTGAGAGGATTTTCAGGAGGAATTTCGCGGCAGATTTATCGTTTAGGATGAAATTTGATTTGCAAATGTCAGGGTGCAAGGATAATTTGTTATTTATTAGTTCGGTCTTTGTCAAGGAGTTTCTACGATTTCTGTGGAGTGGTTCGATCGTGAGAAAAGTGACGGTGGAAAGGAGTGAAAAATTATTCGCGGGAAAGCTCGGGCTTTTTTATGTAAATTTGAGGAACGTTTGATGCAGGCGCCTGCATCCCATGCGATTCCTCGCACCACGCATTAGTGTTTGCAAAATAGATGTGCCCTGATGTAAAGGATGACCCAAGCGCGAATTTCGAAGGAAGTTATAAAGCCTGGATAAATGCCCCGAAGTTTTCTTACAAATCGTTTAACCGCTTTGCGCACATCGCTATGATAAATTGTCGAATAAATCTGCTTTAGCGGAAAATCCGTGATTACACCGCAGTGGTATTGTGACAGTAACGAATTGCATTACATATAACAAATTCGCGTTTAAATGAAAGTAACAATAGTACTGAGAAAAAATAATAATTTGATCAAAGTATAGGCAATATTGCAGTAAACCAGCAATTTTCAAAATGTTTACTCCAATTGACGATATAATAATTTAAATAAATTTGCAACGATATCGTGACATTAAACCAGAAACAATTAATAGGACAAAAAATTATTTATATTCTCTCGATGCTAAAGACACGGCAATTACATCAAATTCCCAGCGGTGATTCGCAGTAGGAATGAAAGAGCAAAAAAATAATAATATAAAGAAATCTGCAACGATGCCGTAACATTAAACCAGAAACAATTAATAGGACAAAAAATTATTTAATTTCTCTCAAAGCTAAAAATATTGCAATTAATTCGAATTTCGCGCTTTGCATCGCAGTAGGAATGAAAGAGCAAGAAATAATAATTTAAACAATTCTGAAACGATGCCGTAACGTTAAACCAGAAATAATTAATAGGAGAAAAATTTTTTTATATTCTTTCGAAGCTAAAAATATTGCAATTAATTCGAATTTCCGGCTTTGCATCGTAGTAAGAATGAAAGAGCAAGAAAATAATAATTTAAACAAATCTGCAACGATGCCGTAACATTAAACCAGAAACAATTAATAGGACAAAAAATCATTTACATTCTCTCGATGCTAAAAATATCGCAACTAGTTCGAAATTAGGGCTTCGTACGACAGTAAGAATAAAATAGCAACAAGGTCAATAAATTCAACGTCACGTCCAATCGAGCAGAGGCCCAACCAAAGGACAAAGTACTTTCCGTAACTTCTATTGTACTTTGTCCTGGCGGCGTTATGAATTCATTAAATTTCTATTTATATCGTAGGAAGGCGGAATGTCAAAGGGCGCTCAACTAGCTGGTAATTCCGAGAGCAGAAGTTAACGATACCTCGGTAAATTTTATTGCAAGCCACAAAGCGTGATCGAGTACGAGAAAAATTTCGAGAGCAGAGCAGCACGGCGATAAAAACCGCGACTGGAACTTTTGCGCTCCACTTCTTTTTTTGTGTTTTTTTAGCCTATGTCCATTCGATACCACAGTTCCACCCTCTTTGCCACAAAGAAGAGGATTGCGCAAGGTTCTTGACAGCGACCAGTGGACGAGCACTTACTTTTTACAGCTTAGCGGTCTTCCGAATCCTCCTTCAATCCCTTATCTATAGAAAAGAGCGATCGCATTGGGCAGATGTGTGTTATATAAAATATGAAATGACCTCGAACTGGGCCACCGCGAGTCAGGGTGCCTCGATATATCTAATAATCGAGCAGTAATAACCACATGAATTAGAAACTCCGAAGAAATGATCTTTTCGAGCATCGGTTGCGTGTCTTAATCGCGATTAACCACTCGCCTTTTTTCCATTATGTGTACCAGAATAGGGCTTTCTGGTCAGATACGAGATAAAGAGTTGCTTTTTTCTATCGAACATTATCGAAGGATCTTGCGATTAGTAAAAAGTGTGTCGAGGACCAACGGACGTGGACATTCAATTTGCAATAATGTTGCAGTATCTTCCATCGTGATGTTTCTTTTTTTTTTAATTTACACAGACTCATATTCGTAAAGTGACGTAAAGCATCGTTCGTAGCGCGTACTTTTTATCGAATCCATCTAAACTAGGACAAGTCCGGTAGAGATGGCCATGCGGGAGAGATGGCCCCCACCCGAAATTCGAAAAGTTAATTACAGATGGCTTCTTATGCAAATTAGTATAACTCGTTGTCACGACTAGTTCGAATGTTCGTTGTTTTCGTCACGATTAAAGAGGAAAAAAGTAAATATTAAATATTTCCATTTTGAGATATCTCATATTATTTCCAAGCTTGATTAGTAAGCATCTGATTTACCCAGGGATTTACCATACATGTTTGTAAAGTAATGTGTTTCAACAACTTGGTAATAGAGAGCGGTGCGTGTTGAGATGTTTTTAAGCTAAAAGTTGGCCTTGTTGTCATTTTGTTCGGCTTGGATTATTCGGGTGTAATGGCCATAGAGGAAGAATATTTATTTCGCCCTTTTTACAGCTAGCACGAAGTTTCGATCATTTTTTAGATACCGAACGTATGCAATCGCGTGTCTGTGCATCTTCGTGGCAACCGGACGGAGGAGCAGTTACGATCTGCAATGAATGATGTTCAAAATGATAATATTTCCTGCACTTCTTTTATTGACCGCAAAGGATGCGGAGAGAACTATTGCAAAACTAAAAATGTTGAAGACTGGATACTGTGTAAGTTGTGCCTCAATTGGTTATATTAAAACTGCACAGAATTTTCCGATATATGCAATCCATGCGGCCGTAAAGAGCCAACTCTAAATAATTAAAAAAAAAATACATTCGCCAAAGGAAAAAGCAAGGGTACAGGCCAGAAAACTGAGAATTAGGTATGGCCATCACTCCCTTGGTACTATGGCCATCTCTACCGGACGCTCCGGATGGCCAACTGAATTTTTTCTTAGTTTGATTTTTTTCACCGTCTAGCTCCTTTATTATTAGATTGTCATTAAAGAATAATATACAAAAAACTATAAAGTTTTGATTACAGTAGTTAGTTGACTTTTATTTACTAAAACAAAAGAGAAAATTGACCTAAAAAAAATTATGGCCATTTCTACCGGATGCTCCGGGAGAGATGACCAACTCAATTTTTTTTGAGTTTGATTTTCTTCACCATCTAACTCCTTTATTATAAGCTTATGATTAAAGAATAAGGTACAAAAAACCATAAAGTTTTGATTACAGTAGGTAGTTGACTTTTTTTACTAAAACAAAAGAGAAAATTGATCTAAAAAAAACTATGGCCATCTCTACCGGACTTATCCTATCGATCCACGACGATAAGTTCCGTGACTACGAATGATGCTCTTCGCGTAGCAACGATCGCAAGATTCCACCCTCGCGTGGCGAACTTTCTTATCGACTTTTTCCCGCTTTTCGTTTCGTCCTGTATCGGACGATCTGATCGTTCGGTACGCGCGACAGGGCGACGATAACCGGGAAAGGGGAATAAAAAGGCCGGCTGGTTTATCGGGCAAGGATCGAGGAGAAAGTAATTTGCAAATCGTGCGATCGAAATCTCTCACGATTCTCGCCACGAGCGTAATTGCGAATTCGCAATGTAATCGTCCGCCTCGACAAAACTTCGTTTCATGCTCGCTTCCGATTGGCGGCCGCGTTCTCCTTCTCGTTAAACTGGGACCATTAAACTTTAGAGGGAAAGTCGTTGTTTGGGTAATCGAAGAATTTTTATTCTGCTTCGGTTATATAGCCCCTGTGGAATGTTGAAAATTTACCTGTTTCATTCTACTAGGCACAGTAAATTCACTTGTTTTTTTACTCAATCTACATGCGATGTGAAACTTGAAAATTTTTCATATTTTTTTGTTGGTTTTGAAAAACTATACGAAACACGTTTTTTAAGTACTCATGCAGCATCGGAGAGATATGTTTCTCATGGTACAATTTGAATACCAGCGTGCCGAATAAAATACAACAAAGGTAGTATTTCACTTGTACCATCTTGTAGGAGGTTAGCTCTGTATTTCTCGTATTTATGCCTTAACCACCTTTTTATTGCAAGCAGGTTTGGTTAAAGTGAAAATTCTTACCAGACCATACTCAAAGATGTGAGTCTCATCGACAAAGGTTTGTAATCGAAACGTCCAATTAGACGGTTTGTATAATCGAAAACCATCTCTCTTATTTTTTTTACTTTCTCTTTACATTCGTTTATATTAGCTAAATCAGTTAAATTCGCTAAAATACCTAGTGTCTCTTCTACTGTGTTCGAAACGTTTGTAAAAAAAGGGAGCCGACCCGTTGAAATAAATAAACAAAGTAAAGTAAGTTAATCAATCCGTGAAAAAAGTAAGAAAGTGTATTTTTTCAAAGAAAGATTCCAGGTCAAATATCATAATTGGTCTAATGAATTTCATTAACTTAAAAGATGTCTACTGTCAACTCTATCGATCATGCCTTTCTACCTACTCTTTATTTATATTCAATTCGAAGGAATCTGCGAGCTCGGAATCTCGATGCGAGAAAAATGTGGCGCGCGAACAAACGTGCCGAAAGGCTTGGCGGCTCGAGTAACTCGAGATTTATGGAGTTGGGACCACCGCGATATTTTATAATTAAGATGCCGGCCCGATTCGCGGGGGCGAGTTTCGGGAAAAATCGTTCCTCGTGGAAAACAAACGTTCTCGCCGCGCCGTTGAAAGCCACGGAGGATTCTGAAATCAACTGAACTGTGTTTTCGGAGTGTCCGTGGAGTAGCGGCTTTTGGTAAACAAATGAAACACCGGAGACTGGATCAGGCTGGCAGGGTGGAGCTCGATTAATCAATCTATCCGATAAAATTAGACGAGCCTGGAATTTCCACTAGGTGGAGAAACTTTTCCGCTTGGTAAAGCAACGAACGAAAAATCGAATTAAATGCGCGTGTCGTAGTGAGAACGATCCTTTACGGTGAGGAGGAAACGATCGGGGTGACATAATTTTCGTAAATATCTCGGCTTACTAATTGCGAAGCACGCGAACGCCACGAGGTCCACGAGACGGGGTAACGAGAACGGTGGCTCGACGAAGCGGAAGTAGAATCGCCAAGGTCGAGCGGATGTCTCTTAAAACGCCTTTGAGATATGGCACCTGACCCAATCTAACCTTAATGCCAGAGACGTCCGGGCGCTTTAGTCTCGGGGATTGCGTCAGGTCCTGGCAAACGTGCAGAAGGAGATAAATAGGCGAATAGATAGGCGTGTAGACCCGCACACGTGCAGTTTGATACGGTGGTGAGCGCGCTCGAATGTCAGAAAATTCTGCAACGAACGATTTCGCATAGAATTCAATAGAGGGATTTTATGTTATATATGGATAACAGAACGCGCAAATCGAATGTCTGCGATTGGTCTACACCCTTACGCGTATCCGTAGAATTATTTGTTAAGTAATAATATCACACACGTGCCAACTGCAAAATTACTTGTCGAAATTATGAGTTACTAATTATCAAAACTCCATTTTGCTCGATAAATTGCACTTCTTCGATTTTTCGAATGCACGTTTTTGCGCGGAAATTAATACAACAATTTTTGTATATTATATACACCCAATTCTGTTTTTACACGAACTTCTTTTACACGATTTTGATTTAACACGAATTGGAAACAAATTTATTTCAAAATAAATCGTGTTAAATCAAAATAAGTCGGGTAAAAAGAGAATTCAATTTTTGTTCTAATTCGTGTAAAAGAAATTCGTGGAAAAACAAAATTGAGTGTGTGGATAAGAAGAAACGCGAATCGATTGTCTGCGCTTGGTCTACGCCCTTACGCGTATCCACAGAACTGTCCGTTAACCAATAATATTGTACGCGCCATCTATAAAATCATTTATCGAAATTATGAATTATTTTAATTACCAAATCTCCTTTCACCCGACTTGCTCGACAAATTGCATTTCATCAATTCTTCAATGCACGTTTTTGCACAGACTATAATACAGTAATTTTCTATATTATATTAGATAAGAGAAAGTATGAATGCAATGTTTGCGGCTGGTCTACAGCCTCGGGGGCGTATCTGTATAATTATCCATTAACCAATAATATCGTACGCACTACCTAGAAAATTATTTGTCGAAATTATGAATTACTACTTTGTCAAAGCTCCTTTTTGCTCGACAAATTGTATTTTTTCGATTCTTCAAATGCACGTTTTCGCACAGAACCGCACGACAAGAGTGACGTTCCACCATGTTGTATCGAAATCGTGCGAGAGAGAAAGAGATATATGCTTTCTCTGTTCTATGCTTCCTTCCTGTTCTATGTGTCAAAAGTGTAATTGAAGCACACCTCTAACCTACAAGCGACGGGAAGCTGAAAGTGATGTTATATAAAACGAACATTTGAAATGTTTTTTGCGGTTGGAAAATATTTATAGACATTGCAGTCCTTATTTTAATAATACGAGTAATGTTAACTTACATACGTTTCTAGTTAACAAGTTTGATTCTGTTCCCACAGGTCATCTTCAATATTGTCATAATACGCGTTCAAAATTATTGCGTAAATTTGCTACAGTTCGTTTGAAATTTAAAAATAGACGAAGAATTGTAATGCCGAATTGTAAATATTACGACAATAAATCGATGGCGATGCACCGTTCCTTTAAATAACAAAATGTGCAAAAGTGTATGTTGTACAATATAGGACTACAACAAATAATACTCTGCTCGTACTCTCTATTTATTTATACGCCGATTAACAATGAGTATTGCTACTGTATGCATTGATTTGAGCATTGTTTGCAACGATATATCGACGAAATTAAAATGTATTTCACGCGAATTGGAAATTCGGCGGGAATCGATCGAAAATGGCGGACCAATCAGAAGTGGCAGCCCCTTGTCGTCACTCTGATTTGAGGCTCTCTAACTCTCACTATTCCTCTCTCGTTTTGATGTAGTCTTCAGCGCTTCTCACAGAACGCTCGGCCTATGAGTATAAGTCTATGACGTACACCCATACCGAAAATATTGAGACTGAGCAATTAAGTGAAAATACTTTATTAATCGAATCACTTTACAACAAGGTAAGTAAACGACTTACTTGTAACACTGCGTTAATGGTCGCTGACTGAAACGGGTTCGATGGTCCAGACGCGCGTTCGTGCCTAACACCTACGCTCGTATGCACACACGCGGTACTCGTAGGTTCGGTGGTCTTTGACTAGACTTAACTAGATTGGTCCTTCGAGGAAACGATTAAGGGGCGCGCAGGTGCAGGAGACTGTGGGTGGTTGGGTGGAAAAAAAGGAAACGGGGTTAATAGCGGACGAAGCCGAGCGCTCTTCGGCAGATTAACTCGATTTCATTTGCCAGGTGACGCCGTTTCCTTCCTTCCGTCGAAATTCGCCGATTTCATTGGCCCGCACTGACAATGAGAGAAAAGTATATGATATATGGACCGTTTATTTTGAAAGTGATGTAAGTCCATTTTTTAAGAAAAATGGGATATCACATAATTTGTGATTGATTTAGTGTAAACTTTATATTCACAACTAGTTAATGTTTTTTTTTTTTTTTTTAAATGGACTTACACCACTTTCAAAATAAACGGTCCATATCTAACTATAATGGCATAGTAACAAAACTATAGTTGAAAATATCATATTTATGGTAAATATTACCATAATGTCGGTAATAATTACGATAGGGGCATAATTTAACCACCTATATTATGTTTTTACCCAAAATTATGGTTATTTCAACTAAAAATATAGTACGGTTGAAAATATATGTATAATGGTGAGAAAAGTAACTATTTTATATAGTTAATATTACCAGAATATTTCATACATAGTGATAGAACTAACTATATTCACATAGCACAGTTTACTGTACATATGGTAACAAGAACAAAGATAATAGTTAATAATATAACCATTTGTATAAATCGTTCATTTTACTATATTTTGTATGGTTAAGTGAACTGTAAAAATATGTTTGACGCCAAATTTAACTATAAAATATAGTGAGATTATAGTAAACCCAACCATTTTTTTCTCTCAGTGCGTGCCCTGGTAGGAGCAGTGGACCGTAGGATCTAGGCGAGTTGGCTTGATAAAAAGAAAATTCGAATGTGGAAAACTATGCGCACCCCTTATGCTTAGTTATCCCTGATCAGATTGGAGTCTCTTAAGTGCTAAGGTAATTCTAAAGCTACGTGGAAGTGTCGATAACTCGAAGATTTGCGTTCTCCAATTTTCCCGTAAAGCACCGTGGCTAAAATGTACTCGAGCGACGGTAATTAAATTAAGTAGTCGTACGAATTCGATTACGACGGTAACTACTACCTGTACGATTACTCGTGTACGATTTACTGTAATTAACTTCCTAGTTGCTGGAACACGGGGCGAAGTCGAGTCGCGAGAATTTGTGAAAAGGATTTTTCGTGCATTCCAAGGACCATCGAGAATTCGTAGGAAGGAGGATTTTTCGTGAATTTCATGGACCTTGAAGAATTCGCGAAAAGGATTTTTCGGGAACTTCATGGACCTTGAAGAATTCGTGAAAAGGATTTTTCGTGCATTCCAGAGATTCACGAGACCTCGCAGAAAGTAGGATTTTTCGTGAACTCTAGGGAACTTGAAGAATTCGTGTAAATGATTTTTCGTGCATTCCAGAGATTCACGAGATCTCGCAGGAAGAAGGATTTCTCGTGCTGTCGAGAGATCCACGAGAATTCACAGGAAGGAGGATTTTTCGTGAATTCCGGAGACCTTGAAGAATTCGTGAAAAGGATTTTCCGCGCATTCCACCACAGATCCACGAGAATTCGCAGGAAGGAGAATTTTTTCTGAATTTCAGAGAACCACAAGAAGGATTTTTCAAGAATTTCAGAAAACCACGAGAACTCGCGGCAAGAAGGATTTTTCGTGAATTTCAGAGATCCTTCAGTATTCCTTAAGGATTTCTCTCGGGTTCTCATGCTGCTTCTCCGCTTCTCCGCCTTCTTGGCGACCAAGACAGCCCTCGGGGAAAGGAAATAAAAAATTTCTCGTGGTCGAGATCGCCCTCGTGCTCGACGAAAAAACTTCCAACCTCCACTCTCCCTTCGTCTTCTCTACACTCCGCTGTCTACACGAGCTTTTGGACCCTCGAGGTTTGCGAAGTACGGCTAAAAACGCTATTTTTCCTCATCGATCCTACCTTGGTCTTGTCGCGACGCGGACTAAGGAACTGCGAGAACGAGATCTCGTAGGAAACTTAGGAAGATCTCCTTGTAGCAGAATGCGAGAGCGGAGGGTCTCGCCGATCGTGCACGCGGCTCTGACTAGGACTAACGATATTCTAATTCTAAGATAAGAGTAGACACGTTCGTCTCTCAATATATACGAGGACCTGAGCAAGAAGGCGAAAGACTCGATTCGTTTTCGTAGAATCGACGTCGCACGAGCTCCGCCCGAAATTTCGCATGTGGCTACGATTACTGTTTTACAAAATTTCCTTCTACTTTTTCGGGTTGTACACCGAGAGAAAAGTATACGATACATCTAACTATAATGGCATAGTAACAAAATTATAATTGGAAATATCATATTTATGGTAAACGTTACCATAATGTCGGCAATAATTACGATGGAGGCATAGTATAACCAAGTATATGTATTATGTTTTTACCCAAAATTATGGTTATTTCAACTAAAAATATAGTACGGTTGAAAATATATAATGGTAAGAAAAGTAACTATTTCATATAGTTAATATTACCAGAATATTTTATATACAGGGTGTCCCACCTAACTTGACCACCTTGAATATCTCTCTTATTTTTAATGATAGAAAGAACTGTTATAGACAAGAATTGTTTGTTGTCAGGGGGAGCGAATACCGTCCCGTTAAGAGGGCAAGAGTGTCATTTATTGGCTGTATAGAAAAATTGAAGTCGATGGACATCATTTTGAGCATTTGCTGAAATAAATGTTTTCTATTCAACCTTTTCAACATTTTCAATTATCTTTTTAATTTTCCATGCTCAAGGTCAAGTGAAAGTCATTGTGTAATAGGTCGTTGGAAAGGTCTTCACCTCGGTCTTCACCTCTACTATCACTCAATGATATAAAAAATATCTAGTTCCATTTAAAAAAATGTCGATGATCTTGATGTCTCGAAAAACATGACCGTGAAATGTTTTTCTTTTTTACGGGACAGTATTCACCCCCTGACAACAAACAATTCTTGTCTATAACATTTCTTTCTATCATTAAAAATAAGGGAGATATTCAAGGTGGTCGAGTTAGGTGGGACACCCTGTATAGTGATAGAACTAACTATATTCATATAGCACATTTTACTATACATATGGTAACAAGAACAAAAGTAATAGTTAATAATATAACCATTTGTATAAATCGTTCATTCTACTATATTTTCTATGGTTAAGTGAACTATAAAAATATGTTTGACACCAAATTTAACTATAAAATATAGTGAGATTATAGTAAACCCAACCATTTTTTTCTCTCAGTGTAGGATAAATAAGCCGTTTATTGTGAAAGTGGCCCAAGTCCATTTTTTTTTAAAAAATGAGATATCACACAGCATTAAATTACTGCACTAAATTATTCACGAATTGTGTGATATCTTACTTTTGTTAAAGAATGGACTTAGCCCACTTTCTAAATAAACGGCTCAAATACTCGAGGAAACCAAAGTAGGTAGGAGTGGAGAAGCAGGACGCATCGCGAGACCGTTTAATTCTTATTCCATCTTCGTAGAATGGCAGCACGGGAGGTCAGAGCGGTCTGATAAAAAGGATAAGAGGCTCCCAAGAATTGCGTGGAACACTGTCGTCCAACGTGATACCAGGAGGGATATAGGAAATTCTTGGAAACGGTCCGGAAGTTGCCCACCAGAACGATCCACCGGCACGCTCGAAGAATAGAAACACCGCCATATTGCGTGTCCCACATCCGAGAAATTCCCTACGAGAAGTTTCGCGCGCGCGCGCCTTTAAACTTTCAATTATCCATTTAATTCTGTCCAGTCCTAGGATCGACTCTCAGATCTTCTCAGCTCTCTTTCTCTTATTTACGTTGGAATATTTCTTTTGCGGAACACTGCGGTGGTAAAGTTTACGAAATTTAAAGCGATAAAAATTGTTAACGAAGCAGGTTGCGAACGAGATCGTGCGACATGGATGTAAACGAAGCAGACCGAGTTTACACGAGTTTTTACACGCCTCGCGTGCGGTAAAAGCAGAGCGAATACCGTCTACTTTTACGTCGTTACATTCTGTGTACCTACGTAAGGTGGATTTATGGCTTAACGTTGCATTCGACTTTACTCCTCTAGGGAACTCTTGGCCACTGCATCACTTCTACGCGGTAAAAGATGCTCTTTGGTGTGCATCGATGCGCATGCCAACTTTAATTTAAAAGATTCTCCGTGCAATTTTCTCTCGGGTTGCGTTTCACCGGGTAGAATTGCGAAGCTTGACGTTTAAAGAAAGGATTGTAAGGCGAACTGTGGCTTTCTCGTTCGACTGGCATTTTTTAAGTTTCGGTGATTAACTAGCGAATGAAGTTACTCGTGCGGCAAAAATCTCATTAGAAGAAGAAAAAAGGCGCTCTAATTATTTCTCTCTCGATAAGATTTTTCACGACGATGTCCGGAAGATATTTGGCAATAAGAAAATAGCAAGGATACAGGATTGATAAATTTCTCTGCATCGTAATAATTATTTTATCGCATATCTCGACGAAAAAGAAACAAATTATTGAATCCGACTACAAGCGAAAAGTCTTTTTGTTTCAAGAAATTACTCGTTCTGCCGCTAAACTGTCGCGAGGTATAAATGTTGAGATTAAATTGCACTTTGAAAATTCCGAGATTAAATTGCACCTTTAAAGTTCCGAGATTAAGTACACCTCGAAGAATCCCGAGTCTCCCAATTTCAGGGGCGTAAAATCAGGTACGTTCGGCGGGAGAC
Source organism: Tiphia femorata (assembly GCA_944319695.1). Taxonomy (NCBI): domain Eukaryota; kingdom Metazoa; phylum Arthropoda; class Insecta; order Hymenoptera; family Tiphiidae; genus Tiphia; species Tiphia femorata. Next base: position 24,137,999 of record OX090900.1, on the reverse strand, counting down.
TTCACGATTCATCGATCCTCTTATTTCTTTAATCTAAGACCTAAGTCACGATCGTTACTCTACAACTTATTAATTCCAACGTTGGACTAGCACGAATATACTCGAGGAAAATGAAACGTTTTCATTCGCATAAATACCATCGATCGTGACATGCGCACGCACCCAGACACACGCACACGCACGCACGCACACAACCCAGAGATTCGATTCTCACGCGCACACTCGAATTTTCTCCACCACCCACGTGTCGAAGAGAACAGCGTCTGGTGAGGTTGTACTATCGCCCGAAGGAAGAAGGAAGCGTCCACCTTCTTATTGGCCCTTGAGAAGGTGGACGCTTCCTTCTTCCTACCCTCATCCCTCCAACGAAATAGAGAACGAAGGGATTCACCGCCAAAAATGAATCATCCGCATCTGCTCCACGCGTTGATATTTTACAAAGATTTGAAGGAAGATCCTCTAGGAGGTCTCCTTCCTTTGGAGCGTCCTTCGCCTTTCATTAAAATAAAGCTAATAAAAAGATTCTCCACAAGAGAGAAAGAAAAAGATGCCGCGCCCTTGGAAATCAAGAGAAACGATAAATAGAAGGATGCAAAAATTCTTCATTTCATTATTCTTCAACTTTTCTCAATTCCACGCGGATTTCGGCACCGGAATATCTAAAATTTCTTCGATCTTCTTGCCTTAAAACCTGTCTCACGACATTCTCGAAGAAGATTCACCAAAAGGCGCGAATAAAACACATCAGTTTATCCGTAATCTTAAAAAAAAGGTAAACGAAGAAGCTCGATACTTCTTTCTACATATCTCACGTTTCCAGGGATCTCTCTTGCATTCCAATTCATCGTAGATAGCCTTCTTCGAAATTTCTTTGCTTAACATTTTCTTACACCACTTCTGTCACTTTCTTGTCACGTCACAGTCGTCGTGCGCCCACCAAGGGCATCGGAGAACAAAATCTTGGACGTCGTCGAGGATAACGAGGACGAACTACTCGCTGAGATTCTCATCGGCGTAATCGTAATCCTCGTCGGCCTCGATCGGCGTCGATCATCCGGGAGGCGTTTTCTTCTGCTTGGTGAGCTCCAGGAGGATCGGATAGTGAAGGTCCGCACAATACTCTTGGCTACGGTCCAAAAGCTCCAGATGCCTCGACCAGACCTCCGCGTCGTAACGCTCGCAGGGCCTAGCGATGAAGCCGCGCCTTATCGCCGCCTCGGCAAATTTCTGAAACGTCGGTCCGCGTCGCGGCGCCATAACGAGGGCCAGCCCGTCGTCCGCCAACCATCCGTAGATCGTCTCCACGAGGTCGAGCCGAGCGTCGTCGAAGAAGAGGCAATCCGCGCTCAGGATCACGTCGTAAAGGCAGTCGGGTATCGCGCGAGTGTCCTCCTTGGCCTCGGTTATCCAGGTCTAAGTTGAAAAACGTGTGAGAAAGAGAACTGTGGGCTCCAGTTGCAGGATTAATGAGGTGTACGTGAAGCTGGCACGACATTTTGAACATAAAAAAGAAGCTATACGAGTTCCAGTAGCAGTTTTTATAGTTATAGAGTTCTCGGTAGAAACTAGAAAGAGTTCTGCAATATTGGTTTTAATATTGAAAAATGGCAAATGAAAACTTGCTGTGTAAAGTATAAACGATCAGTAAATAATATTCATTTTAGTAAGAGTTCCTGTTAGTTCTAATCGAGTTTTATTATTGAGAGTAATTAAAAAAAAGGATTTCAATATTTATGCTTTTTTCATAAACTTATAATTATTTTCAAGTAGAGTTCCAGCTTCTAATTATTTTTAAAGAATTTTTCAATTTTCGAAGCCAGCACGGCACTTGGGGAAAAAGTGTCGTGCTGATCATTTCTTGCATATTTTTCGATAGATACCGATAGCTGTAGCAGAGTTCCGACATTAGAGTTAGGGAATATAGTGAACAGTTGTTCCGAGTCTTGCTACACTGGTATAAAGAATCGTGCTTATACTAGCTTTGGTATAAAGAACGCTTTAGTGTAAACTTTTTGAATTAGCGTTGGCAATATAGTGGTACATTGAGAATAAATTTATGCACAGAAAAATTGCAAGGTATGATAGAGATAATCAAAGTTTATGAAAGAAGCATAAAAGTTGAATTTTTTTTTTTTTTTTAATTGCTTTTAGTAATGAAACTCGATGAGAAGTAACGGAAACTCTTGCTAAAAGTAGTGTTATTTACTGATATTTTATACTTTAGAGGGGAAGTGTCATGCCAGATTCACATAGTTAGCACGACAATTTTTCAATTGCTATTTTTCGATATTAAAAGTGCATAACACTTTTCATTTTCTATTAAGAACTCTCGAATAATGAAAAGTGCTACCAGAACTATTATTGTTTCTTTGTTATTTTCAAAATGTCGTGCCAGCTTCACAGACACATTAATTTGGCGCTGATAAGACAGTAGATAGGTTCGATTGGAAATCTAAAGAGGAGGTTCACGAAGTTAGTCTCTTGGTGGAGATTTTTTTTTTAAAATTGAAAAGTGAGAAATAAACGTACACGCAATTATCTTTCTACACGACTTATTTTGATTGAACACGGGAAAACGACAATTCATTTTTTGTTCTAATTCGCGTAAAATCAAAATCTTGTAAAAGAAGTTCGTGTAAAAACAGAATTTAGTGTCCTTGAATTACTTTTCTGAAGAAATTGCTATATATTGTTACAGTTTTTATAATTTCAGGTTCCCTCGTGTCATATTTCTTTGGAATTTTTTGTTGTGAAAAATATGAAAGACGTGCAAAACTAAGAAAGAAGGTTAGCTAAGGATGAGCGAAGGGTCGAGCGAGTCGTTAGCATCGAAGCAAAGTTTTTAGATAAAAAGAAGTGTTTGCAGACTCCTCGGAGGACTTGCAAGATAATTTCTTTTGTCCGCGATAAATGGAACACTTACAAAATACTTGAAATATCTAAGACCTGCTTTCCTATTTGAGTAAGCAGCATAATTTCGTTCGGAGAATTTCCAAAATGCGAGGAGCTTCGAAAACTTCATTCCACACGACCAGGAAGTGTTCAAAAGTTTCTCTTACAAATACCAAAGATTTCTCAGGAAAATGTCCGTTCAGCCGAAAGTTGGAAATTTGTCTGAAGATAATTCGGTAAAACTTGCGCGAATAATTTTGATAGTCCGTCTGGAGGAATACTCGTGCTGTCACAGAGAAAAGAATCCTTGGTAAGAGAGACTTTGACGATCGCAAGAACAATTTTGGCATCCTCTCGAAAAGAGAGGATTCTCCAGAAAGAAGAGCACCGATTGCGCACGACCTGCGCGGAGACCGGAAACGCGAGTAGAATACGTCGGGCAATAACGGAAACTGGGCTCGGGTCTAGCCGAAAGTGTTCGAAGGCGCGTCCGCATGCACTCGCCTGGAGGCTATCATCGATAAAACGATAGTCAGGAAATATTCCCTTTCTCCGTGTAATTTGCCGTTATACCGTGCGACCAAAATGGACCGTGAAATCGGAAGACAGATTTTCTAAGCGGTAAAAATTAATCGTACCAAATTACTCGACCTGTTTTTCCAATCGTCTCGTCCTGTCCTATTAATTCACGCCACGCTTCTTTCGCTCCTGAGTTCTCTCCACGTTCTACCATAAAACTTCGAGGTAACCCCTTAGAAAACACAACAATCCACTACATTTAATGGTTAAGAATCCTTTAGTCGATCTCTCTGTTCCCGCATTCTTCCCCACAATTCTTTCAATAAAGAGAACATTTTTATAAAGTATAAGAGAAAATCGTGTTCGTTCCTCGTCATCTCTTACAATATTTCGCTGCTCTCACCGTTCTTTTTCATCGTCGAGTTTCTCCGCTTTTTTGATCCGACCGAGCACGACGATCGACATGATTCATCGATCGTGACAGAGCGAATGCAAACGGGCGACGCACGCGTGCACTTGGCTACCCGCGCGCGCGTAATGACGACATCACTTGGCTCCGAGCGATCATCGATGCCGATCACGTCCTCGTCGCTCGGGGTTACATCCTACGAGCTGCATTATTTGGCCAGGAGGTCATCGATAACGTGATAGGAATTCCAAAGGATTCGCAATAGGCAGGGCGAATTTTTTCGAGGAGCACGTAATTATCGAAAATGGTAGAAGATATCGTAGATATGGTAGTCTGTAGACGCGCAGAAAAGAAGAAATGTTTTTATACAAATCTGATAAATTCTTATTTGCAAGAAAAAATATACACGGAAATTATACAGAGCGAATTTTTTCGTTTTGTGCACGAATACTACGCGAGGAAAATTACACGTACAATTATGAATAGCCCCTGGTTACGTACGAGCCAACCACTGGAATTTCTCCGAGAAGGACAAAGTGAGCCTTGGAAATTCGCCTTGGGGTGCTTTTCCATCCGTTCCACCTGTCGGACTACCGAGCACCCAAGGGTTAAATTACGAATACGATTATCAATTCTCGTCTTGAAACTGTCCCTAGTCCCATGAGAATTTCCACTGTGATCGAGACTGGAATCGTCAGAATTTCATTTAATTCGATTCGAATCTCCTACGTTTGCCGAATTAGAAATAATCTTCTCCTCGAAGACTCTCAAGGTTAATTCAACGTCCTACAGAATGCGTTTGAAACTTCCAGCTGACGAGAGAGACGAGGTTGGAAATTTTGCCGAAGGCAACTTTATCTTCTCGTGGATTATCGATCGTCCTTGAAGAACTGTCTGTGCTCGATTAACGAGAGCGAGCCTCTGACAACGAAGCATCGATTATGGGAAAAAAATCTCGAGCATCCAAAAGTCCGCTCGTCGAATCCAACACACTCGATGTTATTTCGTACTTTTAAAATTCCTCGTCACTTTACCACAGTGTAATTCTGTTTTTCTTCAACACCTCCGAGTGGTCGACGAACTCTCGAAAAATGCAAACACTAGAGATGTGCGAATTATTCGAATTCGAATCGAATCGATAAGGACCGATCACTGCAATTACAATTCGAATCAGAGAATCGCGTAAGAAGATTTAAAACCCATTGAATTCTATCGTGCATCGAGCGCGGGTTCCGTACAAATATGCGAAGTATTCGAAATGTGGGTAATTCGATTTAGTGATATTTCTGTCAATTCAATTCGAATCTTTTTTTTTGCAAATTCGATTCGGTTCGAATCTTCTTTTGCAAATTCGATTCGATTCAAATCTTTTTTTTTGCAAATTCGATTCAATTCGAATCTCTTTTTACATATGAGATTCCATTCGATTCTTTTTTTGCACATTCGATTCGATCCGAATCTTTTTTTGAAAATTCAATTTGATTCGAATCTCTTTTTACAAATTAGATTCCATTCGATTCTTTTTTTTTGCAAATTCGATTCGATTTGAATCTCTTTTTACAAATTAGATTCGATTCGAATCTTTTTTTGCAAATTTCATTCAATTCAAATCTCTTTTTACAAATTAGATTCCATTCGATACTTTTTTTTACAAATTACATTCCATTCGATTATTTTTTTGCAACTTCGATTCGATCCCCATCAGAAAACCTCGATCCACACATCTCTACAACACACTCCCACAGAAACAAAAATAAAACAGAAAAAAAAACGAAAAAAGAGAAAAGAAGGAAATCATCGTGGCAGAATCCACCCGTCCACGCGGTTGTGCCAAGGAAAATTCACCTTAATCCGATTTCCATTGCCCGCGTCCCTTCTGAGAGCTCTGGCCGCCCTGTCCCACTGCACCACGCCGCACTCCACGAAATTTGCCATGTCGTTGCGCGCGACTATGCAGCGCACGTTGTCGACGCTCGTGACGTTGCCGTCGGTGAGCGTGACGGCGCTGGGATTGCAGTACTTGGCCGCCACCACACCCGCGAGACAACTCATGCCACCACCGAGTTCGAGGACGCTCCTGTTCCGACAGATCGGACGATTCTTCAACAAGTAGTAGGCAAGACACTCCTCCGATGGCCAGACGCAAACGTTCCCGGTATTATTGAAGCCGATCAGCTCGTTCGCCGTGAAGTTCTTGTTCAACTTTCGTATCTGAACGTTGAGCAGCTCGTTCTCCAACATGGCGGAATACTCGTACCACGTGGAGCCGGGATCGGTGTGCGCGTTCTCCAATGCCACGGCCTTGAGAAGACCAAAGCTGGTGAACCGACGCACCGAGATCTCATCCTCGATGATCTCGGACGTGATAGGTTCCGGAGAACCGGTCAGTGCCCTCGCCAAGATCCTCCACCTCCTCTGCGCGGTGCTGACCTTGTTGTTTCCTGGTCCCGAGGTCATCGACCTCCTCTCGTTCGCCGTGGACTCCAATCGGTGAAGGATCTCGTTCGACATCTTTGACACCTCCGTTGTTTCTCCGCTTCTTTTTTTTAAAAGCTCCTCGTTTGTTCCTCTTCTTTTTCGAGAAATTCTATTCGCCAGGATCGACGACCGAGCTTCGAAGGACGAACGTAGGAAGGAATATCGAATCGACAGGATGACGAGGGTAATCAATTTCGAGGAAGGTCTTCGGTCTTTTCGGTTCTTCGAGTAGATATTGAGATTCTTCCCTCCTTCGACTCCGACAGCCGAGTGCTTATTCGTCTTCTTCGAGAGGTCGAGGACTTCACGAGCTGGTCGAAGGACTCTCCAGGATGGTGATGTCCTTCGGAAGTATCCTTGGACCGTCCTGCAGAAATTCCATTTCGATTGGAAGCACGATTTTGTGACTGGTAGGTTGGAGAAGATTAGTGGTAGATAATTGTTTGAAAATATTTCACGCGTCACCCTGCGCGTGCATGATTTTGGTTTTGGAGGAAAATCGCGGTCGAAGGGGCCCGAGCGGCCTCCGGCGCGCGTCGGGGGCGGCCTCGGAGCGTCGCGAGGCGGCAAGGACGAGGATGTGCGAAGGGACGGGGCAAGACTAAAAGCACGAAGCCAACTTCTAACTCGCGCCACGCGGACGGCAGGCCAGTGTTCGCCAGCACGTTGGCTCGGCGCTTGCGCGTTTTCTCCTCCACCTCCACCTCCACCTCCACCTCCACCTCCTCTTCATGCTCCTCTACCGCCACCTCCACCTCTTCTTCGTTCTCCACCTCCACCTCTTCATTCTCCACCTCCACCACCTCTTCATTCTCCACCACCACCTCTTGTTATTGTCTCTCCAACCCCAGTCACACCTCACGCTCCTATTCCACCTCAAACTATTTTCTCTTCTCTCTTCCTCTCTCGGCGGAATCTCTCAACGCATTCTTCTTCTACAGCGTCCTTCTTCCACTCTTCCTCATTCGCCTTCTCATTCTTCTTCTTTTTCTGACCTTTTTTTTTTATTCTGCTCCATCTCTACGTTTTGTTTATGTCCCTACATCTCCCTTACACCTCGTGTTTCTTCGCCACTTTAAATTACTTCCTCTTCTCTTCTTTTTTTCTCCACGGAAATTTTAACGGATTCTTCTTTTACTGTGTCCTTCTTCCACTCTTTCCAATTCGTTTTCTGATTATACTTTTTTTTCTTCTTTCTCCTCCGTCTTTCCCTCTTTTTGTTGTCCTTGCATCCCTCTCGGACCTCGTGTTTCTTTGTTATATCGAACTGTTTCGTCTTCTTTCATTTTTTCTCGACGGAAGTTTCAACGCATTCTTTTTTTGCTGTGTCCTTCTTCCACTCTTCCTCATTCACCTTCTCGTTCTTCTTCTTTTTAGGCACGACCGTAAAGGGAGTGACTTATGCAATCGCCATCGCGAAAACTGTTCGCGCGCGCGCGCGTGTGTGTGCGTGTGTGTGCGACTCCGTGTATATCCTTGATTTCGGAAAAACGGCTGAACCGATCGGGACGAAATTTGGCACAAAAATCAAGTACGCTACTGTGAGTTGACAATAAGGTTCGTGAGCCGCCATCTTGAATCGGTACAAGATGGCGGGAAATTCAAATTTCGAATAAAATTTAATTTTGCCGCCATTTCGAAACGGTTGAAGATGGCTATACATAAAGTTTCCTGACACCAAATGGACATATACTCCACGTACATGCCAATTTTCATCCAAATCCGTTCAGCCGTTTGGCCGGAATACTAGATTAAAGATTTTTATTAAGCAAATTTAAGTCTTTAATCCAGTATTCCGGCAAATCGGCTGAACGGATTCGGACGAACTTTGGCATGTACATGGAGTATAAATCCATTCGGTGCCACGAAACATTGTGTGTGGTCGTCTTCAGCCATTTCGAAATGGTGCCAATTTCAAGTCTTTAATCCACTATTTTATAATTATACATAGTTTGAAAATCCCGTAATTTCGTACGATTGTCGTACGGTTGAAGATGACCAAGCATAAAGTTTCGTGGTACCAAATGGGTATATTTTTGAACTACATGCCAAATTTTGTCTGCATCCGTGCAGGCGTTTCGGCGGAATTCAATTTCCGCAATTTCTGAATGGTTAAAGATAACCATGCATAAAGTTTTACTGCAGCAAAGGGGTATATATATACTTGATGTACATGCAAAATTTTGGTTCGGATGCATTTAATTGTCCGGTTTCGATCACTTGCGCGCATTGCAGAAATGCTGCATTTCGCGGGCGAGCGCGAAGCGCGAGCACCCGACGTTTCTCAGGGGGTATGGCGCTTGAGTGAAGCGAAAGCGCAGAGGACTCTGTAGCATAGTTTAATACTCAATACTTGAATTTTTCACAATTTCGAAACGTTTTGAAATTCGTGGGCGAGCGCGAAGCGCGAGCAAAGGCGATCTGGGGGGGTTGGCGCTTAAGCGAAGCGAAAGCGCAGGGGGTCTGCCCCCTAGTTCTTTTTGATTTTGCTCCATCTCTATCTCTTGTTTATGCCCCGCATCCCTCTTACACCCTGTGTTTCTTCACCACTTAAAACTATTTCCTCTTCTCTCTTTCTTTCTCGACGGAAATTTCAACGCATTCTTCATTCACTCTTCCTCACTCGCCTTCTCATTCTTCTCTTTCTTTTTATTCTGCGCCATCTCTATCTCTTGTTTATGTCCCTACATCCCTCTTACAGCCCGCGTTTCTTCACCACCTTGAACTATTTCCTCTTCTCTCTTTTTTTCTCGGCGGAAATTTCAACGCATTCTTTTTTTATGATATCCCTCTTCCACTCTTCCTTATTCATCTTCTCATTCTTCTTTTTTTCAACATTCTCCTGTCTCTACCTTTTGTTTATGTCCCTACATCACCCTCGGACCTTGTGTTTCTTCACCACCTCATACTATTTCCTCTTCTCTCTTTTTTCTCGGCGGAAATTTCAACGCATTCTTTTTTTATGATATCCTTCTTCCACTCTTTCTAATTCGTTTTCTCATTCTTCTTTTTTTTCTTCATTCTCCTCCGTCTCTACCTTTTGTTTATGTCCCTACATTGGACCTTGTGTTTCTTCACCACTTCAAACTATTTCCTCTTCTCTCTTTCTCTCTCGACGGAAGCTTAAACGCATCTCATCCTCCTTCCACCAAGTCCGTCCTTCTGTTATTCTAAACTCTCGCTCCTTCTTTCAAGAGCAGATCCAATGAGATCATCTCTCTTCCTCCCTCCGTCAATGCCTCTGGCACGCGCCACGCGCATCTCTCCGTTTCTTTTCATCTTTCGACTCATCCTGTGCTTGTACGTTCCACCAGCCACGAGACCCGCGTGTCCGTCTCGTTCGAGATTTAGCTTGCGGACTACAAAAGCGAAAAATGCTGCTCCAGATGCATCGAGCGATTCGTCAGCCCTTGGGGTATTCCCCGAGAGTAGAAAGAAAATGTATGAGGCTTTTGAGATGTGTTTGATGTCAGGAGATGACGTTGCGAGGTGGTCCAGAGACCAAGGTGGAAGTTTTTAGGAGAGGACGGATAATTTTGCTGAGGCGGTTTGTGGATTTAAAATTTGAATTTTGCAGGAAAATTCTTGGATGTGAATCTAAACAACTGCGGATAATTTGCGTGGGGCGTTTTACGAAATTAAAGTGTGAATTTTGAAGGAAAATTCGTGGATGTGGATTGAGAGCAGGGCGGATAATTTACGTGGGGTGTTTTACGAATTTAAAATTTGAATTTTACAGGAAAATTCTTCGATGTGGATTGACAAGAGTGTGCATAATTTTCCTAATGCATTTGCGGATGTAACATTTGAATTTTGAATTTGAATTAAATGTGGTTTTACGAGAGATCGTGGATGGAAGAGCGAAGGGTGATCTTGAGTATTGGCTAGTTATATTTTATTATCGTGTCTTTTCAACGAGTGTCACGTCGTCTGGCTTCGTCGATGGTATTGGAAAGACAAGCCAAGCGCTCGCGCTCGTGCCAAGCGCACCGAGACATTAAACTGTCGCTGAAGCAACGTTTAAATCTTGGCTGGTACCACACTCGTTGGCCGAGCTGGCAAAATTGATGCGGGCCTTGAGTGGATCTTTTTTTTCTTGCATCCATCTCTCCGCAGGGTATTTCGCACTTTCGCGGGAGTTCAAGGAGACGGAATATGAAGTCAGAGAGAAAATAAGATCGAAGAGGAAAGATTAAGTAAATAATTATATGCAGTAAATAATTGTTATATTCGTCCAATATTACGCGAAGAGCAATCTTATCGATACTCCTCTAGTTAGAGTTGTATGAAAATTCCTGTATCGAAAGACAATTTACCGAAGACACGTGCGAAAGCTTCTGGAAAGTTCAAGAAACTTGTGCCATAAAAGAGGAGGGTTTAAATTTTAATTAAAAGTCTACCGTGAGGGATTTAAGTGCCGTCGAGAAAACGAGAGAATTGAGAAATTCTTGACCAATCTTCGTGCTCATTGGAAGTGCTTCGTACTGAAAAAAGATTTCAGCACCCATCTCGTTGACGTCAATCGCACGACTACCGGTTCACCGACGAGAGCGCACAAAGTATTTGCAGCCGAACGAGATAATGCGAGAAACGTTCCCGGAAACGGCACTGAAATCTTTATAGTTTCGCGGGAAGAATCTTCTGCGCTCGTGCATTCGTCCACCGGAAACGATGCTCAATAAAATGGAAACGGTCTCGTATTCGTTCGAGGATCACCGGTATAAATGTTCATGGCACGCGATCGTGCGTGTAAGGATAAATAATCTAGGGCGATAACGGTGTTTCTCTATTAATCTCACCGCGCGAGATTTTTAATTTTCTATCAATCTCAGTCTTTGTTTAAGCTTCTCGAATTAAAGTTGGTTAACAATATTGTGCATTATACAAGAAAATCCAGGGTATTAAACGGAATTAAAGTGATATCCGGTACTTCCTCCATCGATCTCCTTGACCCTTTGATTGCTACGGGTGTATTGTATATGTATACGCCTTAAGAAGTCTGTCAATATATGTATACGCTTGGCGTAAATATACGCCTTCTGGAGTTTTTTTTACTGTAACATATTTACTGTTTTATCAATTGATTCAACATGAAATTTATCGACCTATAGAGCATAGTAGCCAAATATTGGCAATTCTTTCATTAGTTTTATTATCTTTATTATCACCATGTTAAAGTTGTGGAAATTAATTTTGTTCCTCATTATCAATTTTGGATTTTTTCCTTTATATTGGATTACCCTGGCCAACAAATTTTGACTTTTTTCTGCCTATGAAATGACTTTTGCTAATTGCGCAAGTGTACCTATAAGTATGTTTTTTAAGACTAATGCCAACTGTGGAGGTTAGCTCGAGGTTCTTTTGGATTTGAATAATAAGAATTGACTGCATTTTTTTCGTTAAGAAGTAACCCCACGGTAAAAATCTTGCCTTTCAATTTTTCATTATTTTTTTCCCTTAGACTACAAATGGGTTTTTATTATTTTTTGTTCAGCTATAGGAAAACTAGGGGGTAAACCCCCTGCGCTTTCGCTTCGCTCAAGCGCCAACCCCCCAGATCGCCTTTGCTCGCGCTTCGCGCTCGCTTTACCGGGTGCAGAAAAGCTTCGCTTTTCTGCAATAGGCACGACCGCGGCACTCGCGCTTCGCGCTCGCCCACAAATTTCAAACCGTTTCGAAATTGTTGAAAATTCAAGTATTGAGATATTAAACTATGCTAGAGAGTCCTCTGCGCTTTCGCTTCGCTCAAGCGCCATACCCCCTGAGAACGTCGGGTGCTCGCGCTTCGCGCTCGCCCGCGAAATGCAGCATTTCTGCAATGCGCGCAAGTGATCGAAACCGGACAATTAAATGCATCCGAACCAAACTTTTACATGTACATCAAGTATATACTCCTTTGCTGCGGTGAAACTTTATGCATGGTTAACTTCAACCATTCAGAAATTGCGACAAATTGAAATCTTTAATCCAGTATTCCGGCGAAACGCTTGCGCGGATTCAAAAAAAATTTGCAATGTAGTTTAAAAATATACCCATTTGGTGCCACGAAACTTTATGGTCATCTTCAACCGTTTCGAAATTACGGGATTTTCAAACTATAATTATAAATAAAATAGTGAATTAAAGATTTGAAACTGGCACCATTTCGAAATGGTTGAAGATGCCCATACACAATGTTTCGTGGCACCAAATGGGTATATACTTGATGTATATGCCAAATTTTGTCCGAATCCGTTCAGCCGTTTCAAGATGACCATGCATATTGCTGCCATTTCTAAACGGTTGAAGATAGCGATACATAAAGTTTCCTGGCACCAAATGGGTATATACTTGATATGCATGCCACATTTTGTCCGAATCCGTTCAGTCATTTTGCCGGAATAGTGGACTAATCAACTCTTTGGCTGAAATAATGGATAAAAAATTTGAATTTGCCGCTATTTCGAAACGGTTGAAGATGGCCATACATAAAGTTTCATGGCACCAAATGGATATATAATAAAAATTCAAATTTGCTGCTACTTCGAAACGGCTGATGATGGCCATACATAAAGTTTCATGGCACCAAATGGATATATACTCGATGTACATGCCAAATTTTGTTCGGATCCGTTCAGCCGTTTGGCTGGAAAACTGGACTAATGGATTAATGAATTTTGCACTATTTCCGTTAGTCCAGTATTCCGGCCAAACGGCTGAACGGATCGCAACGAAATTTGGCATGTACTTTGAGTATATATCCATTTGGTGCCAGACAACTTTATGTATCGGTATCTTCAGCCGTTTCGAAATGGAATTTTGAATCTCCCGCCATTTTGTGTTGGATCAAGATGGCGTCTCACAAACCTTATTGTCAACTCACAGTAGTGTACTTGATTTTTGTGCCAAATTTCGTCCCGATCGATTCAGCCGTTTTTCCGAAATCGAGGATCTACACGGACACACACACACACACACACACACGCACACACACACGCACACACACACACACACACATACACACACACACACGAATGGTTTTCGCGATGGCGATTGCATAAGTCATTCCCTTTACGGTCGTGCCTAATTAAAGATTTGAAACTGGCACCATTTCGAAACGGTCGAAGATGCCTATACACAATGTTTCGTGGCACCAAATGGGTGTATACTTCATGTACATGCCAAATTTTGTCCGAATCCGTTCAGCCGTTTTGCCGGAATAGTGGACTAATCAACTTTTTTGCTGAAATAGTGGATTCAAAATTTGAATTTGCCGCTATTTCGAAAAAGCTCAAGATGGGTCTACATAAAGTTTCCTGGCACCAAATGGGTATATACTTGATATGCATGCCAAATTTTGTCCGAATCCGTTCAGCCGTTTTGTCGGAATAGTGGACTAATCAATTTTTTTGCTGAAATAGTGGATTAAAAATTCAAATTTGCTGCTACTTCGAAACGGCTGATGATGGCCATACATAAAGTTTCATGGCACCAAATGGATATATACTCGATGTACATGCCAAATTTTGTTCGGATCCGTTCAGCCGTTTGGCTGGAAAACTGGACTAATGGATTAATGAATTTTGCACTATTTCCGTTAGTCCAGTATTCCGGCCAAACGGCTGAACGGATCGCAACGAAATTTGGCATGTACTTTGAGTATATATCCATTTGGTGCCAGGAAACTTTATGTATCGGTATCTTCAGCCGTTTAGAAATGGCGGCAATATTAAATTAAAATTATATTTTTTTCAAATTTTGAATCTCCCGCCATTTTGTGTTGGATCAAGATGGCGTCTCACAAACCTTATTGTCAACTCACAGTAGTGTACTTGATTTTTGTGCCAAATTTCGTCCCGATCGGTTCAGCCGTTTTTCCGAAATCGAGGATCTACACGGACACACACACACACACACACACACACACACACACACACACACACACACACACACACACACACACACACACACACACACACACACACACATACGAACGGTTTTCGCGATGGCGATTGCATAAGTCACTCCCTTTACGGTCGTGCCTAAAAATAATAGAAACCCATCTGTAGTCTGAAAGAACTCAAGTACGATTTAACTTTACGTATAGCGAGTATTTACTAGCACATTGATCCATCAAAAAAATTATAACTTTGTCAATTTTTGAGATTTTAACTTCGCGTTGGGTTTTAAATACTCCTAAAATGTTCAGCTATAGGGGGAAAAAATAAAAGCCCATTTGTAGTCTGAAAGAACTCAAGTACGATTTAACTTTACGTATAGCGAGTGTATTTACTAGCACATTGATCCATCAAAAAAATTATAATTTTGTCAATTTTTGAGATTTTAACTTCGCGCTGGGTTTTAAATCCTCCTAAGATGTTTAGCTACAGGCGAAAATAATAAAATATTGAAAAACAATATTTTCACCGTGGGGTTTCTTCTTAATGAAGAAAATATAGTCAAATCTTATTATTCAAGTTCAAAAGAACTTCGAGCTAACCCGCAGTTGGGATCAGTCTTATAAAAAATGTCTATAGGTACTCTTTTGAAATTAGCAAAAGTCATTTGATGGGCGGAGAAAAACAGTAAAAATTTGTTGGCCAGTGTAATCATCCGAAATCTTTAAACAGAAAACGGTGCACGGTACAAATCGAACTTCCTCGCAATTTGGAATCCACCATTTCCCAAACGGCAGCTTCCAGTTTTCCTTTCGCTTATTTCCTCAATTATGTATCTGCGCCCGGCATTCTCTCTTCTGCCACCCCTTACTCGCGAAATGGCGTCACGCCACCCCCGTCGTGGCGCATGGCCCCACGAGCAGAACATCGTCTCTCTCTATTATTCCGCATTCCGGAATGGAAGGACCGTTTAACAGCAAGAGGAACAGGACCTCCGATGATCAATAATGTATTATCGCCACCTCCCTTCTCACCTTCCTCCCACAAGTCTCACCCCTCACCTCTCATTTCTCGCCACCCCTCGAAGAGCAACCGTCCAATTTATCTTTCGACCTCTCTCCATTCGCCACGCTTATTTCTCACAATATTTTTTTGTTCCCTTAGGATCACTTACTCATCGAATTACCAAGTATGTATCTATTAGTCGACGGAACTCTCGTTACGTCCATTCCTCCGACCCTCGTGCTTTTCGCTTTAGAGGTTGATTTTTTTGGAGGGTTGGAGTGCCGGTGGTGAGATGGTTTCGAGAGTTAAAAATGAAAGGAAACAAATTCGTGATATTTTAGGGGACGTGAATATCCGCGAGGGCGCACGTGAGAAGTGGAGGACCTTATCCTTCGTCGACGACTTAGAACTGTTCGAGAAGGGATGAGAAGATTGGCGCGTCCGGGTCGATAACAGCTGCGGGAAGGAGAATATTTCTCTTGATCCCTCCGCTATGAATCTCTGTTTTGACAAGGAGCGAGACTTTGACAGTGAACGTAATAAATGAGCATTGCTCGAGTCCGAAGGACTCGGTCCATCGTTTATTTTGCGCGAGGTAAAACTTTCGCGTGGTTAATAATCGAAGGAGAAAATCGAGCAAGGACATCGATGCAAAACGAATTATATCCTGGAAAATGTCTCCTCTGAGATTGTTGCGAATAATTAACTATCTACAAAATCCAAGAATATACAAGTCTTAACCTCATAATTCCCCTTTTTTTATTTTCGACAATTACAGATATCGAAGAATCGGAAATTCCAACACTGAAAAAATTGTATTCTTAAAATACAAACTTAATAATTCATCTTAATAGATATTCTTAATAGTCGATGACCTTGACATTTCAAAAAGTATGACCATGAAAAAAAAAATTTTCACGGGAGAGTATTCGCCCCCTGACATGAAACAATTCTTGTCTATAAAATTTCTTTCTATCATTAAAAATAAGAGAGATATTCAAGGTGGTGAAGTTAGGTGGGACACCCTGTATATGAATTGTAACCTTCTCTCGTGACTACATCTCTCAACCAATTCCGACTTCAAGATATGGATAATGTAATTTCCGACAATATAAAGAGTGAAGCATTTCATTAAGAGTTTTGTTTCCAATAATTATATACGAAATATATCCATATAAATTTTTTACCGGGGTATGTTAAGAATATCTGTTAAGAATATTTGAGTAGAGATGTCTGTTTAGAACATTCTACTCTTAATTTAAGAAGATCCTCTTATTGCTTATTTTCGTAGGAAATATTCTAAACTTAAGTGGTAAATTCTTAAGATGAGAATACAATTTTTTCAGTGAAATATTGCACAAGGAGGCATCTTAATTTCAGGATATTTGCGTAATTGATTATCCTTGCACGCGCTCTCACCGAAGCGAGTAGAAAAATGGCAAACGGGAAGCACAATTCCACCCTGTGACGTATCGCATGCGAGATTTCTCGATCGGCTCGGATCGCTCCGAAGGCCATTTGCAATTTGATTAATAGACTCGTTCAACGCGGCTGCCTAGCAATAATAAGTTGGCCTCTGGTAGACTACGGCCGATAGAGAAATGCCATCGCGGCCGAAGCGAGCAGGCGCGCATACCAGTGATATTTTCTTCCTCTTTTTTTTTCTTTACTTCTTTCCATATCGGTGAGATCCGAGCGACTCACCCCCGCGATATGCAAAAGAGGCAAAGGTGAATCAGTAGCGGCAATAGAGAGGTAATGTCTGTGATTAGTCACGCGAATATATAAGCAATGCCGACCGATTCCGGTTGGGACGAGCGCTTGGTAAAAATAAGCGCGACTCGTCCTAGGCGACTCATCCGCTCGATCGTACGCGGTCGTACGAACTATCGATCGTCGTACCATTTTCAAATTACGCGCCACGAATCGTGCGTGACTTTCCTTTAACCTTTCACGCACTGTGCGCCGCTATAGTGGCTTCCGTGGATACCATCAATTTGAAACGGTACGCCACTATAGTGATTTTTCGTGGATACCATCAATTTGAACGGTAAGCCACTATAGTGGCTTTCCGCGCATATTATGATTTTGGATGGTATTGTTCGTTGCATTCAACGCACCGTTCGACGGTTCGTTAGATCGAGCGTTCACATCGACTGTCTGCCCTCGTCTTTTGTTTTGTTTCTCATTTGTCCGCCTAAACGACTTTTGCTGACAATATCGAAGCTGTTGTCGAAGAGTATACATGTCAGAGATCTTTTACTGTTTGATACACCAGTGCCAGTGAAAGTGTTACTTTCTATTTCAGTATAAATACTATTATTTCATTGTGTTTTTAAGATTAATGGAATCACATGTCCCGTCATACTGTACAACCGTTAAGACCCAAAAACTTTACGAAATTGCGTAGTGCGCGCGAACACTCATGTGAGGCGAAAATCGCGGTACCAATATAAAGATTGTGATGTGGGACTATGCGTTGTACCTTGCTTTAAAATATATCATACACAGACACACTATTAATTAATATGTAGCGTATCATAATAGTTAATTAGTTAATAAAGTTTTTTAGTATCGTTACGTGAAAATGTATAAAGAAATCATAATTTATTAATGTAGAACTCTATTCGCACGTAACGTGTAGTGGAAATCGACATGACCGGTTTCTGTGCCATCCGCGGCCAGGAGCGCGCAGTGCGTAAAAGGTTAAGTAGCCTGTGGGGATCGATTAGGTTGAAAGATTCACCGGGTGCTTGGAAAAATGATGAGGTGTCGAAGTGTCTTTGACGTAGACGTGTCATCTCTCTCGATTGATCGTTTAACCGTTTGTGTGCCATGCTGCGATATTGTGGCTTCTTCCGTTCTGTGTCGAAAACTACCAGCGTATTATGGGCATTGGCATCACGATGAGATTTATTGGAATCGGAATCCTTGTCCCTACTCCCGCTCATTGAGTCATTAGAATACTACTGAATCGAAAGAAGTAAGATTTGCCGCATATATAGCCGTTAACCTATAGCAGCTTCTTGGCATTTTTCGACACGGAATGAGACAAGTGCTATCGCGCTGCTTGGCAATTTTGGATTGGGAAACAAGAAAAACCCGTGGCAATTAAACGGTTATGTACTTGGGTGTCGGGCGAAAAAGACCTTTTCGTGCCAAAAGTGTGTTGAATTTTCTTTTTCTTAAACTGCGTCGATATTTTAGTATAAAAGTTTGTAGGCTTGCTGAGTCCGAATCTGAAATAAGAATTTTGAAATTTTAAAAGGCGCGGGATCCAATATAGCGGACAAAAACATAAAGAGTTATTTTTTTTTATTGATACCCGATATTCGGGGGTTTTTAAGGTCGACGAACCCGAATCTGGTGTCAGATTTTCCTTTTTACATTTTGGTCCGCCATATTGGATCCGCCATTTCGAATTTTGAAAATCTGACATCGGATTTGGGTTTAGCGACCCCAAAAAATATAAACACTAAAGAACATAATAGTATAATTGCAGTACAATTAAATAAATAGTATAAATAGTTGAAACTAATAGTATAAATGTTTTTTTCAAAATGCACATATACGCGCCATGAAGCAAGAATGGCACGACTTCTCTTGACGCATTTACGCGTCATTCGCCGAAGTGCGCCGAAACAAATTGTATTCTTAAAATGTAAATTTAATAATGCATCTTAACACTTTAACGACCGCACTCGCGATCGCACGTCTACGCAGTCAAACGTCACCAGGGGCCGGCAGTATTTTACCTTCGGCGGTAGCATCACACACATGTTGTGTGAGCGGTCGTTAAAGTGTTAATAGATATTAAACAATATAATAAGATAATAAATAAGAATACTCTCTTATCAATATGACGGTTTTTAGAAATATATTCTTAATAATCTATCTGCATGTCGCTACACAATGCCTGTCGGTAGTCGATGCACGTATGTATCTTGTTACTCTTGCAATTGTGCGTAATTTTGCTTACTGTATTATTTTGTGTGCTGTGTTGTGCAAAAAGTATGGATGAGGAAGTGACGAAATGGTTAGGAAAAGAGGATTTGGGCGATTTAATGGAGATATTTGCAAGTGATAGAAATACATGTATATGTATATGAATTGTAACCTTCTCTCGTGACTACATCTCTCAACCAATTCCGATTTCAAGATATGGATCATGTAATTTTCGACAATATGAAGAATGAAGCATCTCATTGAGAGTTGTGTTCCCAATAATTATATACGAAATATATCCATAACAATTGTTTCTGATAAGAATGTCTGTTAAGAATATTTGATTAGAAGAATCTGTTTAGAGCATTCTACTCTTAAATTAAGAAGATCCTTGTGCTTATTTTAGTAAGAAATATTCTAAAATTAAGTGATAAATTCTTAAGATGAGAATACAATTTTTTCAGTGTGGTTAATCTGTTCTGCCGATTTTTCGTTCAATCGACCGTGCTTAAAAATTGAAAAGGAAACTGTTTATCGCAAGGCTCTGTTCTCCGTTGAAACTCTCCCCTGTCCTGTCTCTTACTTACATTGTTCTCTCGAAAATTACATCCGATTGAGATCTAACTAAGCGTCGAACGAGCTTCCATTCGTGAGTATCGAAATAATACTGAAAGCCGATATCAATTTATGATAAGCTCGAAGGTGACCCTTAAGGGAACAACGGGGACCTAACGCGTGGCTCACGGGATGCGAGCAAATCAGACGCCTCTTCCTACGTTACGCGACAAGAATGGAATTCAATTTCCTCGGATACGTGGCATTCGATTAACGCGAGTCTTCGATTCCGTTAGACGTCTTATCGGCACTTGATTCTCCTCTGCCTATTGAGACGCGATTGTTTCGCGAGCACGAAGCGAGAATTAGAAACTCCGAGTGTCCGTTCCGATCGACAAGCTCGAGGAAGAAAAATCTCCAATCGCAAGAACCGTAGGCGAGAGATCGCATTTGGCGAGTTCATCGGTGGACCGAGTATTTTGGCAAAATCGATATTTGTAAGTACGCGAGTATTCTCGACGAAGCGGCAGGCCAAAGTGGAATCTTCATTATTGTTTCACGGTTCTTGGGATCATGGACCTCGCGAGCTGTTATTTATAACGAGCGCATTGGTTTTGCATCGATCACTTGAAACGAAATTACGATTGCCACGATATCCACGAGCACTGAGATGAAAAATTGATTACACTCTATATTCTCGTCCATTCCGTGCTCGATTATTCCACATCGATCGACTCATGGCAAATTTCGAT
This sequence comes from Tiphia femorata, assembly GCA_944319695.1. Classification (NCBI taxonomy): domain Eukaryota; kingdom Metazoa; phylum Arthropoda; class Insecta; order Hymenoptera; family Tiphiidae; genus Tiphia; species Tiphia femorata. The sequence goes on along the minus strand of OX090900.1, from coordinate 24,117,567 downwards.
GCCTCGACGAGTGAGAACGAACGAAGCAATTACCATCTCTTGGGAACTTGCGTAATCTCGATAATACTCGTCCTGATAAACGAATTTTACTATTTTTATCAAGGACATTCGCTATCGTGCTTTTAACGAATTATTTCCTTTAACACTGGAAGTACCGATTTAGAAGTACCGGTTAAAATGATCGGTTGCATCAATTTTTGCATGAGAATTTCTCTTTACCACTAGAACTAGCAATCTTGTTTTTCATATGGAAAATTGTTTTGTTGACCACTCATGTTAACAGAGAGAGAGAGAGAGAGAGAGAGAGAGAGAGAGAGAGAGAGAGAGAGAGAGAGAGAGAGAGAGATCGCTTATTTTAACACTAGAATTACCAATCCTTTTTTTCCATATTGAAAATTGTTTTATTGACCACTCATTCTAACAGGTTTGATAGTTCTACTGTTAAGATCGAGCTTCTTAAATTCTGTCATCCTCATCTCATCCTATAATTTATTTGGAAGCAAAAACAAAATACGATTGTCTTCCATGGGGGTTAACATCGCCTTTCGCGCTCGAGTGAACGAGCATCGAAGTTGTTGAGGATACTTTCATCGGAGAATTTGATTTGAGTGAGACGCCGCCACTGGTAGGTGCTGAAGTGCCGATCTTCTTAAGGGACAAAGGTGGTGGTAACCTGCTTGCCTGCGGCACGCCGCTTATGCAATCCACCGCGTTCCTGTATACGTACCCACTTTATATTGTTTGACACAAATAGAATTGAGCTAGGTTGGTAACACAGCCGGAGCTTTCATTCACGCGCGAAGCCGATGGCCTCCGCGTGCCGCGCGCGAACGACCAATATAGAAGCTTCGACGGTTTCGTCAAGTGCAACGGCTCGCGTGGTTCGGGAATTACGAACACTCGAGGTTACTTGACTTCGGTCGATTGTAACAACTTCAAATTCGGATCTTTTATTTTCGATTTTTTTGTCTTCCTCATTTTCGTCCTTTCGTTTGATACGTTGAGACTCTGCCACGTTGACTGAATTTTGGCGACTGTTCAGTTAATTATCGCTAGAGTTAATAATCCTTCTAAATACGTATTTAGCTTGTTTGTAATTAGGTACTGGGACCGTCATCCGAATTCGGGTGACATGGCAGTTGAAGTTTTAATACCTGTCCTGATTTATTTTCAGACCTCGTGTTCTATTGTTTTCGAAAATACCCTAAACCTAAAATGCAAAAGTACACTTTAACCTTCTGCTCTCTTATCGTACAATTTTTAATATTGTAGCAATTACGAACACCCGAGGCTATTTGGCTTCAGTCCACTGTTAAGCGCACTCAAATTTTTTACTTTCGAAATTATATCCCCCTCATTTTCATCCTTTCGTCTAACACCTACCTTAATTTGTTTTCAGACCTCGTATTCTATTGTTTTCGAATGTATCCTAAACCTAAAATGCAAAACTACACTTCAACATTCTCTACTCTCTTATCCTACAATTCTCAAAATTAGAACAATTATTAACACCCAAGGCTATTTGACTTCAGTCGTTTGTTAATCACATTCATATTTTTTATTTTCGAAATCACGTCTCACTCATGTTCATCCTTTTCTTGAACACCCACTCGAATTAACTTTGAAACCTCTTCTTCCATTATTAACAAAAATATCCTAAACCTAAAATGCAAAATTACATTTTAACATTCTACTCTTATCCTACAATTTTCAAAATTAGGGCAATCAATATTAAAATTACTGCGTGTCGAAAAGCGTCGGAAGAAAGTTGCGTCCAGGGTGAGCAGTTTTGATTCCGTGGCGGTTCTAACAAAGTTGTTTTCTTTTTATCTGAGTCGTTTCCGATTCCCAAACACAAATTCCCACATTACAAAAAAAAAAAAATGCACAACCGTTAATTCTCTCTGCTTCTCCATCTATTCATCATCCCTCATCCCCATCCACCGCATTCACCTCGGCATTCACCCAGCTCACAGTAATCGAATATCGAGAACGAAAGAGAAGAGAAAAGAGCCTTAAGAGAAAAAGATCGACGCGTGTCTGCGTTGCGGTAAAGCTGCGCTACGGTGCTTTCTGGCAAGGCGTACCGACGCATTGCGTCTATAGTCGAGAGACTGGACTGGCCAAGAGCTACCCCCTCGTCCACCACCGGAAGGAGGAAGGTGACGAACGTGAGCGAAGGATGGAGGACGAGAGAAACGTCACAAGAGTTCGAGTTCGAGTTAGAGAGAAAGAGAATAAAAGAAGGAAAGAGAAAGAAAATAAGGAGACTGGAAGCAAGGAGAAAGGAAGATGGCAAGAGGACGAGAACAGGAAAGAAGCAGCGAGACCGTGCGAAATACTCATTTTAGCACTTAGCTAATAGCCTCGAGTGCTAGAGTTGCATATAAGTAGCTGGCTTCAAGTTCGCCAATGACGTTCTCTCTTCCTTCCTCTGCTCACCCCGAAAAGCTCTCCTCTCTTTCTCTCTCGATTCGTTCCATTCGAGACCTCCCTCACTTCGTCCCGCCCCCTTCCGGGTGGTGCGCAAATGGCCCAGATTCGCTTATTAAGCGCGACACCAGATGCGGAGGGTGCCTCGCGCGGCAAGCACCCCGACACAATGTGTGTTGTTCCGTTATCGGCGCGTCATAATGCACCGTTCTAGGCCATTTCGTTCTCCATCCACTTCTCATTGTCCACCCTGAGGCGTCTTCGTTTTTCTCAGGGTTTCCTCCTTCCTCTTATACTCGCCTTTTTTTGCATCTTCGTTGTTCGTGCGTATTTATCACCGTTATACGAATTATTGTTGTTTTTGTTCTCCAAGATATACGAGGCGTGGCAATTAACCCATTGCAGCACACTTTTAAAGTCTATGTCCCTATTTCTAGTCATTTAAGACAAATGACATTAAAAACAGTAATTTAAATTATTATTTTAAGTAACAATTAGCGAACAAATTGGTCGCTTATCACGTAAGGAGTCGTACTGCATATAAAATTGAAGAAATATAATTTTAAAGACTTTTATTATGAATAATTGTTAATTAAATGCAATGTAAGAAATGAACGTATTTCTACTCGGCAAAAATCGCGGTGTCCGTATATCTACTCACAAAGTGTTCCTACTTATGCGCATACAAGTGTAACAGATTCAGTTTCGGTTTATCCGTATTTCAATTCATTTAAGACTACAACGACTGTTCGGATTATAAAATTGATTTTTAACAACGAGCTGTTACCTATCGAGCAACGAGTCTATGCAACTTACGCCGTAGTATCTAAATAATTAATAATTCATGTTTCTGTAACTTATTTTATCAAGAGAATATTAATGTTAAGAAGAATAGTTCATAATGAGTAGAAATCAGGATGGTTCCTGATTTTCATTGAATCATTCGGATGTTAAATAATATTGGAATTTCAAATGATATTCGGAAATCCAAATATTCGAATATCATAAAAGTCGAATTTTATCAATAGCCATAACACTCGTCTTATTGTTACATGTAAAATAAAAAATATTATTTATTCGTTTCAATGGTTTATAGGTGAAACCTTTGCAGTAGTTCTTCAAAAAATAAAAAAAAAGATGTTGAGCACATTTTCCTTTTCCCGGATTTAAGAATTAAAATTGCACAAAATTATTGAAATAAATCATCAAATAGAAGATTCACGAAGCCCTTCGCATTTGCGATAAAGAATGACTCAGTGTCAGCTTTACGAACTTTATGTTTCAAGCAGTCAAAGACTGTACTCCACCTTCATAAATCATTGTTACGAATACTTTCTTAAAGCACAAGTATGTAACACTGCGAAATTACTACTATCAATTCTGAAACTAAGCAGCGAAGTTTCTCCTTCCCATTAAATTCCTTCGGAACTTTAACAAAAAACTAATGGCTTCATTGGACAAAATAGATATGGTTATCCACCTTCGATCATTTCGTACCTTGTAAATCCCACAAAAACTTCACGTGATAATAATTGAATACTTTTTTTATGAATATATTCTTGTGTACTTCGAAGATTAAAGACAACGATAAATATAAATATAATAATGTAATATAATAGTTTTGTATTAAATAAATATAATAATTTTCCATAAACAGAGCACTGTGGAGCATGGTGCAACTACACTCCTCTTTCTCGACTTCAAACCCTCTTTGCATCGTAATACATCGATTTATGGCTCCGGCACACTGGACGCGGCAAAGCGTCAACGCGTCAACGCGGTGGCCAATCACTGTCTTGCTTTTCTGGTAGTACTAATTAGTTATGTAAAAGCAACACAGTGATTGGCCACCGCGTTGACGCGTTGACGCGTTGCCGCGTCCAGTGTGCCGGAGCCATTAGTTCTCCGATGCAAATTGCCGCGCATATCGAGCAACTTCTCGCGCTTATTGCAACGGCCAAAGGAGCCTACATGGAAAGTATTGTAATAAGCGGTGAAAATGCGTTTGAAACTTTATAAAGGGAGATTCACCGAGCGGATCTTCCGGAACGAGCAATTTCGCAAAATGTTCTCCAATTGCGAGCTGTGGAGAGCCTAACAGCACTCCTCGGTAACGTTCCACGATCTTTTCTGCATTTTAAAATGCATCGTGGATTTTCTGAGAATTTCTTTACTGTTCAGATATAACAGTTTTACAATTAATTCACGCGAAATATTTAATTTGTCCGCTTTACTGTGAAAGATTGACTGACATTCGTTTTATTCGTTATACGTTCAAGTAGTAATTAAATATCGAAAATAAAATTAAATAAAATAAAATTAATTTAAGAGTACGATATAATTAACCGAGTACGCATGAACTTAAAATACTGTTTACAATCACTAACATTGCGAAATTGGTCACAATTATCAATCACTGTATTTCTGATTTTTAATTAATCGTGCGCCATCGAACTCGAATCAGATGTTACAAAAAGGTTAGGAAGATATTAATAAATTTCATGACTTACATATTGCTCCTAGTGTATAACAGGAGGGGTTATTAATTCCTTCGACACAGCAACCACAAATGGTCTTAAATAATTATTAAAAATGTTTCACGTAAGGTAACATCAATCTTGAACATAACCTCAAACCAACACTTCCTCGGAATATTTTCACACGCTCCAAAAAGAAGATTCTTTCGACACGTTTCACACTCTAGAACCGTCCGCACTCGTTACTAGAAACAATCGATTTCCACTGAGTATATAAAATATAAAACTTTAAATAAACAACGTTGCGTTCGAGGCATTCTAAATACTGACTCGATTATTTTCACTCTAACTAACAACGTGGCGGTACCTTCCGGAAGAATTCTGTAACTATTAGACCTTGCTGTACCTGCTTTCCAGATTGTAGCGGCACCTTTCAGCGAGAAACGCAAACCTTAAAAAGAAAACAAATTCTTCCGATTATCATGTAGCACCGTGGAGAGAGGTGCATGTAGATAATAATGGATTTTTGAGGTTACGGCAAATTTGCCGGTTGTCACCAGGCACCGCTGCCGTGCCAGTTTTTTTCTCCACGCCATTCTTATTGTTCGCGGGTGTAATTGTCGCCGTATCTATGCAATTATAGAGCCAATGGTGCCAAGTGGTGCCAAGATGGCCGACGATAACGTTTAACCACTACTATAAGATACAATAATTTAAAAGGGTAACAATGCCAACGCGTTTGATTGTTTGCAATTACGCGAACACGTTGCTTCGACTATTATCGTGATGACTTGCACGGTAAATCGGTGATTAAAATGGTCAGGAGGAAATTATGCGTAACGACAAGAGTATCGTATTCACAATTTCGAATACCGTATAGAAATATCATTGGCGGTCAGGCATTTTTATGACGTAAATGTAGTTTAACTGGTATTGGCATGAGCAAATCGCGACTAGGCTCGGAGTATATTCCACTAGTGGACGAGGAAATGTCGAAGGCGCGCGTCGTCGTCCCCTTTTCCAGGGTGGCATGGTTTACCATCGCTCTACCCTTCCTCGCCTTCGTATTTTGCGTCTTTTGGTCTGTGATATATAATTTCGAACATTCTACCGCAACGCATTGCAAGGTACGATCAGAAAGTTGAAGATTAAATAGTAATACGTGTGGAATGTACGTACAGTTTGTGACACATTTATGAGATTCTTTGTATTTATCAAGCTGTTGTTTCATCTGACGTAGGTTTATAATTTCTTGCCATCCGTATCGGCTGCGATCGGGCACTATAGACCCCAAAGAGATGTTTGGCAACTCGCGATTGCAATGCAAGCCATTACTAGAGTCATAGTATTCGTTATGTATTATCGTCATTATAAGGAGAATGTGTTCAAATGGGCTCAGCCGTTTAGTAATATCGCTTTATTTAGTTACGCTCTTGAGAACATATCACTCATTACCTTGAGCTTTTGGACGTCGGATCAAAATTATGGCACGTATATAGAAATTCAGTAGTAACGTAGTTTTAGCCTTTCGTACTCTTAGTCCGAATTTATTATTTATAGCGTTATCAATTTTCTAGCTCTTCACAAATTATCCTTCATAATATTCTTGTTGATGTCCTTTATTCACATGTTTGTGGCATATTTTGTAATGTCGACTTGTCGGAATACTGCAAGAGAATCCCCGGAAGTCACTGGCTTAAAGTGGAAATGGAGAGCGATGATGTTCAATCTATTTTCCGCATTATGCGCGGTGTACTTCTTTTATAGACACAATAGGTATTGTGAACCTCTGGGTACGTTAATTTTATAATTTGTGTGTTGCAAGAGAGAGTACAACTTGGTCTCCTCAACTGTATGTTTCCATTATTTCAGTGTATTCGATGTTTGCGCTGAGCGAGTACGCCGTTGTTCTGGGCAATATGGGCTTCCATTTAACTGTGGTATGGGATTTTGCATTGTCGCATATAATGATATCAGGAAATGGATTTAGGATCATTTGAAGTGAGTCATCTGGCGCCTGTTATATTTTATGTAGTATTCAGTCATTTTGTTATATATTTATCTATTGTCATTATAACATTATTCCTTTGTATCGCATCGATTTATGAGCATTGTGTAAGTACAAAGTCAGGGAACTGTCGTAAATATTACTTGCCATTTACGTCTATGAACTTTTTTACTACGAAGTGCATTGCAACGAAGAATGTTGTATGTACAATGTACAAGATGAATACGCAAGTTTGGTTTTTAGTGCAATCTTAAGTATATGAACGACGGAGAATTACACAAAAATGTAAAACACATATCGAAAAATGACTGATCGCAGAAGAATCAAACGTATACATAGATAAAAATAACTGTATGAAAATATACATTAAAACAGAAGTGCAGGACGAAACTGATTTCTCATCGACAGATTGTGTATTTTTTATAGATACGTATGTGACATTAAAACTACTGGAATATAATCCCCCAAAATATATATCGTTTATTTTAGGTAGACGTTTTCCCTATGGAAACTTTATATAAGTTTAAATATGGGTAACAACAATGTACATGTGTATAGAGACATTTGCCATATGAATTTATATTTGGACTGATATTATTGTTTAGAGGCATACGTTTAACGATACTTCACGATACTTCGGCAATTTTCTTCTGTGGTTACGTTTCAAATTTTGAAATCGTTTTTAAGTTTATCAGCAATGAACTTTGCTATGGCCATGCTACTGGTGGCACCAGGCGACGGAGCATTTCGACAATGAAGTACTCTGCTTCCAATTCTACCTTTACCCAGATCAAACACAAAGTCATCCACTAATTTGCCATCTTTGTCGAGTGCCTGTGCCCTGACTCCAGCTGGACCCCTGTTAACAGAAGGTTACCTTGGTGAGGCTTTCAAACATAAAAAATAAGCATGAAGGCCACCCTTACCTCTTAACATCCCTCCACGTTACTTCGGGAATAAACTTTCTAAGATCCTTCACCGCTAACGGATAAAAAATCGATTTAACTACCTCGTGCATGCCAGGCAGAAAGTATCTAAATACCAATTTGTAAAGTCCTGGAAATTGCGCCATTTCCAGACAGTCCTTAAGGTTGATATCAAACCACCTACAATTATTTTCGAGTGTCACCATTATTCAAATACCATCTGGTAAGTCTGATGAAACATAGAAACCCAGTAGAACCTTCCATATCGGAATACCTCATATCTGAATTATGCACCTTCCATTATTTTAACATATTCATCTAATAACTTGAAGAAAAATTAGCGAGCAAAAAGTTAGAAGTGGAGGAGGCGTCGTTCAATAATTAATGTGAAGTAGTGTTAAGCATATTCAAATACTCATGTCTCTCTATTATAATTCAAATAAGGAAATCTCTACTGCGTGAGTTCCTCCAACCTGTAACCCTCGCGGGCAAATGCTAGGACAGCATTTGGACCGAGCCAGATATCACCGCTCATTCTTGGCGTGAAGTGGACTCCCAAAAAAGGAAATCTGGGATCTGGAACTGGATAAAGGTTTGTCGTACAAAGATTTCTTTTATTCTCCGCAAGCAGGAGATACTCCCCACGGAAGGGAATGATTCTTGGGCTTCTGTCACATCCAGTCATCATGGCCAGACGATCGGAATGGAGACCGCCACAAGTGAGCACGTGCTTCGCGGCAATGCACTGTGAGAAATGAATAACATTTGTGTAAATTTGAATTGAAGATCAACAATAGTGGAGTGCGTGCTTGACGACAATAGTGCACCAGGAAATGGCGATGGAACGACATTTGTATAAATTTGGTTAATACGGTGGACAGGCTGAGGCAGAACGCGACTTACTTTCTGCTTGGATTGTATGGATATGGGAGCTAGTTCGGCTTTTCCCGAGGACTCTGCCATCTCTGCGAATCCAGTCACCTCGAAGTTTAAGAAAATCTCACCGCCCATTTTCTGAAAATCGCCGGCGAATCTCTTGCACACCAAGCCCCAGTCGACTATACCCGTCCAAGGTGACCAGAGTGCCTTCTCACCCTGAGCAAGAAGCAGAAGAGGAGAATATTTGCAGTATTAGAGTAGGAAATAATGGAAGAAGAATAGAAGTGAATTGTAGAACCACCTTAGAGCATGGTATTGGAAGAAGAGAATTCAGTTAAACCAAATTCAAGAAAACAAGATAATGTTTACAGTGGCAATGAATTGTCCTTTGTCAATAGAATACCTGACACCTCGGCTCGTACTTCGATATACAATCCTTGTCCACGAGCTGCAGATTCGGAACGTTGTTCTTCGTTCCACGTTCAAAAAGTTCCTCTATCCTCCTCACTTGTGCCTTGTTGTGGGCCACTATGAGCTTGCCGACTTTGTTGTGCGGCACGTCGTTCTTGCAAAAATATTCGTACGACTGTTTCATGCCCTCCACGCACAGTTTGGCCTGCAATCATTCGCTGCAGGATCAAGAATTTCTTAACGATGCATCGAGTTTGTACAGTCGCTATTCTCGTGCTTTCAAACTGGCAATGTCGATTGATTAATCTTAACTTACGTCGACACCATATCGCGGTGGGACAAGCGACTTTATTATTTAGGAAATCGTGAGGAACTATTTGTTTACTTTCATACTGCCTGGAACGTAGTAAATTCCCGCGTGGACCACGCCACTGTTGTGTCCCGTCTGATGCTTGGCAAGTGTGTTTTCCTTCTCGACTATGGCCATTTTTAGGTTCGGATTCCTTATTAGCATTTCTCTGGCGGTGGCACATCCGACGATGCCACCGCCGACAATTACCAGATCGTATGGTGAACAATGACTGCTAGAAATTTATGAAGGGACAGCCTACTGTGACTAGGTCTATTTATCATTAGACGGATACTTGTGTTCTCGTGATGAATTCTCGTGGCACTTCCACGGAGAAGAAAATTTAAAAATGCTCACCCTGCCGCAGTCGACCTGCAACGACATTGTGCATAGAAGAGTTGCGGTAATATGGCCCTTTTTACCAAGGTCGTTGTCGCATTCGTCGACATCTTGTACAGGTTTTACGTTATTTTCTTTCTTTTGCTGTTTCTCAATGAATAGTATCTGCACAAATGAATTCCAGTAACGGACTGATATTATGATTCATATAACTGGATAGCATTTGAATTATTCAAATGTCGTTTATTATAATAAAATTCCGACTAATTCCATATTAATAGCGACCTGATTTTAGGAATATTTTACCTTTTAACGATTTGGTCGTTAAAGGTTATCTGTTCTTGTTCGTTATCAATTATTTCGGAACCTTGAAGAGATCGTGTTTTAATTTAAAGATACCTACGCGCTTTTTTTTGTTGAATTTCTTGACGGTTACGTTAACTGTTGTTTGTATTTTTCAAATTACGTGAAATGTTTTGGTTGGAATCTTTCCGAGTATGGTTGAATAATTTGTAGACTTTTGAGTAGGCGTCGTGACATTATCTTCGTATCGAAAAAAAGATCAAACATTTTCTATCGGCACTCGCGCAGTGCAAACTACGTTTTGGACGATAACAGTGACCTTGGATTTGTCCGCGTAACTGAGAGGCCGTATAAATGCTAATAAATCGTCTTACGCTTTCTACTCGCAATCAGCCTCATGTGAATCTTGTCAGCTCGTGAAGCATATGTCATATACACTCAAATCTGTTTTTGCGCGGTTTTAGTGTGCGATTTTTTTATTTACCGCATAAAAGAAATTTTTTCTAAATATAAAATTTTACATTTTTTAGTTTAAAATTTTTTTTATGCGATTTATTTTATCTTTGCGGTCCCTATCCCCCGCACGAAAATAGGTTTGACTGTACATGTTTAATTATGACGTGTCAGATTAAAAACAAAATCTTCATCGTATAATTATGCCGAACATCCATAACAGGAATAAATATATAAAAGAAAAGAAGTCGATTCTTATCGTAAGTCGTTAACACTACAGTTACAAAAAGGAATAGGAACATGTTTACGTAAAGCAAACCATAGACAAAGAGTACTTACGAGTCGTAAGACCCTCTTTTTCAATTTCAGTAATTTCCACTGCTTTACTGCAAAGGACTTTAATTTGGTACGTTGCACAGGATCAAAGAATTATGTAATAGCGAATTTTTCTACCGGCAAACCGGCCGCGGCCGGCTGAATTGTAAACAAGGAAATGATATATCTAGCACACGGTAATTCGGCCTGCTTGAAACTCATAACTCATGCGAGAAAATGCTCCCGATATTTTCTATAGAAGTCTCTTAAAGTTCACGACGGAGTTTGAGAATGGAAAACAGAGATTGCGAAACTAATGAAACTGAGAATACTGACCGTGAAAGCGTTGATACTAACATTCGGATGCAATGTGCGTAGTATTTGTGCACATGATCGCGTATAACAAAGTGGGGAAAAACATTCTTCGAATACCATTCAATGGAAGCAAACGAATGTTCCTTCGCCGCTTGTGCGACGAGGAATGCTACGAATGCTACACTCGCATTCACTGGTAATAATATGCCATAACATGCCGACAGACAGCACTGCCATCGATACCAAATGTTTTGAGATTAGTGCAGAGTATTCGTGTGATTTGTTGTGCGGTAAGTGGCGACGTCGATGACGAAAAGCAGCATTAATTTTGGTATCTTCCATTAGCGTTATCACGAGCGAGTGTCCAATGATAATGGGATAAGGCTGAGTGTTCAACAAGTGGCGCTGCGCACGGCAAAATGTGAGACTAGTTCGGATAAGGTAGAGCCTGGAAAGTGGCGCCCCACTAGCCGCCTAATATTTGTAATCGTGAGTTTAACACGAATGAGAATGAAGAAAGTTTTCAAGTGAGTCTCCAAGAAAACGTCTGATTGGAAAATTGTGTTCTACGGGTCGTGCCATATATTACTGATATTTTTAATCTCGAGTTCTTAGCGAATGAACTTCAACAAAGTTTTTCAGTGTCTTTGAAGAAAAAAACTGACTGAAAAGTCGCGTGCATCGCGCATGACAAACATCCGGCGGCAGTTTGTCGAGATTGCAATTTAAGAAAGCGCGGATGAGAAGAAATTTGGATTTTTATTAATTTTTCAAATCGAAACTTGCAATTTATATCTTCGCGTAATTTCATAGAATTGTTATAAAGTCGTAACTGTACTATTATCCTTATAGCAATTTGAAATGCAATCATCGCTACCGCAGTCAGATCGTTTCAGATATCCACAGAACAAAGCCGGTATTCCCAAGGACAATTTAAACTTTTTTCCACCGGCATAACGAATTCGTGGCTTTCGAGAAAGTTGTTTACTCTGTGATCGTGGCCATTTAGCCGCGTACCTTCGATTCGCTTCAGCACCGAGGAAGAAATTCCGCGCTGTCCATAATAAAATGAATTACATTCCGGACGCTCCAAGCAGAGCACACCTTTACCACGCGAGTGGAACGCTTGTCGTTTCGTTTAATAAAATTCGAGTATTGTCCACCGTGTGGTCAGTCCGTGCTGCAAAACGGACTACATCGTGACTTATAAAGATATAAATATACGATTAGTCGGTAACGTACGGTTTTGGCGCTGTGCCAGGGAAATAATTTTGATCCCACCGCGAATGCCCGAGGCCCTTCTTAGTTTCGGTCCGTGATGTCACGTTATACCTGGAGTAGTTTCCAGGACGCTCGGTGGAGGAAGGTGGTTGGTTCGTGGCTCCGAGCGTTGTTCATCCGTGAACGTAAATCTGATAGTTTAATTAAACGGTGAGCAGATATGGCGTTCTCCTCCGCCATGGCAACGTTGCTTCAACCGACTGCACGAGGAATTCAGAATGCACCTGGATAGCATCTTGCGAAAGCTAAATTACTGCTTCCTTTTATCCTTTGTACTTAAATAATGTACGATCGTTTTCTCCTCTCTTTCGCTGCCTCTCATCCTTCTCTTCTTTGGCTTTTAAAATTCTACCGTCTCTTATCCTTGGTACAGCTTCTATGATCTCTCTTCCTTTGCTTCTTATCTTTGTCTTCTTCTTCGTTTAAAATTCTACCGTCTCTTATCCTTGGTACAGCTTCTATGATCACTCTTCCTATGCTTCTGATCCTTCTCTTCTTTTTCTTTTCAAATTCTTCTGCCTCTTATCCTTGGTACGGCCTCTATAATCTTCTCTCCTCCTATGCTTCTCATCCTTCTCTTCTTCTTCCTTTAAAATTCTACTGCCTCTTATCCTTGGAACAGCTTCTATGATCTCTCTTCCATTGCTTTTCATCCTTCTCTTCTTTTTCTTTTAAAATTCTACCGCTTCTTATTCTTGGAAGAGCCTCTATGAATTTCTCATCCTTTGCTTCTTCTCTTAAAATTCTACTGCCTCTTATCCTTGGAACAGCCTCTATGAGCTCTCTTCCTTTGCTTCTGATCATCCTCTTCTTCTTGAAACAGCTTCTATGATCTTCTCTCCTCCTACGCTTCTCATCCTTCTCATCTTCTACCTTTAAAATTCTACCGCCTCTTATCCTCGGAACAGCTTCTACGATCTTCTCTCTTCCTTTGCTTCTCATCCTTCTCGTTCTCTCCTTTTAAAATTCTACCACCTCTTATCCTTGGTACTTCTACCACAATATTTTTCTCCTCTCTTCCTTTGCTTCCACCGTTCTCTGCTTCTTCTTCTTCTTCTTCTTCTGCCTCGCGCCTTTCCCTTTTCCCTTTCCACCGGCACAACCGCATCTCCTATTGAAAAGAGACGAACGCGTGCCGCAGGATCGTATCGATAACGGTACACGTCCCCTCCTCTTCGATCGCGATAAATAAGTGAATTTATAGCGTGATTTGAAAGACACGCGATAAACTATATTTGTAGTACACAGTGATACAGGTTTGTCTGGTTAAGGAGGCTTCACGAGGAAAACAGATTGTTCGAAAGTTGTACAATTATAGATAAGCAATCTTTGTCATTTTACTCGTCACAAATATAGTCAAAAGAAGAATAACAAAGGTATCTTAAACTTCCACATATTTTCCTAGTTTCACGTCGACCGAGTACCTCGTATACTAGTTCCATTACAAAAAAATGATATCAAACACGATATCACATGATATCACCCTCTATCGCTCAATGCATCTCGAAAAGCACCCTAACCATAAATATACGCGTAAGTATCTAAATATGAAAATTACGCACCCGAAGGTACCTCCAGCAGACATTTCTATGAGACTTAATACGTGCCATATACACAATTAAAATTGACTTTACGGTTTCGTGATAATCCACGAAAGGATCAAGAATAAAAAATAATGCGTCCTCGCTCGACGACCTTTCTTCAAAAAAGAATTCTGTTCGTATCTTTCCGTTAATGCACCGAGGATCACGAGTAAAGTAATGCGTTCGATGGTGCCACCTATAGGCACGGCCCTGAAGCGCGGTGCGTGGCCGTGGTGCGCGACGGTTCTTTGACTCGGCGCCGGGAGTCAGTCAACCCGGTGACGGCATCCAGGCAAGTGCTTTTTTCAAACGTCGTCCGCGTAGCTTCGTAAAATCGTACACCGTGTATTAAAGTTGGCGCGCGCGTACACACGAGTGCGCGATTTCGCGTGCAATCGAATCCAGGCGTGTTGCTCCTCAAGCAAACAAATAAAAAAAAATAAGAGAAACGAAGAGAAAAAAAAAACCTCGCGTTTAACAGCGCGAGATAGTCGCGCGACAATGTGATTCCGCGATCTTACACGAGTGTTACGCGCGCCACGCAGTGCACACGCGTTCGACAGGTGACGAACATCGACGATCAAAGAAGAAAAGGAAAGCAGAAGCAACTGTGAAACTTCACCATCGAGAATAATGCAGCCGATCACTCGCCATTAATTAACAACGACTACAGTTCGCGGTAAAATTTCGTTGGAGCGTAAAACGAGTTCCGATCACTTTTCTGCATTCCAACAGACGCACGATACGTAAGCTGCGATCGTCCTTCGCGGACACGCGGCTCACTTCAGACATCATTTACGATCGGCCGAGCGTAAGAGACGAGTGCGAGAGCACTCTTTTTCGTTATTTAATTCCCTTCCCAGTGATGCTTTAGACGGAGATTTGAAGGAAAGAAAAATAAGAACGAAGAAGAAAGAGTAGAAAAAGAAGAGGGCCTTAGTCCAAATGAGCGCACTCGTTGGACGATCGAGTCACGTGACCGCTTACACTGTACTAACCCAACGTTAGATCGAACGATAGATCGTTGTTCTCGTAAAATCCATTCCACCGTACGAGAATCGTTCGTCGTTACGTTACTTAACGAGAACGAGCGGTGAGTTAAGTTTGAAGAGCGAGGCCGATTCGCACGAAGATTCGTTGAATCGTTAATCGAAGAATGGAGGACGAGCTGAGATGTCCCTCCTGCAAGGAGCTCTTCGGGGATCCCGTTCTCTTGCCGTGCTGGCACGCGTTGTGCCTCTCATGCGCGGTGAATTTACAAGCGCCGCCGGACTCACCGCCGGAATCAACTACGGATTCTTCGAACGCGCCAGGATCCGATCAAGAGGCCGACAAATTGTCGATACTCTCGGAAACCGATTCCGGAGTGGTTTGCAGCAGTACGTCGACAAGCTCGCGGCCCGGAAGTTACGTCGGTACACCCGGTAACGGAGGATTTCCACCTTCCGGTGGTACGCTATGCCTTTCGTGTCCCGTGTGTCAGAAGACGGTTTACTTCGATGAGGGTGGCGCGCATAATCTTCCGAAGTATCGTGCGATGCAGCATATCGTCGATAAGTATCAGGAGTCGCGTAATACCAGGATGCAGTGTCAAATGTGCGAGGGTGAGCCACGAGACGCGACGGTCGCCTGTGAGCAGTGCGAGGTGAGTTTCGTTCTCTCTCGATTTCTCTTCTCATTTATCTTTATTTTTGTTTTCATCCTGTGTTTTTTACTTCGACAAAATTCGCGCGCGCTTTCTTCGACAACGGTCGTGGAGTTAGGTTAGGTTTGAATTCTGCCGAGTATTCTCGAACACTGGAGTTCTGCTGGAAGTTTCTTACCTCTTCCTTTTCTATAGAAAAGCACATGGGCGAGTGAGTAATATTACACAAATGTCTCATTGAATGCACCGTTTATTTTGAAAGCGGTGTAAGTCCATTCTCTCTTTGAAAAAATGAGATATCACAAAATTTGTGATTCACTTTGTTTATATTCGTAATAGAAGCGTGGCGTGCATGCTTGCACGGTAAAATGGGTTATTGGGAGCGCGATAGGAAGAAGTGTTTTTCCATTGCTCACTGTTATCTACAGCCTTCGTAACGTTCGTAACGTTCCATTGTTCGCATTCTTTATTCAAGTTTTTTTTTTTTTTTTTTTTACGAGGTTGATGGTTGGGGTAATAATAGGTGGACGTGGAACGAATTCTTCGCGGATAATATGAGGTTGGATTAATTGATCGTGTTGAAGAGCGTATGGCGTTAGGAAAATTGGGTGATTTAGTGAATAAGGATAATTTTGCGAGATCGTAAAATATCGTGCGAGGGTGTCTATATACCATTAACGAATCAGGGTGATCCGACGTAATAATAACTTCGAACTTTGCTACGATTTAGTTTGAATTACAGCTCTCTCTCTCTCTCTCTCTCTACGATGTAATTTGAAATTTGATATGTTCAAGGGAATTTCACGCTCCGAGGTAATAATACGAAATGTAGTCGGCGCCTGTTGGCAAAATAGTTTCGTGCTTATTAATTGGGATGCTTTCGTGCATATCTCGAGAGTAGAGCGCACCTCGTACCTTGCCCTTGCTCTTGGCCATTGTAATTTACATTTCGCTCGTTGTATCTCCCTGTCTGTTTATCGCTCCTTCTTTCGTCGCTTCTCCCACGCGATTCTCGTGTTTTCGTTCGCTCTACGGTGACCTCGGCCAAGAACGCACGATTAATGTACCCGTCCGCGCGGTGGTTCCCGTGTTTTTTTTCCACCTGTGAACCCCGATTTTCGAGCCGGCCGAGATTTCATCGCCTCGCGCGCCCCTATCGCTTTTGTTTTTCCGTCGTTTCCGAGAACCTCTCGTGACCACTTCGCGCGCACGTGCCCTATTCGAAACGCGCTCGGACGTAGGCGATACATCGAGACTGAAAACGGGAGTGGATAATGCCGCGAGAAAACGAGCTAGAAGGAGAACGTCGTAGTAAATTAATTCTTTGGGAATTTTTGCAAAGATCGTGACGATTGTGCGATTGAATTTTTCAGACAGATTAAATGTACGAGGGGGATTTAACCCTTTGACTGCTAAAGGTGTATATGTATACATATACAGCTTCACAAGTCCATCGATATGTACGAAAGGCGTAAATATACGCCCTCTGTATGATATTTCCGGGTACTGTTTTGTTCACTAGTCAGTGGACAATCAGTCGCAGCGACTGACATGTGAGAAACGTCAAAGGGTTAACAAGTAACGAGAGAAATTAATCAATTCGCTGCCAAGCCTAAATTATATGAAGTTATTCCCATTGCCATTTATATTTTAAGTGGTATTGTTTACCGAAGTTATGTTATTTCTTGGTAAAAGACTGTATGTTATAACCGAGGTTATAACATATTGAAAGAAGGACGAGTATACTCTTCTTGGCAATGCATAACACCCTGCCAAAGACGAGTATACTCGTACTTGGCAGCGAATGGGTTAATGTAGCTGAAAAACTGTTTGTTCAATTACTACAATACAGTTGTTCTATCGTTTATTTAACTTTCTTATGCTCCTAGTGTAAAATTCTTTCGGTTGCTGTCGGAGTCACATTTGCACCTCAATCTTCGAGGGGACGAGACATGTGAAAATTTGAAGGGGAGATCTGGGTTGTAAGGACGGCGTGGGAGAATCCCCTAGGCGAGTTTTCGAATGCATTCTTGAGTTATTCTTGAGATAAATGTGGCTGTGTATTATCGTGAAGCAAAATCACCCCTTGTGTTAAAAGTCAGAAGGCCCTATTTTATACGGTTTTCTTGAAGACCAAAGAACAATGAACAGCCAATATTACAGGAAAACAAAGTAAAGTCTAAACATCGTGGACTTTTGACAAAAGGGGTTATTTTGCTTCGTTATAATGCACGATTGTATACAGCACGGATAATTTAAGAATGCATTCGAAAACTGTTTTAAATTTCTTTTTTTTTTAAACTTATTTTTAAATTTCTTTTTTGCATTACAATTTTTTATAATGAGAAAAATGTGCTTTATAAAAAAATACAAAAATAGTTTAATTAGCATAAAGTACAGCTATGTGATGTGGTGCGATCTCTTAAGTCAACTGCAAAGTTTTGCAAAATTATGGAAAATTGTGATTATTTCTTAAAAAGGAATTCTTTACGTATTTTCCAAAATCATCAGCGGGCCGCACAAAAATCATCAGCTGGCCTAGATCTTGCACCTTCAGATTTTCACTTGTTTGGTCCCCTTAAGGAGACTCTACGTGGCAAAAAATCCGGCTCCAATGAAGAAGTCAAGATTCAGGGTGACTTCAACAGCAACTAAAACAATTTTACACTAGGGGCATAAGAAAGTTAGAATGGGACAAATGTACAGGGTGATTCAATAACTCTGTCCACCTCCAGTATCTCCACTATTTTTAGAGATATGAAAAAATTATAATTGCGAAAGTTCTACTATATCAAGTGAGTCATAACATGCCACTAATATTTTTTCCAAAAGTGGAGGCGCTTCAGAGATTTCAAGGTCACCTCTACTTTTTTAAATGGCATGCTATACTTTTTTAATCTTTAGTGCAATAGCGTATGTTGAGACGATATCAACGACGTATAACAAAAGGTCATTCGGCATTAAATAGAGGAGTAAAATTGAATATTCGCCGAGTAATGTGGTACCAACATGATGGATGCCCCGTGCATTATGGGCGTATAGTAATGAAATCTTCCCAAATCGATGGATAGGATGCGGTGGGCCAATTTCGTGGTCAGCTCGTTCGCCCGACATAACACCGCTCGACTATTTTTTATGGGGAACACCTCGGGGAACACTAACAATATTGGTGACATGTTATGGCTCCCTTCACATAGTAAAACTTTCGCGATTATAATTTTTTCATATCTCTGAAAATAGTGGAGATATTCGGGGTGGACAGAGTTATTGACTAACCCTGTATACGTGTTGATGAGGGATTATGTTGAAAAGTAGGCAAAATATTGTATTAACCCTTTCACTATTGAAGGCGTATATACAAGGCCCTCACAAATCCATCGATGCATACGAAAGACGTGAATATACGCCTTCTGCAATTGTTTACTATAACCTTTCACGTTTTATCAATTGATTCAATTTATTTACAATTATTATTTTTTTAAACCTTAAGAATAGTGTACGTTCTTCGGGTACTGTTTTGGTCAGTAGTCAGTGGAGAATCAGTAACAGCGACTAACTTGTGAATATCGCGTCGTCTGTATTGATGATTTGCTCCGAAAATGCACCGGAGTGAAAGGATTAATTGAATAAACAGTTTTTCAGATATACTAATTCGTCTCGTTACTTATTGAATGGCTCTTGTACTTTCGTATAAAATGTTGACTGACACGTCACCTGAATTTTGGTGACTGTTCATTTAACTGTCTAAGGTGTTAATTATGCTTCCAAATGCCTATTTAAATAATTTAAAATTACGCATCGAGATCGTCGCTCGAATTCGTGTGACATGGCAGTCAAGGTGTTTTAATCCTTTCGCTTCGAAAGTCCAGCCCGCCGAAATACTGTTACCCTGACTGTTACTGGACGAAAACATGAAATGTGCACAGTGTGCTTGGTTTTTGTACATAGGTTTTTCTAAGTCTTAAATAGCAACTGTGAATAATAAAACAATCGTTGCTCTAATATACCAAGTACAATTTACATTTTTAATCTGAAAAAACTTAAACAAAATTGTAATAATTATTCTAAAAACATTGAACCAATTGCAGTTTACATATTTTGATGTATTTATATATTTACAAGACTTACGATTAAATGTTTAATATAATTAACAATGTAACACAAATTAGTTAATATATTAATATGTGGTGACTAGTAATATAATTCTGTATGATATATTCTACAAGGATCTACACATAAGCTAACATTACAATTTTTATGGTTACTGGACACTGGATACATCCGGTGCTCGAAGTGAAAGGGTTAAAGTGCTTGAGACACAGAAGAATTCAGTACATCGAGAAACACAAAAAATTGTTTCACATTATCCATGAAATACTTTTCACCTTGAAAAAAAAAACAAAGAAAAGCGCAACTCGAAAACCGCAAGAAACCAACCCCCGGTTTTAATTCCAAGCCAATTTCTCGTTAAGAGTCTCTTGACAGTAAAACAGTCTTGTACTCTATTATACCGCACAATTGAAATTTTAATTGTACATTTTTTCTGGCGCGTATGAACGCAGCTTCATGCGATATCACACGCCTCTACGTGGCCAAGCCAATTCCACCCGAGTTCTTCGCCTCGCGTTGTTTGCTCTTCGGTGGTGCTCTCGGCTTCCTCGCTTCGTGTACAAAGGCTCCTCCCGATGACCCTTCCGCAGGAGAGGAAAGCAGGAGTGCGGTGCCGCGACACGCTCCGTAAGCTCTTCATTATTTTCATCCTTCCGTTTCGTTTCTCGCTACTCGTCGCTGGACAGGCAATTCATCGTGGGTAAAAGGGAGAGAAAAAAAATGCCGATGCAATGGGATTATATAAAAGTCTCCGCGCGTTGCGTTCGTCCGTTGCGGAAGGGGAGGCTTCCTCCTCTTTTCTCT
This sequence comes from Tiphia femorata, assembly GCA_944319695.1. Taxonomy (NCBI): domain Eukaryota; kingdom Metazoa; phylum Arthropoda; class Insecta; order Hymenoptera; family Tiphiidae; genus Tiphia; species Tiphia femorata. The sequence continues at coordinate 24,096,936 of OX090900.1, read as the reverse complement.
CGCAGTTTCTCGCAGCTTCTCGCAAGATACTCGCGGATGGATGCGCGTGACGCAACGAGAAAACAGGCAGGGGATTGGAAGAGAAATGGCTTCAATTATACGGGAATGCGCGTTCGCCTCGCAAAGGCGGAACCAATTCTCGCGATCGTTCGTTTTTCGGGAAGAAGTCCTCGTATCTTGTGGGATTAAGAGGAGCCGGAGAAACAGTTTTACCGTTGCCAATCGATACGCGGCCGAGACCTGCCTTCTTTTCTTCGCACGGGTTCCAAGGTGTGTTTCACGCTTCTAGGTCCTCGCGGCCTTTTTTTCTTGTGTCCAGGTGTTGTTTACTGCTACTACAGTTTTTTTTTTCAGGTGTTTTTTTTATTATGTGACTGAAGTGCGACCTTGGTTGTAGGTATTGAATAATAGTTGCGCAATATTCTTAAGTTGGAATTTTTGTACAGATGATTAGTTCTGCGTTTTATTTGTTTTCTTTGTTCGTTATATTTGTATAATGGAATTTAGAGAGTTTTGTGGTTCAGGGTCCTCTCCGCTTCTTTGTGTGTCCAGGTGTTGTTTACTCCTGCTACAGTTTTTTTTTTTTTTTTTATTATTTGATTGGAGCACGGTCTTGGTTTTAGATATCGGGTAATAGTTGCGCAATATTCTTAACCTATTTGCATCCGTAAGCGCCCTAGTGCGCGGATTAGCACGGAATACTCGATTCGCTCATGCAAATGGGTTGTTTGAATTTTTAGGCACGACCAGGGGCACGACCGTTAAGGGAGTGACTTATTATACAGATAATTAGTTCTGACTTTTATTTTCGTCCTCTTTTCGTCATATTTGTATAATAAATTTGGATAGTTTTATGGTTCTGGGTCCTCTCAGCTGTTTTTCCCAGTTGTTTACTCTTACTACAGGTTTTTTATGTATGTGATTGCAGCACGATGTTGGTTCTAGGCATCGAATAATATTCGCACAATATTCTTAAGTTTGAATTTTTATATCAGAGCTTCATTTCTTTCTCTTTACGCAATATTTCTATGATCAATTATGCTAGGGCTGATTTGTTGGTTCATCTTGTTCCAATTTGATTTTCACTTTTTTTTTGCGATGTACCGTGTACGATTAATATTCTTCCTCATGAAATTTTCTTTTACAAGTCGATGCACCCAATGGATTATTTTTAATAAAGTGCGTCACCCATTTTCTTGTATCGTTATCGATCCACCGGGGAGGTCGCGCCGGGGTCCCAAAGTGGGCGGCAAATTTATTTCCATGCTTTCTCATTCTCTCCTTCTGTTTCTTCGCCAAGCAAAGCACGCGCAATCGCGCGAATAATAGGGCGGCCGACTAACGGAGCTAATACATCGCCCGGCTGATATTCCACGTCGCGTACTTTCTCTCACAGCTCGGCCCTTAACCTCCTTTTCTCTCTCTCTCTCTCTCTCTCTCTCTCTCTCTCTCTCTCTCTCTCTCTCTCTCTCTCTCTCTCTCTCTCTCTCTCTCTCTCTCTCTCTCTCTCTCTCTGTGTGTGTCTCTCTTTGTCTCTTTTCCTCTTTCTCTCTCTCTCTCTCTCTCTCTCTCTCTCTCTCTCTCTCTTTCTGTCTGTCTTTCTCTTTCTTTCTCACTTCACTCCTTCGCCGCGTTCGTTCGTATTCCGAGCGAGGGCGGGAGCTCGCTCGCGTTACACACTTTTTCCTTCGCGCTTTTATTTTATACAAGAGAAGACGACGACGCGCCCGACACTTTAAGTTCCCCCAGCACGATCGAGAGTCCTCTCGCGTTCACCGATTTCATTTCTTTTTCCCTTCCTCGCCACCAGTTTCATCCTCTCCCCGTGCACCCTCGTATACATTTTTTCTACTCTCTCTCTCTCTCTCTCTCTCTCTCTCTCTCTCTCTATCTATCTATCTCTACTTCCTCCTCTCGTACTTTTCACTCGTAATAGTCGTAATCGCATGCCCGGGGTGAATCGTTCTCCAAGATAAGGACTGGAGATGGGGTATTAATGGAGCCACTGGTTACCGCAGGCGAGTGATAAACGATCTAAGGGTTGAATTTCTCCGAACCCGCGAATTCGTGTCCCTCTGCCGGAAAAGATTTTTCAAACGTTGCTGCTTCGTTTCTTTATTTAATTTAGTTCGTGGGACCCGCGTGTTCAAAATTGAATTTTCGAAAAGAATCCCGGACCAGATCAGCGACGAAGTGAATTGCGTATTTTGGAAAAAGTGCAGTGAATTGTTTTACGGTAAAATGGGCGCTGTTATTAGAAACGCGCTTATAAAGTAATTATTTTAATGAACCGCGAAGATGAATAAATTAATGCGCAGAGATTAACGCGAAATTTATTAAGGTAGAATTTCGAATTTATAGAGTGTTTTAAATTGTAAATGTCCCAGGTTTCTCTCGTTTGACCAGTTGACTGCGTTCGACCTGTATACACGTCAATTCAAATCTTTATCTTGGCGCGGTTGTCGCGTATGAAAAATAGAAAATTATCATTCGATATAAAAACTTAAGAGTTCAGTAATTTGTAATACACGTGTCATTTAGTGATATGTTTAATCGGTAAACCTGCTACGATTTTAATAGTATTAACAATAAATTATTAATTGTTTTATCCAGCAAAAATTGAACCCTTTACGGTATATTTCGATTTTTTCGTAACATTTATCGTGGAACCATTTGTATTGCATTTCGACTTGCATACACGTCGTCGCTTGATTTTAATTACGCACTCCGTGAAGGACTTTTGAAGCTAAATTCCACAGTTAACTGGTCAATCAGAATGCATCGCGTGCTCCCCCTTTTCTCTTTCAGTTCTTACTCCTTTTCTTTCCATTTCATGCTTTTCCTTCACGTCTACTCACGACAACCCACTAGACAAGGGTTATTAACGTCGTTGCGCACCATTAATGCACACTTCGGCCATTTCAGCAGCGAAAGTGGGTCGAGAGTTTACGGGCGAGTTTGCGAATTGTGCGTTGCACGAATTTCTCGTAAGTTTCTTTCGCGAGAAGAATTCCTTCGTGAGAAGAATCATGGCTCGCCGCGGGTCCCGTAGATTTTCATACCTCACGTCCAGAAAATAGCTCGAGGTGTTGCACAGTTTTGGAGCCAGACGCATGACGGCTACTCCTGTAGCGGGATGTAAAATTTCATTTTCACTCTTTCTCCTTCTCTCTTTCATTTCTTTTACATCCTTCTCACCCGAGCTCTCGTACGGGGCTCACCTTTCACGCTTTACGTCTCTCCAGTTTTCCTACTCCGGTGCCCTCTGCCGTTTGTCCCATACCTGCGCAGTGCGCACCCTTGCATCTTCCTTCTCTCACAATCTACCGTCTTTTTCTTTCATTTCTTTTCTTCTCGCTCCCCTTTACTCGAGTTCCCTCCGACCTTTCTCCTTCCTTCGGTCTCACGAGCAGGACCGTTTTAGGATCGTCGCAAGCTTCAGGCACTTTTGCATAAAAACCATATTCATAGTCCACGTTAATTCAATTGTTAATATATTTACATCTTTGAAATTCGAAAAAATTGCATTTTCAATTTTGTTCCTATTATATATGGACCGTTTATTTTGAAAGTGGTGTAAGTGTATCTTTTAAAAAAATGTGATGTCACATAATTTGTGATTAATTTAGTGTAAACTTTTTAGTTATAACTAGGTAATGCTTTTTAAAAATGGACTTGCACCCCTTTCAAAATAAACAATCCATATTATAGTACTATTCCAATTTAAAATTTCATTTTGAGATTTTCGTAGGCCTCCGTAGGTTCGCAGTCCTTACTGCATCTATTGGACAAGACCGCAGTGCTCACGAGATCCTTCCTTCTTTTCACTCCAGACAAGGAAACGCGTCTCGTCGCGATTTGCCCTCCGGCATCTGTTCTCGTCTCCTGAAACGCATCCTGGCGTCACAAGGATTTCCTCGTGAATTCTTATTACCTTCCACGGATCGTCGCTAAGTCGCACTTCGGTTTTGCTACTTGCTCGATATTTCTCTTCTTCGATTGTCTCTTCTCTTGTGCTTTTTTTTTTTATCTTCACGTCTCGCGAACGAGCGAGCCACGCTAGCTGCCTCGATAACATCGAGTTACTCGGAGATCGAGTATGATCGATCGGTGGGAAGTGTGAGACTTAAGCATGATCGATGGTAAGGCGCGTCGCTCCAAATGGCCGTACTTGTCGAGCGTTACTGCAGACGCGCAGGGACGAGTCGCGCTCCATTTTGCTTGCGGTACTTTCCTCCTCGCGTTTATTGCGCCCGTTGGTCACTTTGTACGACTCGGTTGTGCCGGATGACGAATGCGTTGTTGGGGTAGGTCGGATTCGAATGCGAGCTTTTTTCTAATTTCCTTTGCCTTTTTTTTGCTTCTTCTTGCTTCTTCTTGCTTCTTCTTGCTTTTCCTCGAACGTCAAAGCGCCCGGGTGCAAAGGCCGAAGATAAATTGCGTGGCGCGTGGAATCTAAATTACTTCTGGGTGCGCAGTCTTTTTTTCTAATGACGCTCGTAAAGTGCGGTAAAAGAACCTGGAATGCTGCAGTCAGTTTTACACGTTACTCTAGATTTTCTTTTTAATTTTATTCTTTCACTTGCGACCTTTGTTCTTATAAAATGGCGAGTACAGTCTCATGCTTAACCTCTGAGTTGTACAAAGTAATCTTTAACCGTTTGGCTGCTGACGGATTTTTCGGACATATGGCAAAACTGCGGCACTAATTGCGCGTATATGGGAAAAGATGGACAACACTTTTCGTTCAATAAACTCACCTGTCTTGCATTGCAACAACAAAAATTAAAAAATACCAGTTATTTTCATAAATTTACATTGTTCTCGCCATTATTTAATAGAAATAAAGAAATCAGATTTAAAATACGTAATATTATTAAAACAAATAGAAGTCATATGCTCCGCAAACGTAACGTACCTTTACTGGACGCACAACTTTTACTGATTCAGAGCAGTGTTATTGCGCTATCCGCAGTCTTGGCATAATAAAAGAGGAGCATTTCGCATTTTTGGCCAAACATGACCCTCAGCAGTCAAACGGTTAAAGTGCTTTGGGTATTTTTGACGTATCAGAACTCATGCACTTGTTTTGCCTGTGATACGAATCACGAGTTTGATTCCAGCAAATTGAAACTCTTCCAAGTGCAAAAAATCATATCAAACAAATCAGTACCCAAAGGATTAAGCATGTGCTATGGGCTGCCTGATTTTACGACAACGCGCATGCTGGGTTGTCTAACTCTGATATTTCATTGTGAAATATGTTGATTGTAACTGAAATCATTTGAGCAGAGACTGCAAAAACCTTAATAGGACCATTGATTTCATTAAATAATAATAACAGGAACATCATGAAAAATAGTAAATTATAACTTTTAAATTGAAATTTTAATAATTTTGTTGTCTGTGGTAAATCTCGAGGCTTCAATACATAGGCCAATGTTACATTTTCTGCTTTGATAGCGCCAGTCAGTTCCATATATGCGTTCATAGTCCAAATTGAATAGTTTGATGAATACTCATATATCCATGATGGTTACATTCATAACCCATGGTGAACGATTTTGTCAAACGCATATATGTATGTGTTTATAGCGCACAAAAGGTTAATTATGTTGGATATTCGTAAAAAGATTCGCGCAATAATGACTCAATTCTGATAATATCCGCAGGAGGCTGGCGCGCAAATTCAAGAATTATCGATCAGTCGATAATCTGATTTGAAGTTAACGGTATTTCGCTTTTTTTTACGTGTAAAGAATCCACGTGTATTCGCACTCGTTTAACCCTTTCGTGGACCGTGAGAAGCGGGCTTCCCAGTACATAAAAAAATAGAACGATAAAAGTCAGTAAGAATCAGGGATTCCTATATTAAATTTAGACTGGCACCTCTTGAGCGCTGAAAAGGTTAAACGCACTCTAAATACTGCACATTATTCGACGAAGAAGTTCACTCTACGCCGAGAGAAATTAAGTTCGGGCACGGAGTAAGACCGGCGGACAAGCCAGTTGGCTTCAATTGAAACATTACCCAATTCCGGACTGCGTACAAAAGGGCCACCTGGCCCGCGGCCGGCCTTTCTCTTTCATCTTCTTTTCAACGAAGCAGAGGACACCGTAGGAGGAACACAAGAGTGGAGTGGACCGCGAACGAAGAGAGATTCTGTGCGCGCGCGTAAAGTAAAGCGATTATTTCTGTTTTCAGGTTCTCTATTGCGACGCTTGCAGAGAGTCCTGCCATCCCAAGAGGGGACCCCTTGCCACGCACAATCTGGGCCCACCTCGTGGCAGCTGGCACACGAGTGGCGGAAAGGGAGCACGAGGTATGGGCCTGGAGGGCACGCCGATCTGCGCTGATCACAATGGCGAGGCGGTCACCCTCTATTGTGCCCTCTGCAAGATCGCGATCTGCGCTTTATGCCTGCGAGATCGACACGCGGCTCATCCACGAGACGTCCTGCCATTGGCCGCGGCCTGCAAGGCGCAGAAGGTGAGTCTATGATTTTCCAATACATTATCCAGGCCTCGAAAATCCTTCCAGGATCGATGGATTTATTTAAGCTTTTAATGCTGTCGCAGAAATACCATATTGCGAATTGTGCCTTTTATTATTAGTATCCGTGTGATATAATGATAGGTTTAGTATTTTAAAAACGATGGATTAAGGGGGTTAACTAGAGATTCGAAAGTGATGCTCCAAAATGTAAATGTTCAATGTTATGAAACTTTGGGTTGATTGAATTTTTGGAGAATGTCTTTAATTTAGATTGAAAGGTCCTTTTAGAGGGTCCAGATTCCACGTGATCGTTGGTCTTTTTCCAGGACAATTACCTTTGCTTTATTGGGTCAGCACAGTATTGATTTTTTTAAGAAATTTAGATAGACGTCGAGAAACCGTACGACTCTATCTTGTTTTTTTTTGTGTTATTAGGTACTTTGGGACATAATTATTTAAAATACCTTAAATATATAAAAAATACAGTAAACTAATTCCTGTACACCGCGGTTAATGTGTCACGCGTTGTATGAAGCCATTTTATACGAAATCGCACTGTACGAAAATTGTTCTCGCACAATACGTATAATCTACGGTAACATGTTTGCACGATTATTAGCAACGTTTATTTTCTGCGTTTCATCAAATGAGACAATATTTTAAATATAAGTGGCATACATACATCATTCTTTAAAAAAAGAACCTGTCATTATTTGCCGCATTGTACGAAAACAGTAGCCACGAAATCTTTGACGCGTTGTACGAATTCGCTTTGTACGAACTTGCGGTACACGCGAATCCATTGTATGCTTAAGCTAGGTCATACATAAGGTTGTAGTGACAACTTTAATACTTCAAATTTAAATATTGAAGTTTCAAGCTAGGATACATTACAATGCGTGGCAGATCTGTAGATCCTCACCTGTATCTTAAAAAAAAAGCAAAATCATGAACTTGAAACAATGTTACGTATCCTAATTCAACTATCTAAATCCGACTACGTATAAACAGGCGTGGCGAATAATTGTTACGGTAACATTAGGAATTTATTGTGCGTCGATGACACTTGGAGTTGGCGTCGGTGAACTCTGACGAGTAATTCGATGGAGTTACACGATGGACTCGCGCGCATATTTTCGGGTGGCCCCGTGCCGCTGGCGGTTGGACGGGCGAAATTCAAGGATAATCGATAATGCGCCGTCGCGTTAAATCAAGCGATAATTGAGGCTCGATAGACCGAGAGCGGGTTGTATGGAAGCGCAGGAGAATTCGTCGAAGCGTACCGCGCACGTTTGTGTGCCAAGTGGTGCTTATCGCGTTGCTTTTCGCAGCCACCGTTTTCCGCGTCATATCGTCGAATGCCGTTGTATGAAAAGTTTATATTTTAGCCATTGTAATAATAGCTGGAAGCGGGCGCGAAATGAGGGGTGGCCTGCCCCGATATTCGTCGAACGACGTTAATTTATAGATAATTTGTGTCACCGCCGAATGTGTCGGGGCTTTTGTCGGTCCAATGTAATTATGTCATTTCAAATGAGCATACATCACGATCGAGAGCTGTAAGCTTTGAGAACTTCGTTGGACGTTGATGCGAAAGGGGCAAATGAGTATCGAGCGGTTTTCATAATTATTGATATTCATAATTAATGAATTTACGTGGTTTGTGAATATTCTTTTAGCAATTTTATCGATGTCACGTGGCCATTGATCTACACAAATCTAATTCTTTACTAATTAACCGCAAACAGATATAAGTTCCTGATTTATTTTCTACATTCGAATCGATTGTCTTCTCCATGTCTCAAAGGAACTTTTATTGGTACCTTGGTACTAAATGTATTCATCAGGTTATTGTCTCGAGGTGCATATTTAATACCGAAATAAGGAGACTCTTTGACTCGCTCTCCGTAAAGCGCTTATATTTTAACCTTTGTAATAATAGGTCGAAAGGGGCGCGAAATGAGGAGTGGCATGTCCTCCCGATATTCGTCGGACGACGTTAATTTATAGATAATTTGTGTCACCGTCGAATGTGTCGGAGCTTTTGTCGTCTCCGATGTAATGATGTCATTTAAAATGAACATACATGTACATCACGATCAAAAGCTGTAAACTTCGAGAACTTCGTTGGAGGTTGACACGAAACGAGCCAATGAGTGTCGAACGGTTTTCATAATTATTCGCATTAATTTTGTTCAAGGGATCGTAGTGAAATTACGTGCTTATTGTGAATATTCTTTCAGCAATTTTATCGATATAACGTGTCCATTGATAGTTGGGTATCGGGCACTGCTTACTTGGATAAGTTGAAGCCGATGGATCGATCTACGAGTAGCTAATTCTTTACTAATTAACCGTAATCCTAACCCTAATCCTAACAGATATAAGTTCGTGATTTATTTTCTATATTCGAATCGATTGTCTTCTCCAGGTCTCAAAGAAACTTTTGGTACCTTGGAACTAGAGGTATCCTTCGGGTTATTGTCTCGAGGTGGACTTTTAATGCCGAAATAAAGAGACTCCTTGGCCCGCTCTATTCGCTGGTCGACTTTCACAAACTCCCGAGTAGAGAAACTACGCGCGCAAAGGTTTCGCAATAGTTGCAATAATGCCTCGCCTCGTAGATTTACAAGTGGCCGGGCGAAATCGCAATGAGTAACGGCACGGCATCCTACGATTATTGCCAGTTGGCGGGATGGGGCGCAGTTCTCCAGAAATTAATGTCTTAATCTGAAATCTATCGTTGGGAAACGACTCCGGGCAGGCCGCAGTTTCGCGGTAACTGCACCACCAAGCGACAGTAGTCTCGAACGACCATGCGAGCGGTACGACGAGGTTGCTCGATTCTCTCGAGTAGCTTACAATTAGATCGAATCGCGCCCAAGGGTTGACTCTCGTGCACGGATAGGTACTCGAGCAAAAAATCGATCCTTGCTTGCTCCAGAGACGTTCTACACGACGGTGAATAATTTAAATTATTATTAACCCCTTGGGTACATTTGACGACTGAGACTCGTTATGCACTTGTTTTGCCTGAGTTTAATTCGTGTAAGTTGAAACTGTTCCAAGCGCAAAAAAATCTCAAACGAATCTGTACCCACGGTCTTGTATAAAGGTCTGGCAACTTCTGGGTGAAAAGTGATGTCCATAATGATCCTTTTTTTAATTTTTATAGCAGTCACTAGAGGCATTCCGATTGGATGCTCTTGATAGATACAACCTTATTTTAGCCCTTTAGTACTTAACATTATTATAATATCCAACGTTTTAAACAGTTACAAACCAATCGTACAGAAACGTGTTTTCAACCTGGCTATTAATAATACATGAGGAGTTATGTCAGGTTTTTCAGGTTCTATATATTAGCAAGATCCGATCGCAACATTTCCAATCAGAAATAAAAAAAATCCTCGATAAGGGGATCATCCTGCACCACTGAAATTTTTATAAGTTTCCAGACCTGTATACAAGATTATATCCATAGCCAAATGATTAATAATTCAAGATGTCCTTAATTTTACCCAGAGTAGGTATAAAAGAATCAACTTACCAAGTAATAGTTTTCCTTTCTATTCCCATTTATCTTTCGTCCCAAAAATCCTTCCACCTCCCAATATTTTACACAAAAATTGATCCTCGCCAATGCCGTGATTTTCGCGGAACAGAAGCCCGTAACAAGTTCGCACGTCTCGCCATCAAAATTCGTTGCCCGTCTCGTGGCTGGGCGTGCTGCACAGATTTCGATTCGACTCACGAGAATCGATTTGCATCTTGAATTTTCCTGTTGCGCACGGGCCCACCCTCGTCGTTGCAGTTGTATTTTGAGGAAACGCACGCACACGAGCAGGAAGTAACAATCGTTTCGGCGCTGGAAGGAGAAGGAAGAGGAGGGCTGCGGGTCCGTAACAAGGGTGGAAGATCGTTGGATCGATCGACAGCTGCACTCGATATCGCGTGTCCCGCGTGGGTGTGACCCTTCGAGGCGTACACAAGCGGGCTCGTCCCTCGCCACTGCACTTCCTCGTTCTGGGACGAGTGTGTTGGTCTCTGTGCCTGCGCGCCAGCCGCGTTCAGTCGACGCCAACACCTGGCCGGCCGGCTACTGACACATGGGGTGGACTCGTGATCCTATCACCCCGTGGGAATCACTTCCTCCTCCTCCTCCTCCTTGGCGTTTAATCTGATAAATTGCGGCGGTCCAGTCAAAACCGCCTGGCCTCCTACGCCAATTTGGTAATTGATCGACGAACCGTCCACCGAGGAAGGCGGATCCGTACGTTACGAGTAGACAACGTCGGCTCGTAACGAAGAAATTGGAAGGACCAGGTTTTAGAATCCTCGACGGTTATTGTCAGCGAATGACTTTCTTGCGTTCCTCACTGGTCGGTTGGCTGGAGGTCAGAAGGTTTCACGGGGTTGGAGAAAGAAAATTGAGGGGAGTATGTGGGTTTTTGGGACGAAATAGGGCTGCTTGGAGGATTATGGGGCTCTTTGTTGCGCTAGGATGGGTTCGGTGCAGATGTGGTGGAGACGCTATGTGAGAATTTGTGGAGTAAGATGGGTGGGGTTGCATTTAGGGGGTCCGCTTGGAAGAGACAATATTTTCTTTACGGTAGGGTTGACTTGTCCGAGTTAGTAGTTTGCGAGTTGAGTAGGTGCAAGTTGCTTTGCGATTAGTTGTTTTTATTGTGAAGTATAGGCTTTGGTTAGAGTGCAAGAGGGATGTAGGTTTTCATGTTCGGTAAGGAATATCCGATGATTCGAAGGGTTTGGTAGGTACGCGAGTGTAGCCTGTCTGCTGGTACCTTTGGCATTAAAGGACACTCAGGATAATTACATTTGAGCGGAAACTGTCGCAGAAATTGATGTACGATCGGTGTAATAATTCTTGCTGTATTCTCGAATGCCATTATTATCTCTAACGCGTACCAGCCAGAATGGGGAAGCGTCTTGAGAAGCGCAATTGCGATTTTGCTCGATTCTCTCTCTCATTCCATCTCGGAATCTCTCATCTCCAATTCGAGGCAGTGCAGTACACCGGCTCTTCCGTGCAACCGAGTTTATCCAACTTCCTCATCTCACTTCCATTTACCTCTGAGCTCGTATTTCACCTCGGAAGGTTATAACAAATCCACAAATCCGCGGGACTAGCGGCCGTAACTTCTAAACGACCAACAACGCCGCCTTAACTCAATTCCTGGGCTTGCTCTCCTCGTCGTCCCTTTGCCCTTTTCGGCTCGCTGGATCGGGTTTGTTTCTCCGTCGTTTCATTCTCTTCTGCATACTAGATCTACCCTTGGTCCACATACGCGTATCTATTATTATCGTTATTGCAACAGTGTCCATGCATTTCAATGCCATTCATCGATCGCGTTTAACCTCTACCATTGTCAAGCATTTTTCCAGATACCTCTTACTTCACATATGTCGCAGGAGCTCCGCCGCGCAAGTTCTGCAATTACACTGGCCAACAAATTTTGACCTTTTCTGCCCGTGAAATGACTTTTGCTAATTTCCAAAGAGTACATGTAAACATGTATTTAAAGACTAATTCCAACTTCGAGGTTCTTTTGGATTTGAATAATAAGATTTGACTGTATTTTCTTCATTAAGATGCAACTCCACGGTAAATACCTTGTTTTCCAACTTTTAATTATTTTTTTCCTATAAGTAAGCACCTTAGGAGCATTTAAAACTCAAACTGAAGTTAAAATCTAAAAAATGTACAAAGTTATAATTTCTTCAATGGATTAATGCGCTACTAAATACTCGCCGTATACGTAAAGTTAAATCGTGCCTGGAGTTCTTCCCAGACTACGCATGTGTCTTTATTATTTTTTCCTATGGTTGAACAAAAAATAATAAAAACCCATTTGTAGTCTAGGGCAATCTCAGATTACACAATGAAACAACACTTTTATCGCGGGCTTGTTTCTTTATGAAGAAAATGCAGTGAAATCTTGTTATTCAAATCCAAAAGAACCTCGGGCTAACTAGAAGTTGGAATTAGTCTCTTTAAATACATGTTTATACATAGATACTCTTTCGAAATTAGCAAAAGTCATTTCACGGGCAAAGAACCTCGTGGACCAGTATTATCGATAGATTCGAAAACAAAATTCTCCAAGATCCTTTGCGTTTCTCGTACGTGGTGCACCTCTTAGCCACCTTTTATCCGTAAATTATCCGGTGCTCGCGCCACATATCGCTCTCGAGTAACAGGAGCAGTTATTACATATTAATGTTGACGTACGAGGCAACGGACAGGCTCGCACGTAGGCGCTCTCACGCACGCATGGCGTGTCCGATAGTTCGGTAATTAGTCTGCCTTCCCTGGCGCGGGCTAATCAAGGGAGAATACCTGGAGCGGAGCGGCGCGGCATTCCACGTGCGGCAGTCGCGCGCGTATTGCGCATGGAAATCCCGGCGATAAGCGGCGCACGAGGTAAATTAGAAAGGAGGGGTTATTAATGCCGGAAGTGTCGCGCGGCCAATTCGCTTCTTCGCTTGGAAACGGCCGTGCCAAGAGGACTGGTGGACGATTATCGCATCGCGCGTCCCTTCGAAGCCGTGCGCGCGCTTATCTCGGAGAGAAGACGAGTTTGTAGGTGCAAATTATTGCGCGAGGAGGCCGCGCCTCGAACAGTTTTTTGTCATCTTCGTCGCTTGAGATGATAAGGTCGAGAAAGAGAGGGGTGCATTTGTTAGTGGCTTCAGTTGAACTTACCTCGAGAGCCTATGGAGAGTTGCAACACGGGTGTTTTCACGAGTACATATATTAGAATTTAGGTCTGGACCCAAGATCCTTCAGACCTCCAGGTAATATAAGCAGCGACGTGCAAAAGAAACTAGATAATAAAGAAGGGGCAGAAAGTACATAACGTGCGTGATCACCTGCGTCGTAGTAATAAGTAAATCGTGGCTATAATATTAATGCTGAGAAAGACAATAATTGTAATAATGATACAGGTGGACGTGGAATAATATACATTAGATGGATTTGTGGGTGCTGATAATTACACCGAAAAGACGAGGCCCAAGAAAGATTTATCGATTGAATAAAAATGAGAAGTGAAATTCGGCAGACGTTGAGATTCATTTAATTTTCATTCTTCGTTTTGTAGCACTTGTGTTTGAATTTTAGCTCGAGTCGAACGAACAATCGAGAGGCTCCAAAGACCTTACCTTTTCGAGTCGGTGGTATCGTGTGACGGAGTCATTCACGTGTAGGGATTTTAAAAGATTTAATTGACCGAGCCAACTGAATCAAGAGACTTCATTAAGAGAGGAAAGCGAGGTAGGAGGGATTGGAGGGAGAAGTCAAACAAAGCGTCGAGAATGGAAAGGCAGACGAGACCCTCGTCGTTTCGAGAATAGTGTAAACACGAAATCTGAGCCGGAAAGGCAGGCACTGCTTCGACTTTTGACGTATTAATCGTTTCCAGACGGAATATATAGCATCGTACTTTACGATCTCCCTATCGACGGTTGTTTAAGGAGCACGAAAATTATCCGCCCGATTTTCGAATGCACTGATCATTTGTTTCTTTGTTTCATTACTTACGCGTGCCAAATGATGTGCTCTAACGAAAGTACGAGGACACAATTAGATCTGGACGATACTCCAACAAAAGAAGAACACAGCTTACTCTCACTTTCTCTAAGCCTCGGTTAGACGAGTCGAACTTAAAAATGAAGTAGTTAAACTCGAAATTCCATTGCACGAGTCGTCTCTCCCATGAGATAGAAGAAGACTATCCGTGTAACGGAACTTCGTCTTTAACACTAGAACTACCAAGGGGGTCAAAATGACTGGTCAACAAAAGTAGCTTCCATATAAAAACAATAGTAAATGGCAGCTCAGTGATAAAATAAACGCTCTCTCTCTCTCTCTCTCTCTCTCTCTCTCTCTCTCTGTTAAAATGAGTGGTCAACAAAAGAAGTTTCCATACGAAAACGAAAATTCGTAGTTCTAATGTTAAAAATAAATTCTTGTGAAAAATTCACGCACTCGGTCATTTTGACTGGTCGGTACTTCTAGTGTTAAGTGAGACTTGATTTTTAAGTTCGACTGGTGCAACCGGGCCTAAGAATACTAATGCGACTTCCCGTGGAGAATTTATCTACGCATTAAGCCAAGCACAACGTTTTCCATAAATCATAGACCGCATCCGCGTGCTCTCAGTCACTTCTCCGAACGAAAAGTAAAAGGAGCCTGATTCACCGATGTTAAAATCAAATCGACCCTAAAATCTAAATTTATCTCGTCGTTCTCTTTACTTCCTCGCGAGGGACACCGGCTCTTTCGACATCTCCCGTTGGAATTGAAAGCTCTCGCGACTGACGAGTAGGAAGGCACCGAGTTGAGCTGAATTCGAGCGAGCAAGTAACGACCAAACGAACGGGATGAAATTACGCGCGTCGCCGCGCGCCGCTTAATCGGCCCGCCCGCTAATAACGATAGGCGTCGTCCCTGCTGATTGCTTTTAAGAGGAGCACAAAACACAGACGACGTCGACGAGTTTGTGCGTGGGTGGACGCCGACGCCTCGGATAATCGATTGTCGACTCCGTGCCACATTCTCTCCTTCTCTCTCGCTCTCTCACTAAACACGCGTGCGTCCGTTAATTGATTATAAATCCTTTTCCTCGGCATCTCTCGTCTTAATTGACTTCTGACGCTCTTCCAACAGCCTTCCATGCGCCCCGATTTCGCTCGAAATAATTTCTCTTCCTTTTTCCCCCCTCCTCTCAACCTCCTCGCGCGCGTGATTGACGTCCTCTCAGGGACCGTTCTCTTTGTTCGCGAGTCTTGAACCGAGGGTGGAAGGTGAGGAGAGGCGGGAGAATTAGGCGAGTGATGGATGACGGTGCATCGTTTGGAGCTCAATGGGGTGATCCCTCGTCGAATTTAGTTAGGATGCTTCGTTCTCTTTCATCGGATTTTTAAAGTTTGTAAACTCGTGGTTTCTCGCGCAAGCGATTTTCCATTTGTTCGAGGTGTGTCGAGAATCGACGTGAGGGTGACACAATTTCTACAGGTTTCGAACTTTACCCGATAGGATTTCAAATTGCTAAAATTCGTTTGACATTTTTGTACAGAGTCGATTCCAATACCTTTATCCTGTAACGAGTGTATGAAAAATTCCTATAACATTTGGGATCTCGTTTCTTTATTCAAATTATTGCATCAATCGATTAAAATATAAAATCAACCCACTTGTTCGTTATATAAAAACAACACATAAATAAATAATCAAGTAATGAAAAATTCAATAAATTAATGGTCACATACATCTAATTACAATCGATGTATATAGCCGTATCTATGAATAACACATATATACATACCCCTGCGGACGCACATGTTAATAAATTAATTGATATAATAAAGACACGACGTGACAGATAGACTAGATATTCTTGTATGACTGACCAATATTTAGGTGGTTCTTTCCAAATATAAGGACACTTGCGTGGATGGCAGACAGATGATTTTTGCTGGTCGTAGGTACTCACAGGACTATCATTTTATCGAAATGGACGTGATCGAAAGGCCTTCCTTTTATTATGCCCAATTACGATTTCAAGCTCTCTAAATACAGGTCTATTGATACCAGTCTGTTTTGAGACACGCTCCAATCTCGACTATCATCTTTTCTTTCCTAACCCGTTACTTCGTTTCTACCATCCTCCTCTCTACGTCCCCACCCCCTCTCTCTCGCTCTCTCTCTCTCTCTCTCTCTCTCTCTCTCTCTCTCTCTCTCTCTCTGTCTGGAAACTGCCGAGACACGCGGCACATTTAAATCCTCACAAACCTATACAACTAACAAAAAAAAAACTGCAAAGAGGAATTTTCCCCATAGACGACTTCTCCGCAGTTCTCGAACTTCGCCTGCCACGATTTAAAATCATCGGAAGCTCGTATCCAATATTCTCGCCACTTCGCGCTCTCACTTCTTCGCCTTTCACGGACAATTACCCACCGTCCACGATTATCCACCGTTCCCTTATCACTCTTATCGTACCCAAGGACGCAACAGCGGGAACCCCGAAGACGCTCGTCGATGTTCGACGCGATTATTCAAATGGCAAACATGACCGTAGCAGGAGCCTCGTGACGGGCCGGCGCGCGTGACGAGGACGAAATAACTGGTGGCGCGATTATTTAAATTTTAAATTGCCATTCCAGGCGTGAACCTCGTGACGAAGATAAAGTCGTTCTCCGAGCCCTGGGGGCCGTCGTAGTTGCGGCGCGCGTTCGTCAACGTGAAAACAAAAAAAGAAAGAGAAGGAAAGAAAGAAAAGCAAAAGGGAAGATAAAAAAAAAGTGCGCGAGGGTGGCAGAGGCGTATAAATAAAATCGACTTGCTCTCCTCGATCGTTATGCATCGGCACGCGAACTGTTAGCGACACTGTTTGCATCCATAAATATTCATACTTGCCACCCTTGGCCCTTCGCGCTTCTCCTCTCCACTCTCCATCCCTCGAATCCTCTTCCACTCTCTCTTTTGTTTTCGTTGCAACAACTCCTCGCTAAGCGCAACTCAAAGATAAGATTAAGTCGGTCAATTTGTACCTCGATAATCAAGGCTGAAATGGGGTGGGAACGGGCCCTCCACCGGAAGCCCTTTTCTCTTACTCTCCTTACTCTCCTTGGCTCTGGTCCTTTAACCGGCCGAGGCGCACGTTCGAATCGATTGTTTGCCCAGCCAGCGAGCCCGTAGAAATTCCCGTCGTGTTTCTTGCTTACGTCATCTCGACGCTTAAGACTTCAAGGGGGGTGGTCGCTTCGGATCTGTAGAATTACGGGCGGAAAGTTACGGCGGGAAGATTGCGTGCCTCGAAGTGTTCGCGCGGCCCAAGGAACCTCGATGGATCCTTTAGGCGCGTAAGGTGCTACGCCGTCGAGGGGGTTAAGAATCTCGTTAGAGCGGAGTTAACGTCCGCCGTGGAATTGCAGGAATCGGGAGAAAAGAATTTGTGGCGTGTCCTTGCGTCGTGTCGAGTGCCACGGTTTAATTGGCCAATGTAATTTCTGGTCGCTTGTTTCCTTAATTTAGAACTTCATTAGAGCGCAGTCACTTTCAGGCCTGGAATTGTGGAAGTTAAGGAAGTTAACCGAGTGAAAGAACCTTTGATATTGGCTGGTCAAGCGAATGTTCAAAGTTTACTGAGCTGTTTAGCTGTTTGAGGGATGACGGTATGAAAAATGTTTTACTTGATCCACTTGTAAGTTTGAAGTTTACAACTTTACTGTCTACTCGTAAAATACTGTGCCTCGCAGAGACAAATATGGTATGAATGGTAGGGTAATTATTGGGATTACGCACTGAAAAAATTGTATTCTTAAAATACAAACTTAATAATTTATCTTAATAGATATTCTTAATAGATAAGAATATTTTCTGATCGATATGACGGGTTTTGGAATATATTCTTAATAATCCATCTGAATGTCGCGACACAATGCGTGTCAGTATTCCGTTAAGTTAGGTTACACATCGCGTGCGGCACATGTCGATGCCTGTATCTTGTTCCTCTTACAATTCTGCGTAATTTTGAGTACTATATTATTTTGTGTGCTGTGTTGTGCAGAAAGTATGGATAAGGAAATGACGAAGTGGCTAGAAGCAGAGAATTTGGGCGATTTAATGGAGATATTTGCAAGTAATATAAATACATATGAACGGTAACTTTCTCTCGTGACTACATTTCTCGACCAATTCTGATTTCAATATATGGACACTGTAACTTTCGACAATATAAAGAATGAAGCGTTTCATTAAGAGTTTTGTTTCCAATAATTATATACGAAATATATCCATACAATTTTTTTACCAGGCTATGTTAAGAAAATCTGATACGAATATCTGTTAATAATATTTGATTGGAGGAATCTGTTTAGAACATTCTACTCTTAAATTAAGCAGATCCTCTTGTTGCTTATTTTAGTAGGAAATATTCTAAACTTAAGTGGTAAATTCTTAAGATAAGAATACAATTTTTTCAGTGTGGAAATAATGGAAAAGAAGAATTTTTATTCATTGTAGTAAGAATTTTTATTCAGTGGTAAGGGTAATTATTCGAAAGGAGAGAAAGAAAGTTGCGGGAGAGGACTTTCTTAAATCAATTTTTAAAATCCTGTCTCACATTTTACGCGACTCCGACGTAGTCCTTGTTTACGATCCCCGACGTATTTTACCGGTTTCCAAGTCGTGCTTGTAACGAGGTACTCGCATGAAGAGAGAGATCAGAAATGCGTGGGCGCTTTACCGCATGCTCGTTGCGCACGACAAAGCGGTCTGCGGGGGGCAGGATGGAGTAGGAAAGGACACGGGGATATGAATAGATATACTTTGTTATGCTCTGACAAGAAACGGACCCTTAAGATCCTCGGAGAAGAGCTTGCGCAGTTGCAGGAGACGTAGGGACCGAGATGAAATAACGGAACGGCATCGTAGTTGAAACGTTGCGCCACGAAATAACGCGAAATCTGCGTTATAAGCTGTAGAATTGAGTTTCAGGGAGGCACGGAGACTCGTTAGGCGCATTAACGAACCGTATCCTCTTTGCATCCTTTGGCCATTTTGAATCCTCGAGGAAATTCAGTTCTACTCGACAGACGCGCCTTACAGAAAATGAAACGTTAGTCTTGAGATTCTTTAAGCTTAAATTTCGCCGAGTACAAGTATACTTAGGAAGCCTTACTGTTTGCTTTTTTAATGTCGAGGAAAATGTCAACGTCTGTCGTTAGAGAAGGAATGTAAGGAGTATCTTTGGCGGAAGGCGTAAGAGGAATCAGGTGAGCGGAAATATAATGTTTTATTCTTTGAACTCAGAATATTTATTGTGAAGTTATATCCAAATATGTATATACATACATATGTACAGTAATATGTATGTGTCCGAATCCTTCTGGTGTGTGCGGACTAACAATAAGACCTTGTGTGTAAGTTCTGAAATATATGGTCCGTTTACTTTGAAAGTCCTGTAAGTCGATTTGCGAACCAAAAATTAACTAGTAATAAATAAAAAGTTTACACTAAATTAATCACAAATTATATGATATCTTATTTTTTTAAAGAAATGGACTTACACCACTTTCACAATAAACGGTCCATGTAATAGCTTGGTGTTAGTGCGTGCCACTGCTTGTTGGCTTTTGCTCTCTCTCACTGTCACCCTATCTCTCTTTACGGTGATCGTGTGTCTACTGTTTATGTTTGATACGAGCTGTTATGGAGTGACGTGTCTAACAATAAGCGACGCGACGGCCAGCTGATTCTTACGTAATGGTGTCCTTCGATAATTTTTTGGAGTTGACTTCCCTTTTCTTCGAATCTCGGGTCGAAATTGAATCACGTACTCTCTCGTTTTCCAGGCCGTGCTTCTAATTCTCGGATCTAGTTCACGTATTCGTGAATCCCAATTCTTGCTTCTTAGCCTGGTCTATTTTTTTTGATTTCTATTGGTGTTGCTTATCTTTGAATAATTAATTTCTCTTGGTGGTTATTGACGTTTTTGGATCCTCTATTTAAATTTCGCGCGCGTCGTTTCGCATACTGTCTTCTAGTTCAGTTTTCTGAAAGTCAGCATGTCACTTGTTCGGTGACCACTGCGGAACCTGCTTTCATATTCTTTAATCCATTCGCATCACAAGGAAGTATCAAAGGAAAGTCCTTATGACCAAATTATGTTTTTATTATATTCAAGTACAAAAATTACAACAAGTAAAAGAACTTCATACTTCAGCATTCTGTAATTAAAAATATAAAAAAATATCAGTAAGTAACAATAATAATAATAATAATAATAAAATAATAATGAAACTTGCATAAGGAAAAGACATAATCTATTTTAAATGAAATAGATAAGTTTGTAGTAGCGGAGGAAGCTTTTTCCATGGTGGGTCTTCGTCTAGCAACTGCTCTTCACCGCGTGCACAGGCTGAATGATAGTGACCAGCAAAATTACGCTCTAAAAAACGCTAAAAATTACCAGGTGATAGTGACCAGGAAAATTGAGCGTATACATACATATATATACTAATGATGCAAATGGGTTAACCGTTATACAGAGAAAAAAAACTGTTCCACAAGGCGTGAATTTTCAAGTACAATTGCTCTGCCCACGATAAGACATTAAGATCCCATTGCTTTAATCGATTCTCACTCCTTTTTCAATTTTAACTAAATTCCACCACTTGGAAACAACTTCTTAAATCAGGACTCACAAACCGAATAATTTACCAATTAAATATTCAGCAGCTTCTCTAAGCAGGATACTAGCACCTGATAATTAAACCATTCCTCAGAATCAACCAGGCACGAAACCTATCCAGATCCAACGCGCTTTACACGCGGATAACACGCGCTATGACAATACCAAAATCAGTGACCCTACATAACCAGTGAAATCGAATCTAGCGGAAACCGACCCAAACTCAAAGTACAAAGTACATACAGGCTTCGACCCTCGTATCTGGTACTAACGAATCCGACCACCACCAGTAGCAAGCGCGCAAGTCGATCAGCAATCTTCCACGGAGACAAGGTTCGATCTTCGATCTTTGATCTTCGATAGAACCAGAAGGGTACACTGAGAGAAAAAAATGGTTGGGTTTACTATAATCCCACTATATTTTATAGTTAAATTTGGCGGCAAACATATTTTTATAGATCACTTAACCATACAAAATATAGTAGAGTGAACGATTTATACAGATGGTCATATTATTAACTATTACATTTGTTCTTGTTACCATACGTATAGTAAAATATGCTGTGTGAATATAGTAAGTTCTATCCCTGATTCTATCACTATATTTTTACTTGAAATAACCATAACTTTGGGTAAAAACATAATATAGTTGCTTATACTACGCCTCTATCGTAATTATTACCGACATTATGGTAACATTTACCATAAATATCATATTTCCAACTATAATTTTGTTACTATGCCATTATAGTTAGATATATCATATACTTTTCTCTCAGTGTAACAGCCTCGGTTTTTCGAGAGTCTGTAGGAAGTAGAAAGGAGATGCGAATAGGAAAAAAGAAGGTGGATCGAGGGTAGGAAAGAGTAAGAGGTGGAAAGAAGAGGCGAGTAAGCGGTGGAGGGAAAATCGTTTCTGTTGGTCGATGAAGGATCGACGAGGAGCAATGGAGAGCGTCGCGACGACTACGATGCTCGCTCGCTCGTGTCCTCCTTCTCCTCGCAATTTCCTGGCGACACGAGTGGCAAGTGGTGGCTGAGGAGGAAGAGGAGGAGGACGACGCTTCGTGCCTTAAAGAGCCACGCCTCGATTCGCGTATCACAAAGAGCGTATCCGCGTAGAACGCGGCCTTAAGGTGCTTCGAGAGCAAGGAGAGAGAGGGAACGTGGAGCAGGAGGGACTTGGAGATAGACACGAAGAAGTGAGCGAGAGAGAGGATGAGAAAAGATTCGAAAGAGCACGCTCTCTCGATTGCTGCTTCCATAGGATGTGTGTGTGTGTGTGTGTGTGTGTGTGTGTGTGTGTGTGTGTGTCTGTGTGTGGCTTGGAACATCGCGCGGCGTGTTGGGGTGCCGCAGCAGATAGTTCTCGAAGCGGAGAGAAGATAGAAAGAGGAGGCAGGAGTGTAAGAGAGAAAATGGCGAAGGTGGAGAAGGTAAGAAGGATCGAGGAGCAAGAGGTGTGTTGTCGGACCGATATGCGGATACGTGTGAAAGAGAACGGGTTTCTGGGAGGCAAAGGAGATGCAAAAGAAGGATGAAGGTGATAGGAGAAGGAACTATAGAACTAGGAGATAGGTGGAAGATGCAGCAAGGTGAGAGAGAAGGTAAGTATACGATAGCAGAAGGAACTAGAAAAACGAGAAAGAAACAGAAGACGGGAAGATGCTTTGATGAGAGAAGGAGGGAAAAGACGATAGGAGTAGGACCTAGGAGGACGAGAAAGGAGGGTAGAGAAAGGCGCAGGATCTCGAGGATAAAGGAGAAGGTGGAGGAGGAGGGCGAGAGTCAAACCGGCCTGAACTCGTGATTCTCTGATATCACGTATTACGTATCACGGCTCTCTTACTCTTGTGCATACCATCGTGTACCACGCCACACACACGTCTATCCTTCTTCTATCTGTATCCTTCTTCTCTCTTCTTCTGCATCCTTCACCTTCCTCTTACCTTTCCATGTCACTAACCACGACCCTCTTTTCTTCATCGAGGCACCCCAGTGACGCGTCGTTTGCATCGTCCGCGCTTAAAACCCAGTCGCACGTGGTAAGCTACAATGAGCTTGCGCGTTGGCCATTAAGAATTTTCGTGGAGACATGTGAGTATCACCCGCGCTCACGCGACTCCGACTTTATTTACAGGAAGGGCGCATGCCCGAGTTGTTATTTATAGGAGAAGCCTTGCCTACTTGGACGTGTCCCTACTCTTTCTTCTCGTGGAATTGTTCCTCTGGCTCGCAGCTTACACTTAGTTTCTTCCGTTTCTAATCTCTGCGCCATGTCCATCGGAAAATTTATGGACGCTCCGATACGCGGTAGGTTTTCGGCCGCGTATCTAATCCTATTTCACCGGTAGCGCGTGGAGAGAGGGAGAGCGATAAATTTTCGAGGCTTCCAAGGATAAACTCGGACCACACGAATTCACCGGCGCGTTATCCTCCGCGAGTGTCCTGGACACCAATATTGAATTCCTCTTTACCGTCCCTTTGAATCCCTGCGCGTATGCGCGCATTTGATATTTAGGTACGTCGACGATTGGAGTACATTGGGTATAACGAATTCTCTCGGCGATGAAGGCGTTTTCGTTAAAAATTCATCCGTCCTATTCGAGTGGTAGCGCGTGCTAGGGGAGAGCGATAAATTTTCGTGGCTTCTAAGGATAAAGTAGAAGCTCGAATTCACCGGCGTGTTATCCTTCGTGGATCTCCAGGACACCGATATTGAATTCCTCTGTAAAGTCTTTTTGAATCTTCGCGTTTTTGGGTGCATGTAAAATTTAGGTACTCGGAGTGTATTAGGTATAACAAATCCTCTTGGAGTGGACACGCTTTCGTTTAAAGTTCATCCATCGAATTTGCTCGCGTGGATTTTTGTCGTTATAACAAGTCGCAGAGATTAGTTCTTGAAGGCGACGTTTTCTTCTTGTTGCTCGAAGTAGAGTAGGTACAGCCAATAACAAATTCTCTCGGAATGAATACGTTTTTGTTGAAAATTCATTTCCATCGAATTTGGTCATGCGAATTTTCGTCGTGGCAAGAAGCCACGAATTAGTCTTCGAAAGCGAAGTTCTCACCTTGTTGCTGGAAGTACATCCTTCATGGGTTTCCAAGACACCAATACTGAATTTCTCTTTAAAGTCTCTTTGAATTTTCGCGTTTATGCGCGCATGCAAAATTTAAATACTCAGGGTATACTAACAATAAGTATAACGAATAACAAATTCACTGGGAATGAACACACCTTCGTTGAACATTCATCCATCGAATTTGCTCTTGCGAATTTTCATCGTGGCAAGAAGCCATACGTTAGTCCTCGAAGGCAAAGTTTCTCTTCTTGTTGCGCGCGAATAATCCTTGGAATAATCCCGTTGCTTTCGTCGGGACAACGCGCCCTAAGTGAATTCAACGATAATCTGGAGTCTGGCGAAATAAAGGCGGACGGAAGGAAAGGGATGAGAGAACGGAGAACACAAGTGAAAGAAGAACCGGAGGAAGCTTCGGGACGAAGAGAAAAGGAGGAGGCCAATGACAATTGCACGGATGGGGTCGTAAAGGCCGGCCATATCGTCCGGCTCATGTACTAACATATCTAAGCGCCGCGGAGAGGCCCCAGACGTGCAAGATAATAACATTTTCTTGTCGCTTGGACAACGCTTTCTCCGCGCCTCTCGTTACCTACACGGCTCGTATTCTATTCGCTCTTCTCTACCGCATACGAGTTCTCTTGGTCACCGTTGTGTCCGCAACACACTCGTCAGGACATTTACCGTGTGCGTGGCACACTCTGGGCGTGATATCGGTCGTGGCACACGGACGCGAGCCTCGTTGCTGGTCGCGGGTGCCGTGCACTGGGCGTTTGTGTTTTCCATGCGCCACAGCCTTGTGGTGTGTCGTGGAACACCGTGTAAGAGACTCGTCCATCGTGTCGATTATGGCGCGTGTTAAGTGTACCTGGCATTAGCATTGTGAAATAAGCATTCGAATAATAAGAACATCGAGAGAAGCGGACGAAAATTCCTTTCACATTTTCGAAAGCAGGAGAAAATGTTTTAGTTGCGATTAAAGTTAATGCTTTATTAATTTAATCTCGCTTCTTTTCGTAAGCTTACATTTTCAACCCCTTGACTGCTATGGGCGAAAACTATTCGTGTGGACTATGGGCGCACATATGCGTTCGGTAAATGTTACCAGCACGCATGTGTTTGCCAATCTAATAAAATAATATTAACGCTAAAAAATACTTCATTGCATCATTTAATTTGTGAAAGAATGCAATTATATCTCAATTACGTTTTGCATACTTAGTCAACGGAATTCAGATTAACCAAAAGGTATTTCGTTTCCTACGATTTCCAATCGCTACGCTGAAAGAAAAGAATGGTTGGGTTTACTATAATCACACTATATTTTATAGTTAGATTTGGTGTCGAACATATTTTTATAGTTCACTTAACCATACAAAGGATAGTAGAATGAACGATTTGTACAAATGGTTATACATATTATTAACTGTTACCTTTGTTCTTGTTACCATATGCATAGTAAAATGTGCTATGTGAATATAGTTAGTTCTATCACTATGTATAAAATATTCTGGTAATATTAACTATATAAAATAGTTATTTATCTTACCATTATATATATTTTCAACCGTACTATATTTTTAGTTGAAATAGCCATAATTTTGGGTAAAAACATAATATTGTTGGTTATACTATGCCTCTATCGTAATTATTATCGACATCATGGTAACATTGACCATAAATATGATATTTCCAACTATAATTTTGTTACTATGCTATTATAGTTAGATATATCATATACTTTTCTCTCGGTGTAGAGTTCCTTCGGCGCCAGAGTATGTGTCTAATACTAAAGATACGACATAATACGAATCACACTCGGTGCGGAGTTGCGGTACGCACAACTGGTGTCGACCACCGTGCGCACCACACGCGAGAGGTGTTGACCACCGGGTTACCCTGGTACGCTACGGGTGCGTCGGCTTTGGCCACCGAGCGTGCCACATACTCTTGGCCTCGAACACTGTGTTCGCCACGGTGGCTACTGGTACAGTCCGCGTGTGTCGCACGCTCGGCTTTGGCCACCGCCTGTGCTGCCGCACACTTTTCACAACTACTCCGTACGCGCGCACTCTACCATCGTAGTTGACCACTGGCCGAGCCGCACACTCCCGTTTACCACCGCATGGCCGATTCTAGAACCGCATGGAACGGCCCAACGACCGCACGAGCCACACCAAGAAGCGACGTTCTCCTTTTCCTTTGCTTCTCTCCTCGATCTCCTTGCCGCTTCCACCTTCTCCTTTTCTCATTCTCTTTGTACTTCGCCTCTTTGCCAGCTAACTCCTCCTTCTCTACTCTTCTCTTCTCTTCAAGCTCCTTTGCCCCTCGCGTTCCTACGGACAGTTGAGTCCAACTGGGCTGTGCTCTTCGTCAGTGGCCTCTTCGCGAGACGCAAGTGCACGCTTGGCCGCGTCCTCGACCGTGCACGAATTTTCCTTCCTCCTTTATCCGTTCTTCTTCTCTTTTCTCATCTCTCTTCCAGGCGCTCTGCCCTTTTCACCGCTCGTTCCTTTTCCACCGAGCCTTTTCTTCTCTCTTCGGCTTTTCCAGCTTCTTCTTCATTTTTTTCTTTATCCAGGCGTGGGTGCCACACACGCTTCCTTTACTTTTTTCATCGTTCTGCCCGCGCGGACGTCGTCTTATCGTCGTCGGGACGCCTCGGGCGTGCCACCGCGGTGCCTTTTAGATTGACGAAGACCTCTGGGCTTCGTCGTTCAAGAGGGATGGAAGAAAAGTGTACAGGAGAAAAGAGGATAGGAGAGGTGTTTCCGCTTTGTCGACTTTGCGTGTCGTTGATCCGTTGTTCTCGCGTGTGGTCGTCGGTTCTTGTGGCTTGGTCGTCGTTACGCTCGCATTCGGCTCGATGGCCACTTGAATTTTAGGTGACTCTTTTGGGAGAGAAGTGCATTGAGAGATTAAAGTGAAAGCAGATTGTCCGCGCAGGTTCTCTTTGTTTCTTATTTATCGATGCTTTTTGGAGCGTTTGATTACTCGAATGGATATTTATCCTTACGGGGTTTATAGATAGATGTTTATTACTTCAGCTGTCAAGTCAAGAAAGGAACTTGGTTTACAAAGTAATATTTGGATCGTTTATTTTGAAAGTGGTGTAAGTCTGTTTTAAAAAACAAAATTAACTGGTCATAAATTGAAAGTTTACACTACATTAATTACAGATTATGTGATATTCGCATTTTTTTAAGAAAATCGACTTACACCACTTTCAAAATAGACGGTCCACTTAATAACACACTCATCCAATTATATTTTATAATTAAATCTATCCTTATATCTAAATCTTGCCCTTCCTAGAACTTATTCTGATTAGTCTTCTCTATAATCACATTCCAGTTTGTAGAAAAGACACATATTATAACCGAATATAGAATTTAACAACAACATAAAAAAGAGTTATGAAATTTAAATTGCATCCAACCGATACGTGTCTTTACGTAAGTAATTTTCTATCACATAATACAATTATATTCTATTTATTTTATGTTAACACTACAACCCTATCTCTGTTGCGGTTTATACCATCTTCACACTTTTATCTCTCTCCTTTCATAACTTCACTAAAATATTACACTTAATCTCATCCAATTCGTCGTTCCAGATCTTTTTTCATATTGTCTCATTATTCTTTCCTAACTCGTCAAACCAGCCTTTCGTACATTTACACAAAGATAATGCCTAAGACTGTTTTGATCATTACCGCAGAAGATGCATGCCCTTTCTTTCTCATCTAACCAATATTTATTCTCATTTTCTAAGTTTCCACATCTCAATCTAACAGAGCTCTCACTCTTAACTTATTTAAATTTACCTTCTTCAAATAACTGGCGATTTGTCACTTACGTGCTTTATAATACTTTGCATATTTATTTGTCGATTTGTAAACAATTATCCTTGTGCATAATTATCGTTATCACTTATAATTACGTAAATACTGTCGCATTGGAGTGCTCAGATTCGTCGAAGCTTCTTCGAATCTTGCAGATTACATCGAAAGCGGATATCGATCTGCTAATTTATTTATTGATATCGGAGGTATCTACTTCTCCAGAACTAGATACCTTTATCGAATTATTCATCGGCTTCCCTTCCGTAGAAGCAAGAAACGAATTTCATTTGGTGCATTAAGTCGTTTCACGATATCCGCAAATATCAAATCCTTCATCGGATTTCCTTGCTCGAGTAATAATTAAACGAATCCTCGTAAAGAATCCACTTAAGAACAATTTGATAAAATTCATCGAATACTTCTTTTCGACGCGCGAATTCGATCCACCTCGTTCTACGATCTTCTCGAAAAGAGTCGAAGGCACTCGTAACTGGAAACCCAACGAACGAACGGACGGACCCTAGACCCGCGCAAAGAGAAAAGTAATAAAGAGAAGGCTGGGAGGTGAAAGGAGACGAGCGGAAAATCGTGGATGGAAAGAGAGTGGGACTCTGTTTCACGGCCGCTGTTTATTGAACGGCATTGTCTGTCGGTCCGCTTCGTGTGCCGTCTGAAACGCTCGGATGCACTTTAGGAGACCGAAGAAGAAGAGGAGCGCGCGGCTTGCCGAGAGAGAGAGAGAGAGAGAGAGAGAGGGAGGGAGAGAGAGAGAGAAAGAGAGAAGAATGGGCGCGAAAAGGAGAGAGATAGGAAACGAGGTTGGGAAGGAGATCGAAGAAGAGCGAGTAGAGTGCTGGTGGATGGAAGATGCCGAAGGTGGAGAGCGCGCGGAATACGAGAGAACGGAAAGAGTTATCCCCTTGGGTGGAGTGAATGGCGAAACGTGCGGCAAGGAGAGGAGAGCGAGGTGGTGGGTGGGAGATGAAGAGAAGGGCGCGAAGAGTGAGGAAGGAGCGAGAGGGGGGTGTGGCCACCGGAGAGCAAGAGAGGATAAGAGAGAGAGAGAGAGAAAGAGAGAATGGTAGAGAGGTGTAGACTGGGATGGTGGGACTGTCTGCGAACCACCAAGAGGAGAATGCGCGCCGTTCGAACAAAGTACCGGGGTCAGATGTCGCGAAACGAGCGCCGTGCCCGAGATGCAGTTTGCTCTTCGCGTTCCGCAAACGAGTGAGCAAGAGTGTGTACGAGAGGGAGAGAGAGAGAGAGTGACTGAAATACTCTGGAAGCACGATCCTCCAAGTTCGACGAATAAAATTCGAGATTTCGATCGTAATGAGAGGATCGGTTTACGGAATGATAATTCGTAAGATAAGTCTCGATACACCCCATACGCGATCGTGCTCGTTCGCCAGGAGATACGTACTACAGAACCCTTCTCGCGTTCGCATCTATGACTTCATTATGAAATCGGTTTATTAGCCTCGTTGCGCCAGATGATTCTGTTTAAATCATAGATAGGTGGAATATTCGCGATGCAACTTTAGAGTTTCTTTTTTTTAAACGAGTACATTAATCGCAGAGTTTCTTACGAGTCGTTTGTCCTGTGTTATAATTCAGTGGTTTTGAGTTTTAGCGCATTATTTACCGAAATCAAATGAATGCGAAGGGTAAGGTCAATGTCTCAGTTTCTACTCAAGTCCTGATTTCTACTCGCCTTTTGCACTATTCTTAGTAACATTAATATTCGGTTGATAAAATAAGTTACAGAAAGAATAATTATTAATTATTTAGATACTTCGGTATAAGTTGCATAGGCTCGTTGCTCGTTAGGTAACAGCTCGTTGTTAAAAATAAATTTCATAATCCGAGCAATCGTTGTAGTGTTAAATGAGTTGAAATGGGGACATCGACCTTATTGATATGTATCGATAAACCGAAACTGAATCTGTTACACTTGTATGCGCAGAAGTAGGGACACCTTGTGAGTAGATATACGGACACCGCGATTTTTTCCGAGTAGAAATACGTTCATTTCTTTCATTGCATTTAATTAACAATTATTCGTAATAAAAGTTTTTAAAATGATATTTTTTTAATTTTATATGTAGTGCGACTCCTGTCGTGATAAGCGACCAATTTGTTCGCCAATTGTTACTTAAAATAATAATTGTAAACTACTGTTTTTAGTATCATTTCTCTTAAATGAGTAGAAACAGGAACATTGACCTTATTCGTTAATTTTCTCAAACGAGTCGGCCGCAAGTTCACGAGGAGGTTATTCTGGCATATGAATTTCGAAATTCACCGCCAACTCGATGCATTCTTTGCCTCTCGCGCGCGCCCTCCGCCTCAAATTTTCCGCTTTAAATTCAGGCGCACGCCCGCCGCGCTGTAATTTCGCGAAAAATTGCGCTCCTCCGGCACTCTCGCATCCAAAGGACGAAAGCGGCGCGCTCTACTTGCGGCGTCGTTTTCGTCGAGCCAAGAAAACTTCTTACCAACATACCAGAAATTTCTCGCCGGCAGTCTCGACCGCCAGACCCGTGCGCGCTTTCGTTTAACGAGCAAGACGACGCCGCGTCCTCTTGCATATCCCTTGCTTGGCCCGATCGAATTAACGCGCAGACCACGAACAACTCTTCCTTTATTCTTCCAGGATGCGGACGCACGAGAGCCACAAGGACTTTGCGGAAAAGCCATCTCGTCTAGATTAATACACGTCGTTAAATAACTTACCGCGCCTCTTCGTTCTCCATCGTGTAGTTCCCCCTTCGCGTTCTTTATTCAAGAAGCTCGTCCCTCTTTACAGTGTCACGATCCTTCAGTGGTGCGAATGAGTTCGCGCGCTTTTTACCTCCCGTCAAACGTGACAATTTGCATGCTTATTGTTAGCAAGGCGTCGATTAAAATTCACGCGAGACGTAGTGCGTCCCGTGGAAAAAGGAGAATTCACAAATTGGCGCCGAATAGAATGCTTCGAAGTTGGACGATCTTTTCTCGACACTTCTCTCGAAGATTTTCACGAGGAAAAATTCGACCAAGTTCACCGGGGTTTACTCTCCGTCAAAATTTTCTTCTCGCCCCATATTCGATTTCCGAACGATGTTGGGCTCTCCCTCTTCGACTGGAAAGAGCTTCCAGGACTTTTCTCACCTGGATTTGGCCTTCGACGTGTCCCAACCGTCTGCTTTCAACGTAGCTTGCAACATTGTGCCGAGAAGCGAGGGTGTAGGAAATCGAAGTGAGACTGAAGTTTACGTCGCGGTGCTCCTTCGAGGACGAAGGTGCGCGAAAATAATAAATTCGCTCGAAACGCACGCGTAAAAAGATTAAAAGCTTTCGGGGAGACAGACATGCTTGAAAGGACCTTGCAAAATGTTTCTCCGACAGTTTCTTGGCTCTGGTGTTTGTCACTTTTACGTTTTTTCGACGTGTGCTCTTGCGAGGGTCAAGATATCAAGGATGCCAGCTCGTGCTATTTTATTTGGGCGTTTTGTCAATTTATTAAAATTAAATCTGTGCTGGATGATCGACGCTCGCAACATACATATAATAAAATAATGAACAAGTAAATAAATAAATAAATGCGAATTGCACGTTTGGCGAAGTAATTAACAGTGCAAAGATGTGATTAAATAATATTGGTAATAAATTAATGAATGAATACGTAAATAATTGCGCTATTTTTGTGTATTTGTGCAGGAGGCAGAGACTTTTTTAAGTTTGTGTCGACGTCTTTCGTTTTTTCCGGCCTTATCAGTGCGTGTGAGCTTCTTATAACTGGATATCAGTTACCTTGTGGTAAATTTGCTTTATATTATCGGACGTCCGAAGCTCGACTACCTTTTTCCTCGGTTTACGTCGTTCATTGGTCGAATCCTTGTACGTGACCTCCTGTCTCTTTATCCTACGGACAACTGTCTTTCTCTCTCTTTCTCTCTTTGTTCCTTTTACTGTCTCTCTCTTTGCTTCTACCTCGTTCTCTGCTTTACTATTACACTCTCTAGCGCCCCAGTGCTCGTTTCACTCCTTATACTCTCACCAGTACTCTCGACATTTTTAGAAAACCGCTAATTTTTTCTTACGGGTTGTAATTCGACGTGTTCTCACGAAAAATCTAGAAGACGATGTGAAAGGAAGGGAAAATTGGAAAATTAAAATCAGAGGATCGAAATTACCGTCGCAAAAGAAAAGGCCACAAAATTCGTAAAGAACTCTGGTTTCGCTTGTGCCGGTAAACATGAGGTAATTCTCGCCAGTCGAAGTGCACTCGGCCTAATGCTCATCTAAAATTTCTCGCGAACCACTCCTGCGACTCTCCACGAACTTCTTCACAGTCTCGCTTCCGAAGGGACTCCTCTCCCAAAGAGCTTCTTCGCATTTTCGTCGTTCCACGGATGGACCGTGGAGGTCGGTGCCCTGGAAGAATTCTCCATTCTTGCCAGAAGTCGAGTGAAACTGAGAGGAAAAAGACTGGGACTCTTTAGGGAGTCCCGCATGCTTTAATCTTAATTTTTTCTTTTTAGCCGCAATTTTTCCTGTTAATGAGAAATTTTTAAATTTACCCATCTCTTTCGAGGTATACTAAATAACAAAATAGCGGGTTGCGCGCGTGGTCGTGAGATACGCAGTATTTTAATTTTTACAATAATTATCCACGACTGAAGGTTCGCAGGTAAATTTGTAATTTTCCCTTTTTGAAGAGAGAGAAATTGGACGGTGCTTTGGTTAGGAATATTTCATTTATAATATTTAAAATTTAGTACTCTTTTCACGAGTGAATTGAATTTTTATTAAAAATCACAACATCTCTGCAATATTCGTTTTTTGTTCTGCCGGACCAGACCATGTCTCATTTCTCCATTTCTCAAAGGGTATCGTCACGTTTGTACCCGGAGAATCATACACTGAAAAAATTGTATTCTTAAAATACAAACTTAATAATTTATCTTAATAGATATTCTTAATAGATAAGAATATTTTCTGAACGATATGACGGGTTTTCGAATATATTCTTAATAATCCATCTGAATGTCGCGACACAATGCGTGTGAGTATTCGGTTAAGTTAGGTTACACATCGCGTGCGGCACATGTCGATGCCTGTATCTTATTCGTTCCTCTTACAATTCTGCGTAATTTTGAGTACTATATTATTATGTGTGCTGTGTTGTGCAAAAAGTATGGATGAGGAAGTGACGAAATGGTTAGGAAAAGAGGATTTGGGCGATTTAATGGAGATATTTGCAAGTGATAGAAATACATGTATATGTATATGAATTGTAACCTTCTCTCGTGACTACATCTCTCAACCAATTCTGATTTCAATATATGGACAATGTAATTTTCGACAATATAAAGAATGAAGCGTTTCATTAAGAGTTTTGTTTCCAATAATTATATACGAAATATATCCATACAATTTTTTTACCAGGCTATGTTAAGAAAATCTGATACGAATATCTGTTAATAATATTTGATTGGAGGAATCTGTTTAGAACATTCTACTCTTAAATTAAGCAGATCCTCTTGTTGCTTATTTTAGTAGGAAATATTCTAAACTTAAGTGGTAAATTCTTAAGATAAAAATACAATTTTATCAGTGTATATTTCGCGCTTTGGCTCTCTCTCTCTCTCTCTCTCTCTCTCTGTCTCTCTGTCTCTCTGTCTCTCTGTCTCTTTCTCTTCCTTCCTTTTACCGTCGCCCTCCTTAAGGCTCATCTAAAATTTCCCGAAACTTCCCACGAACTTCTCCGGCCTCTCGCCTCGGAGGCTCGTGTCACGAAAGAGCTTCTCCGCGTTTTCGTCGCCGGTTCCTGGGGACTCTGGGGGTCGGTGGCCCCGGAAGGGATCCGCCGTGTTCTTATTGGAGCTTAACGTTTCACACGGAAGGCGGCTTTAGGGGACACGCCGTGCCCGAGGGATTCGCACAGGACTTGGTGAAGCGGCCAGTCCCTCCTCTCTCTCTCTCTCTCTCTCTCTCTCTCTCTCTCTCTCTCTCTCTCTCTCTCTCCCCCTCTCTCTCTCTTCTCTCTTCTCTCTTCTCTCTTCTCTCTTCTCTCTTCTCTCTTCTCTCTTCTCTCTTCTCTCTCCACACAACAGAATCGTCCGCTTAAAGCAACGTGCCACATAATCACGCGCGAGCGTATTGGACGCAGCGTTTCCCTTTCGGCTCCTCGAATGGCAACATCCATTACGAAAATCACGCCGATTCCTCCAACGAATCGATCCGATGGGTTGGTGAACGATTCGGCAAAGAGAGTCCTTGATAAAGCTTCGTTTTAACTCTTACAGGCACATCAAATTCCCTTATTTTTTGCATGCGAAATGAAACTTGAAAAAGACAATGAAAGTTATATTCTAAAGCAAGTGGTACGTTTTTCAAGCACTCGTGCAGCATCGGATGGATTTTTTGCTGGTACAATTTGAGTACTATCGTGCCGAATAAGATACAACAGAGGTGGCACTTCACTCGTGCCACCAAACTTGTAAGAGTTAACCAATTAACTGTGGAATTTTTTTTTGAGTTTCATTAGGCACGACAGTAAAGGGAGTGACTTATTAGTTTTCGTATCGAATGGTAAGCTTTTTTTATTGTTCATGATGAGAAATATAAGAATTTGGATTGACGTGTATACACGTCGAACGCAGTTAACTACTTAATGGACATTTCACCGATTTTGTTTTAGTTAATCTACAGTGTTACAGCTTACAGTAAGGAGTAATGTGCAAAAGAAAATTAAGCGAGGGACGACTTTATTTTTTAACATGTAAGAAATGAAAGTTGGAACATTTTAACAATCGTCTATATGCATCATGAATCGACTTTTTCTAAAATATTGAAAAATCTATTATACGCGTATTTTAGGAAAAGTGAAATTTAAAGGCGATGCAATTACGCTGCATATAGCAAATTTTAATCGAAATTTTAAGAACGGTCATTTGACCGGTCGGTAGGAATTGTGTTAAAATACAAAGTTTTACCGAATTCTTGGATGTGTGCGCACGAGTCCGTGAAAGTTCAAGAGAAGATCCACTTTTTATCGCGGCTGATAAAAAGTGTGGGATCGAAGAGAGCTTGGAGTTTCGCCACCGTCGGTTTACTAAACTCGTGGAGTAGTTAATATAAAATTTATGATAGGTTCGCGGGTGAAAACTTTTAGGGTTCTTGCATGTGGAGATACTCTTGTTGCTTCGATGTCGTTGATTTTCTGCGAGCACCTGATATCAATTTTATGACCACGAAAGTTTATCGATTTTTTCCTTTTTACAAGTTGCGATTTAGTAGAGTGTCATGTAAGAATGCCGATTTAAGGATAAGGTTCTTGGTGAATTGATTTGTTCTTCCGACTAATTGATTTTCAAAAGTGAATCGCTACTGGAGTGCTTACAATTTCTAAGTGCTAATTTCTAACCCTGACTTGGTCAAATGTCTCGCTACTCGCGCCCTGCTTCTCGTTCTGGGTTAAGTCTTCGTGCTGGATCTAGAATTAGGCCTGGCTTAGACTGGAATTAGGCGAGGCTTAGGCTTGAATGAGGTTCGGGTTATGTCTGGATTACATCTGGATTAAATCTGCTTTGAGCCCGTATGCGAATGCGTTCTTGGACGGAGGTAGGCCCCGTGAACTCGCGAATTTGCGTTTTGATTGTGCAAATCATTGCGGTCATTTGAGTCTAAAGATTTTCTAAGAAATCGAATCTTGAAAATGTCTTCTTCTTCGAGAGAACTTTAATTCTCATTTCACCGAAATATGAGAGAAACGTCCCCAAACACTTTTCCGTAGGGCAATTTGAATTCTCGTACCGAGAATCGGGTTACCGCGTTCGGAAGGCGAAGTAGCGAAAATCGTGGGGGATGAAAATGCGCGTTAATCGCCCGAACGATTTCCCAATACATTACGTCCTTGAGTGGTGGCCGCGTACCTGGTCCTCGCTGTTCTCGCGACGATTGAAAAAAAAGCCGTGAGGCGATCATTCGGTTTTCTCCACCCGGTCTAGACGGATCATTCGATTTCTGTCGCGCGCGCTCGAACGAGTTCGATTATTCAATTAACGTCCGGACTGGTGCTTCTGCTTCTGCTTCTCTTGGTGGTGGTGGTGGTGGTGGTGGTGCGTGCGTGCCGGCCGCGCCTCCGAAATTGGATTATTTCATTCGGCCGTGCGATGTAGATTTCCGCGGCCGGACCAGCCAAATCGAAGTTTCTCGTCTCGAAACTTTGTAATCGAATCCGCCACTAACGCCGCTTCCTGGAGGACTGTCCGAGGACAGACAGCAGTCCCAATCCTTCCAATCGTTTCTTATCGCCCGCGTCTATTTCGTCGAAACTTTCCATTCACTTTCGAGCCAATCCAAGGTGCGACGCCTGCAGCCTTCGGCGAGAGTGATTTAGCCGGAGTAGGGTCTCTCGAAGGGTTGTTTATAATTTGTCCAGCTCCCGTTTCACGGACTCCGTCTCAATACAGAACCGGAAGTTTGTCTCCACCGAAGTTGCCATAGAATCTGGAGGAAACGTTGCACGACTGATATTAAAGCGATAAATAATTTCGATTAAAGCAATGTATATTTTATGTAGATTTATTTATTTGTTTATTTAAGGGAGTGGCCTCTTTGGATTACAACGAGTCTGAACAAACTAAAGGAGACGCATGGAAATATAGCAATTTTAACGATCAAAATAATGAAAGAAATTTTTTAAGAGAAAGATAAAAGAAAAAGTAAATTAACATAAGCCGTCGATTGGACTACTAATAAAGCCGGTGAATATGTATAAAGCTAAATAATAAGTAGCTAATAAACAGTAATAAATAATTAAAGTACTGTGATTATCCAGCTAAATAATCAAGTAAAATTACGAGAAACAGCAATGATAAAAGAAAAAACAAATTTTCATAAGCCATCTAATTAAGCTTCTAATAAAGCCGACTTAAAAGACAAAGCTAAGCTTTATCTACTCAACGCAATAATTAAATAATATTGCATTTATCGTTCATTCGGCTTACACACACTGAAAAAGTGTATTCTCATCTTAAAAATTTACCATTTAAGTTTAGAATATTTCTAACTAAAATAAGCAACAAGAGGATCTTCTTAATTTAAGAGTAGAATGTTCGAAACAGATTCCTCTAATCAAATATTCGTAACAGATATTCTTAACATAGTCTGGTAAACAATTTGTGTGGATATATTTCGTATATAATTATTGGAAACAAAACTCTTAATGAAATGCCTCACTCTTTATATTGTCGAAAATTACATTATCCATATCTTGAAGTCGGAATTGGTTGAGAAATGTAGTCTCGAGAGAAGGTTACAATTCATATATACATCTACTTCTATCACTTGTAAATATCTCCGTTAAATCGCCCAAATTCTCTTCTTCTAGCCACTTCGTCATTTCCTTATCCATACTTTTTGCACAATATAGCACACAAAATAATATAGTACTCAAAATTACGCAGGATTGCAAGAGGAACAAGATCGGAACAAGAGGCATCAACATGTGCCGCACGCGATGTGTAACCTAACTTAACCCAACTTAACCAGTTCTTTCGAGATTACAAAGTAGAAAGGACCCTTAACCGAATACTGACACGCATTGTGTGGCGACAATCAGATATAGATTATTAAGAATATATTGCAAAAACCGTCATATCGATAAGAAAGTATTCTTATCTATTAAGAATATCTATTAAGATGAATTATTAAGTTTCTATTTTAAGAATACAACTTTTTCAGTGCACTCGATGCTATCTACGGACAATAAATCCATCGGACTAAAACATTCTTCGGTAGCTGCTTGATGTCCATTTGTGTTTACCAACAACCATTCAGCCAAGATCCCTCTCGCAGATACCCTAGAAACAGGAGCTTGGGTCCTTTGCTCGTGCTCCCCCGTCGTTCTCGATATCTCGCAAAACAAAGAATCGTGCGAGCGGCACGCACAAAAGCACACACGCCACGGAGGAGCCACGTCGACGAGCACAATCGGGCGACATGTTGAAATAATTCAGTGGCGCACAATGCAGGCTTGAACAAGTGTCTTTCCTCCCTTCCTTCGTCCTTCGAATCCTTTGCTGGGTGCCCAAATTCACCCCGCCCACTTTCTATTCCCACGCGCTTTTTCAGGCCGCGCCTCTCGCCACGCCGGAATCTTCCGTCCTTTTCTTTCCAGCCCCTTTAATTCATCCCTTCGCTTTCTTCTTTCATTCGAACGAATCGAGCCACCCTTTCGAAGACCTCCGGCCCTCTTCCTTCTCATCTGGAAGTTTGTCCTTTCATCATCGACTCTCGCTCGCTCTCGCTCTCTCTCTCTCTCTCTCTCTCTCTCTCTCTCTCTTTGCCTTAGCTCACTCTTTTTCTTCTCCTTCTTTTTCCTCCCTTCTTTATTCTTACCGAGGCAGGCTCTCCTCCGCTTCGACAGTCCTTGAAATCGCGCCGACGACGCAGGAGAAGGACCACGAAAAGGGAGTCTAAAGCGAGAATATGAGAGAGATAGATAGAGAGAGAGAGAGAGAGAGAGAGAGAGAGAGAGGTTCGAGGTAAGAGAGAGAAAGTAACTCACCCTCCTCGCTTTTAATACGCGCCGCTTAATTTTTCATCGCGATTTCGAGCCTCGCAGGGATGGAGGGACTCTGTGTTTCTACCTTCTCGGTGAGTCGTCGAGGAAGAAGCGCGTAAAGCAGAGCGGGAGAATGAGAGAGGAAGACGTTCTGAGGTTCTTAGCACCGGGTTGAAGCACGAAGGGTGGCGTCGCTCGGCGTCGGTGGCGTCGAGATAATATTTAAGAATTCTTCCTCCGGTGAGGCGATATTTTCGCACGGTCCTCTGCGCTCGCCAAGGGTGGCAAGCTAAATTCGGGGGCGGTTATTAGGGGTGGAAACGTCGAGGACGGTGGACTCCACGAGAGAAGAGGAATGGGGTGAGTTAGCGGTGCTTGTCTCCCTTTATTTTTAGCCCTCGGGTCTCTCTCGAGAGAAGAGAAACTTCACGGTCGAGGATGCTCTTCTCCTCTTCTTGTAAATCGAGATTTTTTGAGGAAAGGGTCCGATAAACGCGCGGACTACGAGATAAGCGTGCTTAGGCTCGTAGCTTCCGGGCTTTATTAAAAATTCAAGGTTCTAGGCGTATTTTTGGTTTATTCACAATTACCGTGTATTTCGGTCGTTTTGATTTATTAACACTATTCCTACCGATTGGTTAAATGACCATTTTTAAAATTTCCATTAGAATTTCCTATAGACAACGTAATTGCATCGCTTTTAAATTTCACGACTTTTTCTAAAATATGCACTGAAAAAATTGTATTCTTAAAATACAAAACTTAATAATTCGTCTTAATAGATATTCTTAGTAGATAAGAATATTTTCTTATCGATATGAAGGTTTTTGGAATATATTGTTAATAATCCATCTAAATGTTGCCACACAATACGTGTCAGTATTTAATTGCAATTCTGCGTAATTTTTAGTACTATATTATTTTGTGTGTTGTGTTGTGCAACTAGTATGGACAAGGAAATGACGAAGTGGCTAGTAGAAGAAGAGGATTTGGGCAATTTAATAGAGATATTTACAAGTAATAGAAATAAATGTGAATGTGAATTGTAACCTTCTCTCGTGACTACATTTCTCAACCAATTCCGATTTCAAGATATGGATAATGTAATTTTCGACAATATAAAGAGCGAAGCATTTCATTATGAGTTTTTTTTTCCAATAATTATATACGAAATATATCCATACAAACTTTTTACCAGGTTATGTTAAGAATATCCGATAAAAATATCTGTTATGAATATTTGATTAGAGGAATCTGTTTCGAACATTCTACTCTTAAATTAAGAAGATCCTCTTGTTGCTTATTTTAGTGGAAAATATTCTAAACTTAAGTGGTAAATTCTTAAGATAAGAATACAATTTTTTCAGTGTACGTATAATACATTTTTCAATATTTTAGGAAAAGTCGTGTAGTTTAAAAGCGATGCAATTATATTGTACATAGAAAATTCTAATCGGAATTTTAAAAAGGGTCATTTGACTGGTCTTGGTAGGAATAGTGTTAAAAGTTCGTAGGTTTATTTTTTTTTCGAATGTGTTTATGTAGGTTGCAAGGATCCACTGAGTCTACTGCGAAAAATTTAGCTTCTTTGGGAGGTTCGAGGTTACTTCATTATAATTGGATCCATCTATGCGAAGTCCTTACCGGATAGTTATCGCAATAAGTGAAATTTTCTTTTATTTCCCTCTCAACAACTTTTTGCTTTATCAGTTCTGTATCCTTTTTCTCTTTTGGTATTTTTACTCTTAATACTGCTTACTGCTATATTTTGTATACATATATTATATTGTTTGTCAATGGGTTTCCTTTGACCCCTAAATAAACTAGTAATACTAATACTTACATATTCTTGCAGTTTACTTGATCACCGATTGCGATGGAATTCTCAGCTTCGTTTCTAATATTACCAAGAGAACGATAGTGGTAAGGAAAATTGGCGTGGTTGTAATTTCCGATTTCAATTTTCCCAGCTAAATAACGAATGTAAAAAGGGAACTAATAATCTTTACCTGAGTATACCGTTTTGCAAGTTCCTCATTTTCGCCCTGCCAATATGCACGGGTGTACATTAATCTCCTGGATTCTGGTTTGAGAATCTTCACTCAGGGAACCACCATCAACCATGATTTTTTCACGCACAGGTACTCTGTAACACGAAGATAGGTTACTATTTACTCTCTCTTAGTCTCGCTCGACATTCGAATTAAAAGCAAACGTAATCTCGTTACGAGGCGAAGAAGAAGCGCGACCTCACCCGGTCCAACAATTTTCCATCCTCCCGAGCACGCGCTACGGACTTTATCAAGGAGATTCTTTGGAGAACCTCGTAAATTGACATCCCCTAAGTTCCTCTTCGCGATATTTATCCGAGAGCACCCGTAGAGCTCGAATTACGTTGGGACGCGCTAGGAGAAAATCATTTCCTTCCTTCTACTAGCGTCTTCCGATAAGTCGAAGAGGATCGAGGAACGAAGAATCGGTAAGTGGCATTGGGCTAAAGCCGGCACTCCTTAGCAGGGAGGTATCGATTTCGCGCTCGAGAGCATCGAGTGTGAGAGTCGCCCATCTCGAGGAGGAGAATGAGACAGAAGGAAGGAGAAGAAAAACGAAGGGGGTGGAGGAAGGAGAAATGAAGGAAGAAAAGTTGGGTGTAACAAGAGGGAGCAGTCAGCTGTCACCCTACTCCACCTCCAACATTCTTAACCCTCCTTCACCGCCCCCATTATTTTCCGTTGAACCAACAAAGGTCTCTCTCTCTCTCTCTCTCTCTCTCTCTCTCTCTCCTCTCTCTCTCTCTCTTTCTCTTTCTCTCACTCAGCACTCGTGCAGTATGCTTCCGTGAGAGGGTGACCGAGGCCAAAGACGCGGAAGCAACAGAGGGGGTGGATCTAGGTAGCGAGGATCGCGGAGAA
The DNA here is from genome assembly GCA_944319695.1 of Tiphia femorata. NCBI lineage: Eukaryota > Metazoa > Arthropoda > Insecta > Hymenoptera > Tiphiidae > Tiphia > Tiphia femorata. The sequence goes on along the minus strand of OX090900.1, from coordinate 24,055,821 downwards.
AAACACGGACAGGGGTGAATATCCGTAGAGAAGGGATAAATAATTGGGGGCGCGTCGCAAGTTCCTCGAGGTATAGGCCGTTGGGGCCACCTATCGAGCTTATCGATAAAATCGATTATCGGTAGCCAGTCACTCTACCGATCACTCGTCTCGATCCATCGTTGGAAGAGCGCGGGCAGATGTAATTGGTTCGCGCGAACAATCCGATTGGCTCTCTTTGCCTCTTGCAAACTCACTCTCACTCTCTCTCTCTCTCTCTCTCTCCCTCTCTCACACACACACACACATCCTCTCTCTTTTCTTTCTCTCTCTTTTTTTTGTGGTCGTGTCACTCTCGTGCAGACAGGCGCGCGCGCTCGTTTCCATGGGCTCGGAGACTTTAACGAGACTCGGCTCGCGCCGCTGACCCGTAGGGCGTTTTAATTGAAGGATACGCGCCTCGAGACCGTGCATTAACAGCAGTTCCGCTTCTGCCGCTCCTATTTTACTTCTTTGTCTTTGCCGCTTGTACAGTACAGTTTTATTCTCTTTCCTTCTTTCTCCTTCTTCTTCTCTCTCGCGCTTTCGTTTATTTCTTACATCCTTCCTGAACCTTCCACCGCCTACGCACCCTCGCCACAGTCATATACTTTCATCTTCGCTTTTTACTCTCCCTCCTTACTTCTCTTTTCACAGTCTTCCTTTATTTCTCACTTCCTTCTTCAATTTAGTTCGGGTTACTTTTTCTTCCCACTCGTCTAATCCTCTTTTCCTTCCTTCTCTTCTCATCGCCTTTCTTTTTCTTCGTCTTTATTTCCTCGTTTCTTTTAGTCGGTCTTCATTCCTTTACTTCTAGCTACGACTACTCGCATCCGAAGCGCCTTTCAGCTCGTGTCAGCATCGCGAAAGGGCACATCGATAATTATTCCGAGGTGAGAGCCGAAGAGCCTTGTTGACCGTGTCTGAAACGGCGGCAAATGGTTCACGAGTTCATCTCGATGTCGACTCCGATTGCTTCCGCTCCGGTGTCAAACGTCAGTTCTCGTAATCGAAACTTGGCGCGATCGAACCCCGCGCGCGACACCTTCTGGAATTTCGATGTAGTACTGTGCGAGAAACTTCGTGGTACGACGCGGGTCTGGGAATAGCTCGTGAAATTCGTAATTAGAAGTTACTCGAAGTTACATCGCACTGAGAGAAAAGTATATGATATATCTAACTATAATGGCATAGTAACAAAATTATAGTTGGAAATATCATATTTATGGTAAATATTACCATAATGTCGGTAATAATTACGATAGAGGCATAGTATAACCAACTATATTATATTCTTACCCACAATTATGGTTATTGCAAGTAAAAATATTATAGTATGGCTGAAAATATATAATGGTAAGAAAAGTAACTATTTTATATAGTTAATATTACCAGAATATTTCATACATACTGATAGAACTAACTATATTCACACAGCACACTTTACTATACGTATGGTAACAAGAACAAAGATAATAGTTATAATAATATAACCATTTGTATAAATCGTTCATTACGGTAACAGATAATTCTTTTGTTCTCTGATCACACATTCGACGCTCTGGAGATTTGCGCGCGCGGGTTTTCAGTCGCATCTGGGCTTGCAAAAATTTATGTTATGCGTTGAATCTTGAATTTCACGCAAATATTTCTGCTGCAAATTCACAGCTTTTGCTACATAAATATTTACGGCGTTTGTCGAGTGTACCGAGAAAAAAAAAATGGTTGGGTTCACTATAATCTCACTATACTTTATAGTAAAATTTGGCGTCAAACATATTTTTATAGTTCACGTACGATTTATACAAATCGTTATATCATTAACTATCACCTTTCTTCTTGTTATCATATGTATAGTAATAAAATGTGCTATGTGAATATAGTTAGTTCTATCACTATGTATGAAATATTCTGGTAATATTAACAATATAAAATAGTTACTTTTCTTACCATTATATATTTTCAACCATACTATATTTTTCGTTGAAATAACCATAACTTTGGGTAGAAACATAATATAGTTGGTTATATTGTGCCTCTATCGTATTTATTACCGACATTATGGTAACATTTACCATAGATATGGTGTTTCCAACTATAATTTTGTTACTATGCCATTATAGTTAGATATATCGTATACTTTTCTTTCAGTGCGTTTGTGCACAAGCGTTCGTGTATTGTTGACACCAACGATCGAAGATTGGTACGATGCCGTCTTCCAAGGAGGGACAACACAATCGCGTCCACCCTAGAATTATGCTGTGACGCAAATCTCTTTGATGTTTGCAAAAAAACCGACGACGAACGGATCGCGTGCGCTGAATGTAGCGAAAATTTGCGCGTTCATTTTTATGCACGTTCACCCTATCGTGAATTCGTTAAGACACGCGTAAATTTTAGCTGACTGCAACGCGCAGGTTAAATTTTTGCGGGTCTGAATATGGCTTTCGAATGACCAGGAATAAAAACTCGTCCATTAAGATAATTTCGTAAAGCTGGCACGGAGTACGAATACGCAATGCTTAACACTTTATCGACCTGTAAAAATTCAACATTTTGGTCTGTGCACCTGCAGTGTTTCACGGGACATCTTTTTCATCCATAGTGATCATTAAGTTTTTCAAAATGGCATAAAAATATGAGAGCTTACTGAATAGACCAACTAGTACCTCAATATCAAATAATAAATATTTGATTGCCATCGTAACCGATTAACACTTTAACTGTCATGCTGATTTTCCATGGTCCGTGGCGACACACTTTACATTTTTGCTTGTTTGTTTTTTGTTAATGTACGATCTTTCAAGTGCTGCATATTGCGGTTAGTATTGGGTGTACTCAATAGCTCTGTCCGTTCCGGTTACAACAAGGACAAGTAAAAAAAAAAAAACGGACAGGACTTTCCGGTAGACCTAATATAATAATTTTTTTAATGATTTTTTTGGTAGTCACCGGTGACCACCCTGTAGTGCTACAGGAGAAACCGTGGCCTTTCACATACGACCATCATGGCAATGAAAATGTTAATCAGCTAGCGTAAGCATTAAGGACAAAACGTCGATTAATCGACCATCAGTCGGTGAACGTTGGGGACAAAACGTCGATTCATCGACGACACGGTTAGTAAAGTGTTAAAGTGGCCGATAGACCGACTAAGCTCGTTAAAACCATTTGACCATGCGCTTAACACAGCACCGTGTACCGCGAGTAACACGAATTAAGATTCTTCGCGAAAGCAGAATCTAATTCGAAGATAAACACTCCGCAGGAGTGGCGTTAATTCGGAAAAATTAATTTACCGCCAATTAACCTCCACCCCTCGGTAATCTCGCGTTACCTCGCACGCCCTTGTCTCGCGGAAAGCCGCGAGATCGCGCGAACGAGAAAAATATTCTTTTCGGCTTTCGTGCGATCTACGTACCTGCCCCACGATGCCGCGCGGACGATAGCTTTAATGCCTCCTGAATAATTTACAGTTTTTCGCCTGGCAGGAGGGACACTCGTTAAGCGCGATAACTGCGCGGCTCTCTCGCTTTTATTACCCCTCGCGAGCTTACGTAACACGGCACACTCGCGCGAACCGACAATTACAGGGACACTCGCCGTAACCGGAGCGGAAAACGTTTCCTGCTGTACGTGGACCTCTACGATTTTTAGCATCGTGGGGATGGAGAGGAGTGGTGGAGTGAGCGGGAAAAATTGAAAATTACCATTTCTCCTGGGAAATTACCTCCGCGCAAGTGGAAAAATTGCATCCTTTCCTGATTCACGACCCACCTTACCCCACTTCTCCTTCCTTCCTTCGCATTTTCGGAACTGCGCCTCGCCGAACCTTACGACGACGTTCACCGACACGAGGCGGTGGGGAACGATGGGGTCGGTGGTGATCGATGGAAAAATTTTCACCCCCCCCCCCCCCGTCTCGTACCACCCTCGACCTTTCAGCGTCACGCGAGCTCCTCTCTCGACTTTATGACGTTTCGCGAGGATTAGGTTATCCCGAGCGAATCGCCTCGCGCGAGTGCACGCTCTCGACGCGCCGCAAGTGGTGGCCGCAGCGAGCGGATATCCTTTTCGACGAGGATTAAAGTGGCTTTTCCATCGCGCGATTGCAGCACGGGGGTAATTTCCGTAGAGAGAGGGAGAAAGATGGAGAGAGTCGATCGATCGATCCATCGATCAATATCGTCCGCGCCCCAAGCGCAAAGCAAATTCCGCTTTGACTTATACAAGAAGCTTCGACGGTAGAGAAGAAGCGCGCGCCGGTAATCCCGCGATTTTTTTCAATCCTTCGAACACCCCGATGGAGATTTTTCCTCCGCATTTAATTTCCTGCCTACTCGATTCCTCTCGCTTTCTCTCTCTATCCCTTTCTCTTCGACGTTCTTCTCAGCCGGAAGTCTCGGAAGGATCGAAAATCCGAAGCCCCGGTCGCGCGAACTCAATTTCCGCGAGGATATCCCATTCTCTTTCCTCGGATTATTTTTTTTCCTTCCTCCTCCTTCTTCTTTTTAAGGACGAGGTGGCCCGAGGGATGAAGAATTAATTCAAGGATCACCGATCCTTCTGTATCCGTGTTCCTCTTCGAGAGGCGTTTGACGACGTTTGAAGGAACGGAACGTCGCTTTCTCTTTATTTTTTTACGGCTTCGGTCATGCGATTCCTCTCGATCTTTCGCTAAGAGGACGAGGACGTGGACGTAGAGGAAAAGAGGAATGATGTGGAAGAGGTCGTTCGTCGATTGCGGCGAAAACGTGGCCTTTTAATTTCTGCCTTCCTGGCGATTCCTTTTCATCGGTAGAGAGAGCGAGCTTATTAGAGGTTTGAGTGCCCGCTGACCCCTCTTGACTCTTTCGTTAACGAGGGCCCATCGATCGGCAGATCCTCGCGGGACTTTCCTCGTGCTCCACTAATAGACCATTTGGAGCTTCCTCGAGGATTGGCCGCTTGGCCGAGGACGATAACGGACGTGCGCTGATTTTCGCGATTCATTTTCCCAGGATCAATTTCATTAATCGGCCAAGCACGCCTTTGCTTTTCTTTTCTTTCACATTCGTGATGGACGCGCTTGTGGGGTTCCTTAAAGCGGTAGATTTAATGGACAAAGCAATTCTAATTATTCGTAAGAAGTTTCTACAGTGACCAGAGGAAATTACTTTATCGACTTCTCAAAGTGAGTCTGAGTGAAAGATAATTGTAGGTAGTAACTAAAAAATGCACTAGTGAATTTAAAACTGTTAAGAACTTCACATTCGTTCCACATCCTAATGTTTCCTCTTCTTTCTTTTAATCGGGTCTCGACTAAAATTTACTTTCCCAGCATCACCTCTTTACTCCTACACCTCAACACTACGTTCCTCAATTTCCAAAAATCTCGATTCTCTAGTGTTCTCTCGTGCCAATCATTTGATTTGTTTCGATCCCTCCGTCATAAATAAAAACAACAAAACAAAAAAAGAATCGATGATAATTCTCGAGCCATTCCAACGAACATTAATGAAAACAAAAACGGGAAGAGAAAAAATCGCGAAGAAGAGAAACTCATGGAGAAACGAAGGGACACCTTCCAAGGATCATCCTTTCGGGCACTGTTATTCGCGGCGAGGATAATCGGGTGGATTTCCTGCGGGAAATTACTCTCGCGGAGAAAATAGGCGCCTAAAGGGAACCTAAAGGCGTCGCTTGGTGCGACGCCGACGCCGCGGCAAATTTCTCCTCGTGGAAATCGCTTTTTCGCACGTTCTCGTGCGAAGCCCGACGACCTAACGGACGGACAGACGGTTCGCGCAGAAATTGCCTCCCTTTCACGAGCGCCTCGCCGATCCTTTGTCTCCTCGGAGCTGCTGCGTCTGACGGGACGAGCAGAAGCTTCGATCGGTTCACCTCCCGGACCCTGGGTTAATTTCGATTCGCGCGCGCGCCCGAGTCTCGTGTCTTCGCGAGCCCCGGGATTTGCCTTTATTGTTTTAAGCCTTACGAAGAGGATGGGATTGGGTGCGCTCTCGTGGTGGTCGGTTTTGCAAGAACTGGTGGTATTGGTGGCGATCGTGGAGTACGAGACCGTTCGCGGTCGGTGAGCGCGCGAGGACGCGCGGTGCTCTCGGAAATTGGAACGTGATTCGTTGGCGGGTGAGCGGATCGTGAGGAGAATCGGAAATTCTTTTCGGGGCTAATGAAAATTTGCGAACGATATCGGTTTGCGGTGCTGAATAATGCGCTTGCCAGCTGGAATCTAGCAGGTTGGCGTGGAAAGGATTTTAGGGTGGGGAAGAGCGCTTTTATTTTGGGGGTAGGAATATTTCACGCGAGAGTTGTGAAGAGGGGATCGTGATTATTGGTGTCATTTGGAGATTTTTCTACGTTCTTGTCCAATTGACATATAAACACAGCTCGTATAATGTCATGCATCGTTTTTGCATTTGTAATTGAAGATAAGCATCAAAATTGTCGTCCTTTAAAAGCACAAACAGTTCCAGTAGTTTACGTCATAGGTTCCCAATTATTGGCCCACCGCTCCCTTTTCGAAAAAAGTTACTCACAACCTCCTATCCAGAAAAAAACATCGACTTTCGTTTTTAAAATCAATAATGTAACCCGTAGTTTTCCAACTTTTTTGGGCGATAGCCCATTTTTCCAAACAGTAATTCCAAAGCACCCCTCTTGGGTGACGTATACTACATTACACGTAGAAAAACAAGGACAGATTTTCAAAAATACTTTATCAAAGGTATTATTACTATTGGTGCATTGCCTGAAGTTTTAATAACAAACACATATTATTAAAATATTAACATTAAATTATTAGGGAGAGGGTTGAACTTGGTGTAACGACTCTAATTTTTCGATATTTGGTGCCATATATCCCCCTCCCATGATTGTTGTATACATATACAATAATTATTACTATAAATAATGATTACTATATACACACAATGTTTCCGTGGGTATGCATATTGACAATTTACAGTTACTGTAGGTATGTGTTTCTCTCGTACCGCCGCGGCGCCGGCTTTCGTTCATGATTCCAGTATATCACAAAGCTACTAGCAACAAAGCTATAATGTACCAATACCCACTTGTCAAAACACGCGTTCTATTATTTTTAACATTAATCAATATTTTCAGTGCGTTATTGTCAGTATTTACCTTGGACCAAAAAAGCCTCCTTACATCTCTTCAGCGTCCACCGATGCACTGAGAGAAAAACATTGTTGGATTTACTATAATCTCACTATATTTTATAGTTATATTTGGCGTCAAACATATTTTTATAGTTCACTTAATCATACAAAATATAGTAGAATGTGCTATGTGAATATAGTTAGTTTTATCACTATGTATGAAATATTCTGGTAATATTAACTATATAAAATAGTTATCTTTCTTACCATTATATATTTTCAACCATACTATATTTTTAGTTAAAATAACCATAAGTTTTGGTAAAAACATAATATAGTTACTTATACTATGCCTCTATCGTAATCATTACCCACATTATGGTAACGTTTACCATAAATATGATATTTCCAACTATAATTTTGTTACTATGCCATTATAGTTAGATATATCATATACTTTTCTCTGAGTGTGAGCGGCTACCATCCCCATTGGGAATCACTGGTCTACCTGTTTCCATTGATCTCTTTTTTCGTTAACTTTCAAATGCAGTTGACGCTCTTTTACACCCACGACCCCGAGTTCTCGTTATCCCCTTACTTCGATCCGGAGAAAGGTTCGACTGCTCATAACCAATTGATTTGAATCGCAGATGAAGTCCGCGAGCGACGCGTCTCGTTGGCCTTTACGCACGCGTCGGAAAACTGTTATGCCAATTAGCAGCAGGGGCTGCGACTACGGACTGAACGAGAAAAGAAAGAAGAGACGCGGTGGAAAGAGAGAGTGGGAGGATTTGTGAGTCAGCAACGATACCAGTGGCTTCCTAATGAGAGCTCCATCGGGTGCTACACACACCCTACCTTCGCGTTTTTTGCCCAACCTCGCGAATCTCCTCGGTACCACCAACCGTAGCTCGACCTAACCAATCGACTTAAACGCAAACTGACGTTGCTGCATAGAATGCGAGAATGAAAATCGACCGAAGCTGAAAGCGAAAAACAATGCGAAAAAAGAGGAGCACGCGACTATCAAGAGGCTCAACTCAATCGCTAAATCAACTGGGCAGCCGACGTTCGCTTCTCAATCGACGCTCAAGAGGTCGATGGAAGATCCTAAATAGTTTTCTCACGGACTCTCTCATTCCACCGACCTCCGGACCCTCCTTCCCCACTTCTTCTTTCTTGTTCTTCCTCTTTCTTTCACGTCGGGGACCAGAGAAACAACGCAGCTCTCCTTCGATCCAGTTCTCACCGGGTTAGGTCTGGCCGTTTCGTCGTATCAGATGCGGTCTCGAGTGGCGGCATCACTTGACCCAACTTGACCCGAGTTGGCAGCACCACCAGAGGAGCAGGAGGAGGAGAGTGTAACGATCGCGATTTGGCAGGTGCCTCCTCAATGTAAACGATTAATGCGCTTCTTCGAGGTCTCGCGTGGAAGCGAGACGGCCCTGAATAATGCAAATCGATCCGCTTACTCGTTCGCGCGAGAGTAATCGAAAGAAATTTACGTAAGGTCAACAGTGTGCCAGACCGGGGCCAGAATGTTCGATGGGACTCTAACTTGGTTGTTTGGTTACGAGAATTGAAAAGCCAACGTTGGGTCGACTGCTTGATTCTTTCGTTCGATTTATTAGCTCGATCTCGTGATGGTTTTTAAGTCGGACGACGCGACGGTTCATTGTCGTCCTGCGAATCGAATTATTTTCAAATTCAAGTGATTTACGATGTTCTGATTGAATCGTTTTTCATCTGAGATGATTAACTCTTTGCGGTCCGAATTAATATTTCTATTTTTTCTTGCAATTGTTGAACTTGAAGACCGTGTCGAGCCACACTCGACATTGGACCTGTTGCAAGAAAATGTTATATCGAGTCGCACACGAGTTTGGACTGCAAAGGATTAATCAGGGTAGATTATTCTTCGATTCAATTATATTAATCCTTCCGCTACACGATAGTTGTGCAGAGCTTGGGCCCAAACCAACAACGCAATCGCTTGCAAGTTAAAGCTTTTAGTGCGTTCGTTCGTGAAATTTGCCGCTTGGATATGTAACGAGCACTCAAAAACAGACGGCCTCGTAATATGTGTCACAAATTAAACTCGTTGTTCTTATAAATAGCCATAAATTTGTACGACGAGCTAGACTCGTCGTATTCACGTATGTCACATAAATGATAGGATGGGTGAGACTCGTCATATTCACGTACACTGAGAGGAAAAAATGGTGGGTTTACTATAATCGCACTATACTTTATAGTTAAATTTGGCGTCAAACATATTTATAAAAATCACTTAACCATAAAGTTCAATTAACCATACAAAATATAGTAGAACAAAATATAGTAGAGTGAACGATTTATACAAATGGTTATATTTATTATTAACTATCACCTTGCTTCTTGTTACCATATGTACAGTAAAATGTGTTATGTGAATATAGATAGTTCTATCATTATGTATGAAATATTCTGGTACTATTAACTATATAAAATAGTTACTGTTCTTACCATCATACATATATTTTCAACCATACTATATTTTTAGTCGAAATAACCATAATTTTGGGTAAAAAAAATAATATAATTGGTTATATTATGCCTCTGTCGTATTTATTACCGACATTATGGTAACATTTACCATAAATATGATATTTCCAACCATAATTTTGTTACTATGCCATTATTTGTAGTTAGATATATCATATACTTTTCTCTCAGTGTATGTCACATAATAGCAAAAAGGGTTAAATTCGTTGTGATGTATTTTTACTTGAAATTTCTCTTTCGAGTAATAAGCCAGAAGAGAAAAAGTTTGAAGCAACTTGCGAAATTAGACGTTTCTCTGTAGCGATCCTCCTTGAATTTTTCGTTTCACCTGCTCCACTAATTATTCACGCTACCTCGTCCTTTTCGTCTCGCGGCTGGTCGGACGCTCGCATCTCGTGCTTACCTTTAGCCGCACCTTTAGCTACATTTAAAGGGAGCATAACAACGCCACCGTCCCGTCGCTAAATCTTGCAGGACGAGGGCCCTCGGGCGTAGAAAACGAGAAACCCGAGTTACGCGCGCGAGTCTCGCCGACGCATTACGTTTAAAAATTCACGAGCGAATGGAGAGATTCCGCACTCTTCTCTCGCCATCGTCATCGAGCGAAGTTCGTGAAGGAGGAAGAGAGAAAGAGACAGAGAGAGAGAGAGAGAGAGAGAGAGAGAGAGAGAGAGAGAGAGAGAGAGAGAGAGAGAGAAGAAGAAGTGCTCCTACCGGTAGTAGGGCGGTAATGAGAATTCGATGAGAAACGAGGCGGGCGGAAATCACGAGGTATCGAGAATCGAATTTTCGTCGAGGCCCTCCTCTTTCCGACAGTCTGGAACTTTTAGTACCTTCTTTAGAAGCGAAGTCCGCGTCGCTGTAAGTAAATATTTTCCGAGCAGACTTCTACCTATCCTTGCGTCTCTCGTTCGCAAATCTCGTCGATTCGATCCCCCTTATTCTCGTCGTGGAGTTTACTCGTTCTGCCGCTCATTCCTTTCACGTCCCTTCCGGTGGATTAATGTCGGTGAGTTTCTTCCGCTCGAACGAGGATACTCCGATTTGACGTCCTTTGATATTCTTCTCCGCTTCCGTGCCCCTTGTGTCTCTAGTCTCGTGGAATCCGTTGAGAAGAATAGGAATGTTTCCTTGGTTGATCGACTAGCGTCTCGTGGGATATTTTGCGTTTGAGTAATTGAGCGTGGACTTGTAGTATCGGCAAATAATGAAGTACATACACCCGCCCCTTCAATTTGCGCGAAGTATCAGTTCCACGTGGATTGGTTTTACGCGAATGAAAATCGCATAAATGGAGTCTGTAAGTACAAATGAAAAAATATTGGGAATAAAAGCTAGTATAAGTTTGAGATATACATATTTATTTTACATAGCTTAACGAACAAATAATTATGTCATTTTTCATCATATAAGCTCATCATCTTCGTCGCTTGATCAGTTAGAAAAAAGCCACGGAAGTGTAAAGACAAGTATATTTTCTGGTTGCCTTAATTCAGATCGCGTAAATTAATATCGTGTATAAAAAATGCCGCTTAAATTTTGTTACAATTTACTTACCGTGTAGAAAAGAGACTCTCGTAAAAATAGTGCCGCGTAAATTGAGGGACGGGTGTAAAAGCAATCGTGAAAATCTTTTTGTGAGTGATATGTGTACCTACTTCTTTTTGAGGTCGCTTTTCTTCACGGTGGCGTCAACGAGAGTTTACCCTGCGAAAGGAAGATTCGATAGACTTTGCTACGAGCCGCTTGCCTCTAAGAATGTTTATAAATTCATCGTGAAACTTTTATTGCAAGGATAGGTATATTTTTCATTGTTTTAATTTTCCTCGCACTAATGTCATCGAGGGTGATTCGACAGGATCTTCACCGAGCTGCTTGCTTCTAAAAATGTTTCTAAATTCCACCGTGAATATTGGCAAAGGATGAAGCAGAAGGAATCATGAAACTTTGATTGTAAGGATAGATATATTTTTTATTGTTTTAATTTTCCTCGCACTAATGTCATCGAGAGAGATTCGACGGGATCTTCACCGAGCTGCTTGCTTCTAAAAATGTTCATAAATTCACCGTGCAGATTCGCAAAGGATGAAATAAAAGGAACCGTGAAAATCTTTTTGCAAATAACATACATATTTCGTTTTGCGTTTCTTCACGTTGACGTCCAGAAGAGCTCACCCTGTAAAAGGAAGATACGACATTTTCTTCCACGAGGTGCTTGCCTCTGAGAATTTTTCTAAATTCACGTAACCGGGAATATCGGCAAGGAATGTAGTAGAAGTCGTGAAAGTTTGTCGCCGTACAAGCGGTATCTACATGCACCGAGTAACGGTCTACCTTCGATCTGGAAAGCTTCTTCCTCTCCTACCGTCTCGAAAGTTTATTTCTTCGCTAGAGAAGGTATTCAGTATTCGTCTCCTCCCTCCTCTCTCTCGACGCCTCTCTCACTCGTAACACACCCTCGCGCTCGTTTCATCTTGCCTCTTTCCTTTTTTCGCCTCCCCTTAAACACTTCGTAGTCTGCTTTATTCTTTTCACGTCCATTTCTCCTCTCTCTCTCTCTCTCTCTCTCTCTCTCTCTCTCTCTCTTTCGTTCCACTCTTCTCTCGTGTTTCCATTTTCTTCTCTTCTCTGCTTCCTTTTTATTCTCCTCCTTCTTTTCCTCCACATTCGCCGGGCGCGCCCGCGCACCTGTCCGAGCAAATAATCATAAATAATCAGGGCGAGAGCAATTTTTCAAGTTAATTCCTGGGACGGGTGAGTCTCTCCGTGCCTAGGTGTGTCGTTTTGAATTAGTAAAATTACTTCGCACGCCGAGTTTACGGGGGGGTGGGATAGAATGGGCCAGCTGCGAGGGAAATTTGGCGAGAGGCCCGCATCGATCACGAGACTCCGCCGTTATTTTCGTTAAATATTTATTTTCTCTCGGTGAATATTTATTACGCCGGCGCCGTGGCTCGGGTGATGAATAGTAAAAAGTAAAGAGTCCTGCGTCGCTGGATTGATTCGAAATAATTCGGTGGATGCTTTGAGGATCTTGAAAGGACGCTGAGCTCGAGGAGTGGGAAAATTGTGATGACGCATTAGTGGTTAGTAATATTATCGTGTACTGTATTGTTATAAAAGGGTTCAACTCCTTGAGGTATGAAATAAAAGAAGAAAAATAATTGGCAGAAATCTCGCATCGATCACGAGAGTTCATGGTATTTTCGCTCTGTGAATATTTAACTTATTTATTTATTTATTATCATTTACTGTATTGTTATAACAGAATTCAACCCCTTGATAGATGAAATACAAGAAAAAAAATAATTAGATCGAATCTTGCATCGGTCAGGAGAGCTCATGTTATTTTCGCTCAGTGAATATTTATTACATCGTAATTTAGGCGTAAAAGTAACTAGGGGGCAGACCCCCTGCGCTTTCGCTTCGCTCAAGCGCCAACCCCCCCAGATCGCCTTTGCTCGCGCTCGTTTTTTTGCAATAGGTACGACCGCGGCACTCGCGCTTCGCGCTCGCCCACGAATTTAAAAACATTTCGAAATTGTGGAAAATTCAAGTGTTGAGATATTAAACTATGCTACAGAGTCTTCTGCGCTTTCGCTTCACTCAAGCGCCATACCCCCTGAGAACGTCGGGTGCTCGCGCTTCGCGCTCGCCCGCGAAATGCAGCATTTCTGCAATGCGCGCAAGTGATCGAAGCCGGACAATTAAATGCATCCGAACGAAAATTTTACATGTACATCAAGTATATACCCCTTTGCTGCAGTGAAACTTTATGCATGGTTATCCTTAACCATTCAGAAATTGCGGAAATTGAAATCCTTAATCCAGTATTCCGGCGAAACGCCTGCACGGATTCAGAAAAAATTTGGCATGTAGTTGAAAAATATATCCATTTGGTACCACGAAACTTATGCATGGTCATCTTCAACCGTTTCGAAATTACGGGATTTTCAAACTACAATTATAAAATAAAGAAAAACTAAAAAATTCTGCGCCGTTGAATTGATTCGGAATAATTTGGAGGACGTTTCAGAATCTTGAAAGGATTCTGGGCACGAGGAGTGGGAAAATCGTGGGGGCGCATTGGCGCTGAAAATTTCAATTCGTCGATACACCATACTCCCGCCGGGATAATTTGGCCCGCCATAATGCGCGAGAGCATCCCGGCGCTCCATTCCCCGCATTAATGTAAAATCCAGCTAGCCGTCATTATCCGATTTTATGCATCGCCCAATGCGGAATTACTTTGCGCGACGCTTTTACTACCGATTTATTCCGTCGTTGATAAATAGTCCATGAGAGCAGAAGCGGAGGTGGGACGGTATGTAAAATTTTGTTTAATCGCCACTCGCGACGGTAGACGGAGGCCGAAAGTGGGCGGAAAAATAATTCGCGGGCTCTCGTCGAAATTGCATTTGAGCAAAGCCGGTTAATGACGTTAAAATGCGCGTATTGTTCGCCCGATGAAATTTTATCGCTTCCATCCCTCCCGTTTATTCCCCCCGCTCGAAGATTGCTGGAAAGAATTTAATTACGGCCACAATTACGTCTTGTTAATCCGCTTTGTTTTCATTTACAGCGCATGGCGATGGCGACGCGCGAATTAAATGTTTGTTCGCTTACTTGTCTGGGGATGCTTGTGCAATTAAAAAATTCTCGAATCATCCTCGATTCCATAGCTATTAATTTCGTCTGCCATCGCAGAAACAACGTTCGCGCAAAGACCCCTAAAATTATTTCTTTACACTTGGTTAGTAGCAACCCCCTCGTTATGAAAATTAACCTAACACAATTACCTTACCACCCGCGTCAATAAATTCTAAGTCGTCTGAAAAAATGTGAAAAACTCTGAAAAACTCTTTTATAACAAACCACAATAAGAAAGAACCCCGATGGAATTGGAAGCGCGAATTACGCCCTCGTAAAAAATCTCGAGTCACTCCTCGGCTCCGACTAGCGAGCCCCTCAAGACACACCCCTAATTAACATCGACGCTCGCGCGATCGGCTATTTACTCGCGCGCGTTTCCTGGGCACGAGCGAGCCAAGCGTAAGGAGAAGGCGAACGTGAAGTGTCGCGCGCAGAGCTACGGAGACGTGTCAGTGGCTGGTATCGGGGGTACTTAATCCACCGCAGGTGCTAACACGTCACTTCTCCATCGTCTAACGCACCCAAGTTTATTACGTCTGCTTCGCTTTCGGCCTCGCGGGTTCACGCGCGCGGGGTCTGACGTTCTTCATGGAGTTGCGAGCACACACGCGATAGTCACACCGCGTGTGCGATTACGTCAAACAAATGCGCTCTCGCCCTACTCCTTTTCTTTATCTGGCCTTTTCCGTCCCACGCAGTTGTATTCTGAAAGTAGCACGCGAGCTGCAACTTTTTATATGTTCGATCGAACAACGTACATCTACAATACATATAGAGAGATGTGCGAATTATTCGAATTCGAAAGTTTCGATAAAGTCGAATCACTGCAATTCGAATTGAAATCGAAGAATCGCGTAAGAAGAATTCTATCGCGTGCATCCGACGCGGGCCTCATGGAGATGTACGATGATAATTCTGTCAATTCGATTTGATTCGATTCGATTTCTTTTTTACATATTCTATTCAATTCGAATTAGAAGACCTTGATTCGCACATCTCTACATCGATACTCCTTGTCTCTATTTAAATATTAACTCGTCGTGTAAATACCGATACGCTGTAATTAATAAATCGTAGTCCGACCTACCTTTCGGTCCGTTGAATCGTGCGGAGTAGAGTCTGTTGTCTGCTTTCGATATTACTCGTTAACGAAGCATCGTCGGTCCTTGGTCGATGCAGCGTAGGAGAAAATGAGATATCGAATCGTGACCGGCAGGGTGGCGAGGGTGCGGGCAGATGGAAATATTCGAATTCGTTGGCTCGCCTGGGGAACGCGAAGCGGGGACGAGTATCGGTGGAATATCGACGATAAACACGCCGCGCACCGTTCTCGCGGGAGTCAATTAAGCGCGCATTCGACGAATTCCTGCGGGCCCAAGAATAGAAAAGTCGGAAAATTGTCGGCGCCGGGCGGAGATGAAATTCACGAGGGACTCTTGTCGGAGAGGACACAAAGCTCGTCACGGTCGCAGAGTGGTAGAGAAGCACGGTTGAACTTTCAATTTTCTTCTTTGCGCAAGTAACGTCGAGCAACGTCCAAAAGTTCGCCACGCGCGCTTTGAACATTCGGAGAATTGTCGTCGCGTGTAATTCGCAAATTCGCCGTAGGCCCTTGACAAATTGAACGTCGGCTTGTCCGAGATTTAAGTCCGCGCCACGAGAATGCGTGCAGCTCGAAGATTTCGCGAGCGAGAATTTCCGCTTGCTAAGTTGAAAGTCGGAGAGTGTGTCGTTATCGGGGCGCGCGAGGATAAAACTCACGAGGGGCCCGCGTAAGATTGCCCTGGGCATGGGCGTGGGTACGGAGCTCTTTAATTCTTCGAGCCTTGCAAGCAGCCCTTCGTCTATTAGAATATCGTAAATCTTTGGAAGAATCAACGATCTGGTGTATCTTTCTTTCAAAGTTTCTCCACTTCGTTTTTAAAAATTCTCTTTTTTACAATTAAACGCGTAAAACCTGTTGACAGATCTCGGAGCTAGCAACCCTCCAAGTATAGTCGTAACGCAAATTTCTTTAACAGGTATCTTATAAATCATCTCGACTTCTGTTTTAAAAATACCTTTTTCCATAATTCCACAACTAAAGGCATAAAACCTGCAAATACAGGTCCGTGCTTGTTTGTAATCTCTTCAACTATCGTCGTAACGCAAATTTCTTGAACAGGTATCCTACAAATCATCTCGACTTCTGTTTCAAAAATACCTTTGTCCATAATTCCCCAACCAATAAAACCTGCAAATAGACTTCCAAGCTTTCAACCCCTTTGACTATCGTCGTATCAACTAAATATTCAAGTAACCATCTCGAATAATATTCTATCAATCTTCTCCAGACCTTTTTTAAAAATTCTCTTCCTCTCCATCGCACAACTAAACGCGCAAAATCTGGGCAAATCGTGGACAAACGATCGGTGTCTTTGTTTTTTAAAAATTCACATTTGGGGGTGCCAACTTCACGGAGCTAACCTATCACTAGACACTACCATTAGGTACTCTCAATACTGATTTTTATCCTCCCTTCGCTTCCGGCGCCACTGGCGCTGCCGCGCCGCCTACGTATCGCTATTTTTATCTGCCCTGTAATTATCTCCGACGAATTAACGCGACGGCGGTGCACCCTTCGGGACTACATTCGCAACCCGCCACCCCGACGCTTGACATTTACCCCGATCCAAATGTCACTGGTGCCTGAGCGTAGGGGATGAGCGGGGTGGAGAACAGGCCGCGATAAAAGAGGTCTTTACGGGCGGCTTTGCACGACGGGGTGGAATAATAATAACAATGACAATAAAAATGAGAGATAGCCGGGTGAGGGGTGAGAGAGGAAGACCGTGCTGGCTGACGTGCCAAAGAGGATGACGGAGTGGGGATGTCGCTTTACATATCTAAAGCTCCTTTCTCCCAAAGCTGCTCACGGTGCTGGATGAAGATCGAGCGACGAGTCTCGGTGCGCCTTCCAAGAAATAGTTCGCGTGCTACTTTGTCCTTACACGCGATTCCAGGAAGGAACGATACGAGGGATGGATATTATTTGCGCGAGAGAGCTCTGATGTTCTTGGAAGATTTTTCAAATTGAAGCGAACGGAGAGAAATTATCGTAGGGTAGGAGAGGATCTTTGATATACGGTGATATGGATTGTTTATTTTGTGCACGAGTTTAGGACGCTTCTTCTCGATTTGATGCTCGAGCTATCCTGGTTCTACTCATTTGTCGTTTGCTTAAAACTAAGGGCTTATGGGATATGCACTTTTATGCAATTCGATCAGCTTCGAACCTTTGTCACGATCTGGTGTCTCACTCATTTTTGCTCTTTCACTGATTCTCGGTTTCTCACTCACTCACTCTCTCACTCATTTTCTCACTCGCTCACTCTCCTTTATGACTGAATCTCACAGTGGTATTGCAATCTTTCTGCTTGGAAAAAAAGTTTACTTCTGTAGGTTGATCGTATGTTGAGCACAATCGGGTAAGGTATAATAACAATGTTTATTATAACAAATGTACGTATAACAAAAGATCAGAAACCGCGGAAGCCACTGTAATCGTCGATTCGCTCTCTGAAACTGACCCGCAAAAAGTTTTCCGCAAAAATAAAAGATAGATCGAATGGTGCTCGCTCGATCCCCATTCGATAATACGCATCAATAATGTGTAATGTCGCATTCCTTTGCCTACGAGTTAGATTAACCCTTTCACTACTGAAGGCGTATATATACGCTCTCACAAATCGATCGATACATACGAAAGACGAAAACATACGCCTTCTGCAGTTGTTTACTATAATCTTTCCCGTTTTACCAATTGATTCAATTTCTTTGCAATTATTATTTTTTTAAACCTTAAGAATAGTATCAATTCTTCGGGTACTGTTTTGGTCAGTAGTCAGTGGAGAATCAGTCACAGCGACTAACATGTGAATATCGCGGCGTGTGTATTGATGATTTGCTCCGAAAATACATCGGGGTGAAAAGATTCAAACGTTACCTACACTTTTAAATTGAGGACAGTTCAATGTTTAATATCGAGCATGGCGCGTTAACCTGGTATTGGTTATTCTTATTTCACTAGTGCTGCTTTATTACGAGGTCAGGATGCTGCGTAGCGCGAGCAAATAATATCGTGGAGTCTCTAGTAGGTTACGAGCAAAGTGAAATCCGACGGGAGTGGTCTAGAGGTAGTAAAGAAAGGGCCGCGATAGTCGTGAAGAGCGCGGCGGAAACAAAAACGCGGGAAAGTGGAGCACGACGAAGTGGTACGAGGCAGGGCTGCAAAAATAGAGGGACTGTTAAATACACAGAAGGATAGAGAGAGAGAGAGAGAGAGAGAGAGAGAGAGAGAGAGAGAGAGAGAGAGAGAGAGAGAGAGAGAGAGAGGACGGGAGGAGGGGCCCTTGAAGCACAAAAAGCGAAATACAAAGAGATAAACGAACAGTCGGCGAGAGTACCGGTCTCTGCCGCCTTCTCCACGGCTTCTGCCGAGAGCCAGTGGAGGACGCGAATGCATAACGTCAAAATTTTTAACGACCTTCCAAGCGAGGGACGAGACTCGAGGACATCGATGAAAATCGATACTTCGAGATAAATAACGAATGAGGAGTGGAGGACACGAAAATAAAAATTCTTTGGATTTTCATCCAAAAGTAAATTCCATTCGAAAGGTAGCGGTTAATTCTTAATACATTGTTGTCGGGACATGTAAAACTATTTTTTTCGCAAACTGTGAGTAAAGTGCAGGCCACGTAATTATACACTGAGAAAATTGTATTCTTATCTTAAGAACTTACCACTTAAGTTTAGAATAGTTCCCACTAAAATAAGCAACAAGAGGATCTTCTTAATTTAAGAGTAGAATGTTCTAAACAGATTCCTCTAATCAGATATTGTTAACATAACCTGGTAAAAAATTTGCATTAATATATTTCGTATATAATTATTGGAAACAAAACTTTTAATGAAATGCTTCGCTCTTTATATTGTCGAAAATTAAATTATCCATATCTTGAAATCAAAATTGGTTGAGAAATGTAGTCACGAGAGAAGGTTACAATTCATATATGTATGTATACATGTATTTCTATCACTTGTAAATATCTCCATTAAATCGTCCAAATCCTCTTCTTCTAGCCACTTCCTACGTCATTTCCTTATCCATACTTTTTGCACAACACAGCACACAAAATAATATAGTAGGTACTCAAAATTACGCAGAATGGCAAGAGGAACAAGATACAGGCATCGACATGTGCCGCACGCGATGTGCCCTAATCCTAACTTAATCGAATATTGACACGCAGTGTGTGGCGACATTCAGATTGATTATTAAGAATATATTCGAAAAACTGTCATATCGATAAGAAAATATTCTTATCTATTAAGAATATCTATTAAGATGAATTATTAAGTTTGTATTTTAAGAATGCAATGTTTTCAGTGTACGTTTTTTTATAGATGGGGGTGGTGGAATGAGGGAAGTAAAGTTGTAAGGGTTACTAATGTTTGTTGTTGTCCTTTCTCATACATAGTATTACGAAGTACAAGCATACACAAAACAATAGATTAAAATTGTCCTTTTTAATTTTTCTCTCCTTTCGGATAAACAACCGTATATTCTATAATCAGTTATACAGAAAGTGCCCTTATTTTTTTATAATAACGACGAAGAATGCATTCTAAGATAAGAAAATAAAAGTTCAATAAAAAAATTCAAAGTGTTTTTAAATTTATAATGATTATTTGTAACGATAAAATTCATGCACATTTTTCAAAAATTTACCCGCTCCAGCCACAAGGTGTTAAATGAAAAATTACCGCTTCGATGGTTCGTTCGATGCGACTCGCATGCGATGGTGATCTACGATACCGAGAAATTCCGAAGGAAGGAATAAAAGGTGAAAATTCCAGATTCCTCCATTTTCGCGCGTAAATAAATTCCGCTCGAAACGCACCATAATCGAGAAGGGATGAGGTGAGATTAGTGGGAACCCAAGCATCTGATACTTAACTGGAAAGTTACGCGGTGCTTCTCACAGGATCGAAGCTCCGCCCGAGGCGAATTGGCGAGCCACAGGTATCGATGGGAGAGCGACTCGATACGGTTCGACGGAGATCGAATTTGACGAGGTAAATTCGTCGGATTAAAGTAAATCGTGAAATGGCGACGAGCCGTGGGCGGCTCGAACGGCGCAACCGTCTGGTTAATCGTCGGATTAAAGTTGACACTCCGCTTTCGTCGCATTCGTCGACGAGCTGCTGATGGAGACTCGAGAGGGGTGAAAACATTCCGTCTTGTCGGAGTCGATAAGTAGATCGAGAAGTAAATGGAGGAAAAGGCACGAGTAATTTTCCTCACCGTCTCTCGCGTGGATTTTAAAGAGTCTCATTTTTTCAGGTTAAAGAAATTGGTGGCGACCGTGGCGACCATAGACTTGTACTCATAGACCGAGCGTCCTGTAAGAGGCGCTGAAGGCTACATTAAAACGAGAGAGCAATAGTAAAAAAAATTAGAGAGTCTTTGTTCCGTCGCTTTCTGTAAATTTGATGCCTGGCTCGGCTAGTTGTAAGCATTCTTGATAAGCGCGTGGCGCTTGTTTCTGGCGTCCGCAACGCTAGCCGAGACGCTTTGTCCCGGGTGGCACGTGGTAAGGAACCTTCCAGAACGTTCTGGAAGGTTCTTATTTCTCGACCGAACAAAGCCACAAGTCAGTCGCCAACCGATCGGGTTTTGTTCAGCGGCAATTTCGCCGCTTGCACGCGCGTGCCGGTCGCTGGTTCATTCAACATTCGACATGGAGACTCTGCTAACAGCTGTTCGGACTCACCTTGTTGGGAATACGGCACTTTTGTTCATTCAGTTATACATTTCAAATCTCCAAGTTGGGAGATAATTGTTACTTTTATAGTTAAAATCAAAAACAAACAAATCTAGTTTCGCAATATTAATTTGGCGCGAGACGAGCGGCATACTACTCGCACGCTACAGCCTTAAATAAGGATTGGTCCGCCATTTTCGATCGGTTCCCGCCAGATTTCAAGTTCCCGTGAAATACATATCAGTTTCGTTGATATATCATTGCAAACAATGCTCAAATCAATAGCAATACTCATCGTTAATCGGCGTATAAATAAATAGAGAGTATGAACAAAGTATTATTTATTGCAAAGTATTATATACATATTGTACAACATACATATTTGCACATTTTCTTATTTAAAAGAACGATGCGTCGCCATCGATTTATTGTCGTAATATTTACGATTCGGTAATACAATTCTTCGTTTATTTTAAAATTTCAAAGGGACTGCAACAAATTTATGCAATAATTTTGAACGCATATCATGGCAATATTGAAGATGACCTGTGGGGACAGAATCAAACTTGTTGACTAAAAACGTATGTAAGTTAACATTACTTGTATTATTAAAATAAGGACTGCAATGTCTATAAATATTTTCCAACCGTAAAAACATTTCAAATGTTGCTCTCATATAACATCACTTTCGGCTTCTCGTCGCTTTTAAGTTAGAGGTGTGCTTCAATTACACTTTTGACACATAGAACAGAAAGGACGCACAAAACAGAGAGGGCATAGTATATCTCTTTCTCTCTCGCACGATTTCGATACAACATGGCGGAACGTCATCACTCTTGTCGTCACTCTTATTTAATGCTCTCTAGTCAAAGTGAGTGTGTCTCTGTCTAACAGTAGTGTTCGTGGAGAAATAAGAAGAAGAGAAGAGTGTTTACGATGCCGTTTGCGTTATCCTTCTCCTTCCTGTTTTCTCCCTCTCTTACCACAGAGCGAGAGAGAACACCTCACTTTTACTATATCTCCCTCCTTCAATGTAGTCCTCAACACGCCCATAAGGAGGCGCAATCTATGAGTCTATAAAGTCTATGGTGGCGACAAACGTAAGAATTATTTTCTCTCACCTTTCTTCGTCGTGCGAGGATCGAGACCTCCGAGTAATTTCTGAGTACCGGGCTTAATTTCAATGCGGCTTTTTGCCGGTAGATTTTAGGGTAGATAGCGTCAATCGAACGAGACAGGAATGAATTAAGGGTTGGAGGAGATGCTCGAGGGTGGTTCATCGTGAAGGGCGAGGTGTCGGAGGACTCTAGTAAATTCGAAACGACCAGTCGACATGACGAATCGCTTCGGAGGAGAGGAAGGGTCCGGTGGTAGTGAGTGAGCGTCAGATTTGGCGGAAGGACGATTTGACTGTGTCAAAAAAAGGGTGAATCGTTGCGAATCGTCGCGGAGTCTGGAAACGAAGGGTGGTGGTTGTAAATTGCTCTTGAAGGGGATGAAAAATCTTTCCGGCGCGCAGTGAAAGGGACGAATGGCATCTGAGTGAATTTATTTCGTCGCGATGCGCCATGCGCGCGGACAAATAAACTTCCACGAATAATCCTTGCAGCCGTAAGCGTACCTCTATCCACCCTTAGGGTCAATGCCCCTATTTCTACTCATTTAAGACAAATCATACTAAAAACAGTAGTTTACATTATTATTTTAAGTAACAATTAGCGAACAAATTGGTTGCTTATGACGTCAGTGCCGGGATTCTGTAACTCCGTAACGACAAATATCACTATAGTTATCCATCGATATCGATAATTCTCGCAAAGGGTTACTCGGTAAGTATTTAGTAGTTATCGACAACTCTCGATGATCTAAATCGTTACATTCCGAAAAACGTCGAAGCCAGCAAATTTTTGACAATTCTGTACTGAGGGAACGATGTTCAATTACACGATATAAATAAAAGATACGCAATTAGATTCCGCAATTAAAATGGCTCTTGATTATGTTGCTTTTGACGTAATGTCGATAGAAAATCGTGTTCAACATCTTGAACGAAGAACACAAAGACAATTATCGCGAGCTATTGAAGATCCTTTCGATCTGACAAACCAAGAATTTACAAAACTTTATCGCTTACAGCCGGATTTAATATTTCAATCGAGGTTCTAATGCATCGACAAGATTAAATATTAAAATTCGGCTCTAAGCGATAAAGTTCTGTAAATTCTTTGTTTACAGAAGTTACAGAATCGCGGCACAGGAGTCGTACTACGTATAAAATTAAAAAAATATCATTTTAAAGACTTTTATTATGAATAATTGTTAATTAAATGCAATGCAAGAAATGAACGTATTTCTACTCTGCAAAAATCCCGGTGTCCGTATATCTACTCACAACGTGTCCCCATTTCTGCGCATACAAGTGTAGCAAATTCAGTTTCGGTTTATCGATATCAATAAGGTCGATGTCCCTATTTCAACTAATTTATTTTTAACAACGAGCTGTTACCTAGCGAGCTACGAGCCTATGCAACTTATACCGTAGTATCTAAATAATTAATAATTAATTTTTGCGTAACTTATTTTATCAACCGAATATTAATGTTAAGAAGAATAGTTCATAGTGAGTAGAAATCAGGAAGGACTTGAGTAGAAACTGGGACATTCACCTTACGCAGCACTGGTCTTCGGATCAAGAGGAACATAAAATTGA
The DNA here is from genome assembly GCA_944319695.1 of Tiphia femorata. NCBI lineage: Eukaryota > Metazoa > Arthropoda > Insecta > Hymenoptera > Tiphiidae > Tiphia > Tiphia femorata. Next base: position 24,031,966 of record OX090900.1, on the reverse strand, counting down.
CTCGCCGTTTAAAATTTATTCTAAACCTTCGCGAAACCCTTCTTCTGAAAATACTCGCTCGAAGTAAAATACCTTTTACTCCGAGTGAAAGAAAGAAAAAAAGAAAGCATCGAGAAGCTTGCAATCCGTTGGAAGGTGAAATCAGATCGAAGGCCAATCGGGAAGCGAATTTCTCGGCTGTAGCGCGACGGCTTCTCGTTACCTAAAGGAGGGATAAACATTCGTCTCGGCTCAGGAGAGAAGAGGGAAAAAAGTGTTGAATTGCCCGGTTGCTCGAGCCTATGCGAGAACGGGGGTTGAAGCGGAAAGCGAGAGAAGGAGAGAGTGGTAGAGAGGAGGGTGGGTCTACAAATTGCGCCTTAAAGAGGTGGAAAATCGGGGTCCGTGAGACGGAGGGTGAGAGTACAGGGAGGATAGCACGAAATAAGCGAAGTGAACAATCTCGTTCAGGCGCCTTTTCCGATTCCGCGCGGAGCGGAGATCGTTTTTCGTTACGAGCGTATTCCCAACGATGGTAAGATCAACGCGTTATACCTTAGGATCTCCACCCTCTTAGTGCCCACCCCACCGATTGCCAATTCCGATAAATTTTACCTTCCTCCCTCGGATGCGCAACTCGAAGGGAAATTCTCTTCGTGGGGGTTGGAATTACGAGCTGAATTCTCTCAAGGTGTTGATCAGAATTTTCTTAAAGTATCCAATCGGTCTTGGATACTCCAACGCGTGATCTTAAATAATTAGCGAGCTTTTCACTTTACTCGGGGTAACTCCCTGCTTCGGAGCGCGGAAGTTTCTACAAGCAGGAAGAGAAATGAAGTTGCAAAGGGGTGGTAAATCAGGCAGGGACACGTGTTACCTCTCGATGGAGCATGGAAACTTTTTCATGCCATTACCCAGCCGTAATTTCTTCGAATCGCGTCAGTTCTGATAATAGACCTGGAGTAGTTTTGTTGGTATGTAGTTGATGTATCGTCGATATAGACTCTCACTTTAACTCGACTTTTTCTTGTATGTACTTCTAGATATCTAGTAAAATACTACTTAACGTCTTTTGCAACGCGAGAGTAGTGCAGCACTTGGGCCCAAATGAACAATGCAATTGCTCGCGATTCAAATTCAAGCTATCAGCACGTTCGCTCAGGAAACTTGCCGCTTCGATGTGTAACGGATACGGAAGGATAGACGGCCTCGTAATATGTATCACAAGTTGAACTCGTTTCTATAAATAGCCCAAAATTTGTACGTTGAGCTAGACTCGTCGTATTCACGTGCGTTACATAAATGGTAGGACGAGTCAGATTTGTCCTATTCACATATGTCATGTAAACGGTAGGACGAGTCGGATCGTCATATTCACGTATGTGACATAAACAGTATTAGGACAAGTCAGACTCGTCCTAATAGCAGAAAGTCTTAATCTTCATTTCCACCGATGATCCTTAAATTTATAAAATTTATTATTATTATATATTATTATTATTTATTATTTAAATATATATTCACGTATGTCACATAACCGATAGGACGAGTCAGACTCGTCGCATTCACGTATATCACACAAATAGTAGGTCGAGTCAGACTCGTCCTAATAGCAGAAAGGGTTAACCTTCATTTCCACCGACTATCCTTAAGTCTATAAAATTAACAAAATTTATCAAATTTATAAAACTTCCCGTGGAAGTTTCGAAGCCTCGACGAGTAGGAGGGGTACATAACTCAACGGAAAATTGCATCCGGTTAATAAATCGTTGGAAACGCGCGTTCACCAGCCACGAAACCGAACGATCGTGACTCTCGCCTTCTTACGAGTCCCGTAATTTCTCGTGAGCGAGTCGAATCCTGGTAAAGGCCAGTCGAAACGAGAGGGGTCGTGAGGTTAGGTTCGTTCGATCGCACGTCGTGCGGCGACCGCTCCGCGCCGATAAGTCGAAGACGCCTGTGGCAGTTTCGGGGGGTGTGGAAGAGGACGGTGAGGAGGGGTGGTGGAGATTCGGCGTGGATAAGCCGCGAGCAGACCTCAGGCAAATCGCCGCTACGAAATGATAATTTCTCGTGAAACGGAGGCGGTTGCTCGACGCGGTCAGCCAGCTTGATAAATCGCGTCCGAACCGCCCCTTTCGACCGAGACGAATGAGGATGGAGAGACTCTCAGGTAAATCGTCGCTCGACCGTAGAATCGACCCTCCCGGATGTTCCTCGATCCTCGATATGGAGATCGACGACTGCTATTATGGATTCTATCGTTCGCCACGCTGCTGGCATCTCTCTCTCTCTCTCTCTCTCTCTCTCTCTTGCTTCTTCAGCTCTTTCCACCGGTAACAAATGTTTGCTCGAGGGAAGAGGCTGGAGGAGATTATAGATTTTTTGACGCGACGAAAGGACGGGAGGGTCCCGACCATTCTTTTTCCTCAGGATAATGCACAGTGGCGAATTCTCGTGGAACGTTCTTACCTTTAACTCTACGAAGAGTTAAATCATAAAATCGAATTCATAAAAATATGGCCAAATCGAAACGAATCGAATTGACAAAAATAGGGCCAAATCGAATCGAATCGAATTGACAAAAATCTCGCCAAATCGGATCGATTCGAATTAACAAAAATAACGTCAAATCGAATCTCATTTCGAATACTTCGCACATTTCTACGCAGCACGTGCTGGATGCACGATAGAATTCAACGAGTTTTAACCAGTTAAATCCAAACTTTTTATATTTTTGATCATGAACAATAAAAACAACTTACCATTCGATATAAAGACTAGAAATCAAAACTCAAAAAAAAATTCCACAGTTAACTGATTAAGTCTTCTTACGCGATCCTTTGATACGAATTCGAAATGCAGTGATCGGATCTTATCGAATCTTTCGAATTCGACCTACATCGACTCGAATTCGAATAATTCACACATCTCTACTCTTTTCTTCGTCTTCATTTATCATTCGCTCCCCCTGGTGCTTTTTCATTTCGAACTGCCGTTCGTCAAAATTCCCAATATACTGGATCTCCACGAAAATCACAAGGCCTCTCATAAACCCAGAATATCGAACGGTAAGAGTGACGGTAGCCTAGAAACGAGGATAAACATTGCGCAGGCAACGAGCTTTCTTCCCTCAACAGTTTCGTCGTTGGCTCTGGATATTTGTCGCGAGGGCAGAGGCTTGTGAAAAAATCGTGCACGCGATCGATAATCGAATCAATTAGAAGGGAAATAATTCGCGGTTGGTCTCAACGAGCTCGTGGAAGATCGCGGCCACGTGAACGTAGAAGAGCGTGGAGCGGGAGAGGGCGGACAGCCTAAAAACGAGAATAACTTCTGAAATGCTGCCAGTAGCACCGACCTCTCTGATACCGGCGATCGCACGCGTACGCACGTACGTAAATAAACGTGCGTGCCGAGGGCGGTAAACGCGTGCGTTTTCGGTTATCGCCGGATAAACGGGTGAGGTCGCACGATAAACACCCCCCAAAACCCACCCTCCTCGACATGCTCTCACTCCACTGTCCCGCCGAATAATTTATCGGCCACGAGCAAAAACCGAGCGCCAGCCTCAACCCGCACACTCTCCTCACCCTTCCGACTATGCATCGACGAGACGAGAAACGTTTTTCTCTCTTTTCATTCTACCCCTAGAGGTCGTCGATAATTCGACGAACCGAAATCATCCACCGAGGCGGACTACGAGTTAATAAATTGATTCGATCGATCCGACCAATAATTTCATTAAAACTGACTTTATTTCGGGGAAGAGCGCTTCCTGCGAATTATCGCGATTATTTTTCTTCTCTTTCTTTTATCTTTGTGCGTGTTATTTTTCCTTTACTTTCTCTTTCTCTCTTTCCCTCTATTATTTTGCCATTCGCTTTGATCTCCTGATCAAAAGTAAATCCGCGACGCAGTCCGAGCCAGCGGAAGAGTCTCGGGGGCGAGTCGCGCGAGTTTACGCGTTGTTTAAAAGCTCGCTCGCGGATTAATTAGTCCGGTGGCTTCGGGGCTTTTCGCAACGACCCTCACAACGAGAGAGGATTCGACAATGCGCGATAATGGGCCGAGGCTGAACGCGCCACGCGAAGAAACGTATTTTATAATGCGCTTCGTTTTCTCCGTGGAGCAGTTGCATTCTCTCTCTCTCTCTCTCTCTCTCTCTCTCTCTCTCTCTCTCCCTCCCTCCCCTCCCTCTCCCTCTCTGTGTTTCACTGTCTCTCGTTCTCTCTCTTTGGCAGCTAATTTTCGCATCGTCGCTTCATTCTCGCGTTGAAAAATGAAAAGTCGACGGGGCCGAGCTTTTTCCAGCTTTTTCTCCTGAAGGAAAAGAGCGGCCGCGCGTCCAGGCGCGACGAAATTCTTTGCGACACGCCGCTCGGCGAAAAGGGATTTGTTTAGAGCCCTCTTTGCCAAGCCGTGGACGAAAATAATTGAAAGCACGATAGAAGAGGTGTGTTGCGCGTGAAAAGATTCGGCTCTGCTTTCGTAAAGTAACAAAATGTGTTTCCGTTCTCCCGTTCGTTAGCACGCGTGGTTACGATTATTCGGTACGTTTTTATCCGAGTCAGAAGAAAGGTCGTAAGGATTTCTGCCTTTATCGATATCGCGCATTATCGTCGCGTGGATTTGCTTTCAGCTCGCGCTAATTAATTATCTTTATCATTCAATCATTAGATAAATTTATCTCAGGATTCGTTCCGCGTTCTGACTCTTCTAAATTAGGAGCCTGACGATTATCGCGTTTAGATTAAGAAAGAGTATTACCTATATGCGATTCGTCTTCTCGAATCTTTAACCCTTCAATTGTTTATGTCGAGTATACTTGACATAAAGATAGAAAGAAATACATTCGTTTTATCATTCAACGAATCAACTATCATTTTTGTTTTCTTGAAGAAGGGCAAATCATTTAAAAAATATGCATTTTAGAATATTCGTTAATCTGGTAACTTTATTTATTTATTTACAATAGCTTGCACTATGCTGAAATACCAAATACTGTGAGAAGTACCTTTTCAAAAAGCTTTTTTCAAACGAACAAGCATTTCGTATGCATTTCTCAGTTGGTTGTCTAGTGTCAAATAAACAAACTCTGTATAATAAATATTTACATTCTCTAAAAAACCAACAGGCAACGCTTGCTTTTTTTTCATAATTAGTTGGTTTTACAGCATATAAATTTTACTCTGTTCTCGTCGAGTATGCTCGTCCTCACTGAAAAATAATTAAGCAAGCAAAAGAAGTTTTTCGAAACAAAATAAAACAGTTAAAGGGTTAAAAATCGCGGACCAAAGGATCTAAGCGCAACGCACATCTAAAAGTATAATATTAAAGTACCGATAAAATCGCAGCTGCAAGCGTCACCGTCATATTTCTATCTTTGATACGTCAACATTTATTCGCCGACAAATTTCTGGCCGACAATCGTCGCCGAAGGATCGTCACAACATTCCCTCCTCCTGCCCCATTATTCTCCACGAATTACTGGAACCAGCGCGTCCTAAACCCCAGGAGCTTTTCCACACGGGGTTCGACTTCCTGTGAACCGTGTCCGCCTTGTTTACCCAAAGAGATGAGCACCCCAGCAGGTTTCATATTGCAGGCGCGTAACTTTCGTGCCACCCGGACATAAGGTGCAACGGTGGCACGGCTCTTGCCCACGAGGCGGATTGTGTTTGCGCGCGTGGAAGCTGCGATGTATCCAAATATTTATTATTCGGAGAAAATTAGAGGAACATCTCCTTCGGGGAAAGCAGGAAACCGTGGGCCGCTCGAGTTTAAGTGCGTTATTTCGTCGGGCAGTGGCGCGCCGGCGGCTTCATTTTGGAGAATGCGATGGTCCATCGGGCTTGTACCATTGGTTCGGTCTGGATTTTCCTTCTCTCTCTCTCTCTCTCTCTCTCTCTCTCTCTCAATTCGTGGCTCTCACGAGGAAGTCCCCAATGCACGCGTGTAGCACGAGAATCCTCCTGCAAGGAGTTACGGTCCCCGGAACCGCTGCGTTACACTAAGCGGCCGGCCATTCCCGTCCTACAATTTCGCCTTGCCCTCCAGGCCGACTCGGAACCAGGACATTTCGCTTGCTCGAGGAATATCGATGCTTCCCGTGTTAATGTTAATTTTATGGCGGTCGATTTGAATTCGACTTCGGTCCACCGTTTCGGTAACTCGAGTTTGCGAAACGCGTCGAAGGATCTTCGAGTTTCTTTCGATCATATCCTCGCGTGAATTCTTCGAGGAATGCCAAGTCCTCTCTTAGGGAAACGTCTCGGGAGAAAGTGAAGGAAGCGAAGGGTGGACACGTAAATATCGACGCCAAATATTTATGAGCCGACCGTCATCGATGTCGTCAGCAGGACGCACCTTCTCCGGACGTAGGAAGGACCCCAAGAAGGACTTCGATAAATATCGACAAATATGCTTTCGACCAACTTCGACGTATCCCGGAAGAACCTTCTTCCTGTTCGATGCACCCCCGCGTCGGTGTTTACTCGAAATCTAAAATCCTCGCGTTATTTTACTTTTTATTTATCTGTTTACTTGCAGATCAAAGTAAACCCCTTGAAAGCAATATTCTTATGTATACGTGCTGAAAATAATCGCAAGCGTGAACTAAATCTATAATAGAAGGCACATGGAAGAAGAGCTCCTTGGTAAGAAAATTAATCACCATAGCTCGGTGTAACCTACTCTTAAAATTAACAATGCTTCCAGAGAAGAACGAAAGTTCTTCATCCGATTCGAAAAAATCCCAAGAGTCGTCGTGTCATTTTATATAAACACTAAAAGTTTATAGGGAGCTCTCTCTGCATGTAGAATAGAATAGAATACATATATTTTTCTTGCCCACGAGACCACAGGTCCCTTGAGGACAAGCCAACAATTGAACAAAGATACGAAAATATAAACATAAGAAAAGAAACACAGCCATAAAAACTCATGTAAACACATGAACAAACAGAAACATTTGACAACATCCTTACATCCTTTTAACAAGTCACTCCCTTTACGGTCGTGCCTAAAAACCAGACCGCTCGAAGGACCGTTTGGAAAATTCGCTCGCCAAATTTCGTCCTGAGAATTTCGTTCGCGTTTTAGAGCGGAGAGTGGGAGGCCGGACATATTCGTATCGGTACATCTCAAATATTTATGGTGCAGCCGGCAGCACCGTGGCCACACCAGCATGACGAGTGCACCACACGCACTGCCGTGGGGTGCTCCAAGGATACACGTAAGGACGAGGCCGCGTTATATAGTGGCCCCACGCACGACACATGTCGTGACGTTTCCAACTTCTTCCCTTCCTCACACCCCTCTTCATCTTCCATTCTCCCTTTTCAACCACCACGAAGCTTCGTCCTGCGACTATTTCACCCTCGAGCCCCGCCACACCTCGCGTTTCGTCCTTTCACGTTGTTGTTGCGCCACTTCTTCATCACGCGCTCGCTCGCTCGCATCCACGCTCTCTTTCATTCGGAATTTAATGGCGGAAAATGCAGCCAGCCAAAGTCAATAAGTCGTCCCTTCCCCAATGGTCTATGGGGTCCCATTTGCGCTGCATGCTACCCCACCAGGGTAGCTTTACGTTGTCGTTGTCGTTGTCGTTGTCGGCGTCTCCGAGCGCACTGGCGTATGCCACCCTATAAAGTCTATGGAGGTAGAAAGAGAAGGAGAGAGAGGGAGATAGAGAGAGAGAGAGAGAGAGAGAGAGAGAGAGAGAAAGAGAGAGAATGAGAAACACACAGAGAGATAGAGAGAATGAGAGAGAGAGAGAGAGAGAGAGAGAGAGAGAAAATGAGAAACAGAGAGAGAGAGAGGAGTTTGCAAATTGGATCGTTGAAATATTTATGGCAGCTTCGACTGCTGCTTCTAGGCCTGTTCTTACCGGCACGAAATCCGCGGAGAATTTAGGACGACTTTTCGGACTGCTGCCGCACAGTGCAGTGGCGTGGAGGATGTTTGTATAAGATGCTGTGATTTCCTCTATTTTCAATATAGAATCCGCGTAAAGATTTTGTAGTTCGACTATTTTTTTACGAATTTGACTCTGAGCAGTCTCATGATTTATACGTTAACAGGTTAGGCCATGTCATCCATACCTGAGTGACGGTTTTAATGCCTGATTCTAAATAATCAAAGCAGGTATTTTGAAGTATAATTGACCCTTTAGATACTTAATTAACCCCTTGCCGTACCATTTAGCTCGACCAAACTCGGGCGTAATCGGTAAGCGTAGTCCTGTTGCCTCCGGGAAGACGAAGATCTTTCCGTTGGAAGTGGTCGATCTCACGATCGGAAATTCTTGGGCACCGCCTCGGACGTTCGGGGGCGGTAGCTTCTACGCCACTGCGTTGGAACCGGGGATGGAGTGAAGAACGAGGGGCGGCCGATAGCAATTTGTACTCGTATGCAGGCTTTACGTTCCGCTTTCAGACGTTTATATTGTGCAATATATCGAGCACGAATAGGCCTCCACGTTTTACCCTGGACACGGAATTGCAAGGGAAGAACTTGATTTTGCTCTACATGGACGTAGAATTTCTCAATTCAATGGCACTTCGAACGATTAGTGCGACGGAATTTTCACTCCTTGGAAGTACTGCGAAAAATTTGTCTTTTCATTACGTTTAGATTCATAGGGTTCCATTTTTAGTTACACATATTTTCATAGGGCATTAGGATGATTACTGTAGGTGTTAATTATTGTGATTGTTTGTACATGTACGAATTTTAATGTCACGAGTCTTTAGGAAATTGAATTATTTTCTTGCTTACACGAATTTTATCCCGAGAAGCTTCGCGATGACAGAAATTCTAATACTTTGCGATTCTGTATAGGACTGTAGGGTACTATTTTCTTTTATCATTTGACGAGAAGATAAGATTCATTGTAATGATTACATCATTACTTTCTTTCGTCTTATTATGATATAAGAAGTAAGATTGTACCTTGGTTTCTTCTTTTGTAACTTCTTTCCTCTTCTTTCCTGTAGATCTTCACATTGTAGATAAATTACTCATAGTGAAATTAACCGCTTCGATCGGCGCAAAAGCAAAGCACCCGAGCATTTAATTCTTTTCTCGTTTACTCGATCTTCCGGAGTACCGGTAACTTAAATCTTGGCCTCTTCGACGTCGAATACTTTTTCACTTCCCCGCAAACTTCGTCCCGCGCACTTGACTCCCTTGCGTCGACTCTTCTATTTGAAGTTGCGCGGCGCAACTTTGATTTCTCTGGAAAGAGTGTCGAGTGGTAGGGCGTCGGTTCTAAGGAGCGCGTTTAAAGGAAATTTTAAAATGCATCCTCCTCGCTCGCGCAGCTTTGCATCCCGACACCGAATTAATTTCTTGTTTACCGGAACCCCTTCCGGAAACTCGGTAATGAGGAGCACCGATAAAATATTCAGCACACCGGCGCCGCGCCGTGTCATTTAACGAGGACAAGTATTAATAGAAGAGTTTTAGCGGGCTTATTAAATTATTCATACTACTGGAGTGCTTTACAGCGGCGAGCACTTAAGGCGTCCGGCTCGCCGTGGAGAAGCTGCTTGCTTCAGGGACGAGCGCCGAGAGGCACCCTTTCCACTTGCCTTCTAAAAATAATCCCCCCTACAACACAGCCGAATCATTTCTGTGCCCGATTTGCGGAAGACCTCTTCCACCTTCTCCAATAACCATAAGGGCTGCGATTCGAATCTTGCCGCGCTTTTGGAAGCACATCGCGTGCCTCGTTGTTTTCCGTCTCCTCCATATTTGTTGAACTTTGCAGACTGCTTTGGATCATGCACTGAAAAAATTGTATTCTTATCTTAAGAATTTACCACTTAAGTTTAGAATATTTCCCACTAAAATAAGTAACAAGAGGATCTTCTTAATTTAAGAGTAAAATGTTCTAAACAGATTCCTCTAATCAAATATTCTTAACATAACCTGGTAAAAATTTGTATGGATATATTTCGTGTATAATTATTGGAAACAAAACTCTTAATGAAATGCTTCACTCTTTATATCGTCGAAAATTACATTAACCATATCTTGAAATCAGAATTGCTTGAGAAATGTAGTCACGAGAGAAGGTTACAATTCATATATACATGCATTTCCATCACTTGTAAATATTTCCGTTAAATCGCCCAAATCCTCTTTTTTTAGCCACTTCGTCATTTCCTTATCCATACTTTTTGCACAACACAGCACACAAAATAATAAAGTACACAAAATTACGCAGAATTGCAAGAGGAACAAGATACAGGCATCGATATGTGTCGCACGCGATGTGTAACCTAACTTAACTGAATACTGACACGCATTGTGTGGCGACATTCAGACGGATTATTAAGAATATATTCGAAAAACCGTCATATCGATAAGAAAATATTCTTATCTATTAAGAGTATCTGTTAAGATGAATTATTAACTGGTGTTACGAACACGAGGCACGATCAGTGTAATAACGAAAACGGAAAAACCAACGCGTGTCCGTCACCCATCGGAAACCGGGAAAACCAAAGAGACCTAAATTTATCAGAATATCGTACAATATTTCACGATCTTGTGATTTTTTTTTCCTCTACATTAATTATCGCAAGGCATTCGTTTAACTTTTACAGGTTTAACTCTTATAGGTACTCTTTTCTTTTCATTCTTTTTGTATCGCAGTTCACGGCTGGTCCTTAACACTAGATTTACCGAAACTAGTCAGTTTTACTGGTTCGAATGGGAAATCATGTTTATAAAAAATGTTCGGTAAATCTAGCGTTAAATTTACAAGGTTCGACGGTGCGCCGGAGTGAGGGATTTTCGAGGCGTTCTATTCGCCTCACAATGCCACGATGTTGTCTGAAAAATGTCCATTATCGTATCTGTCGGCGCATTGGCCACAGATGGACCTGATCTCCGTTTTCAACATTTTTACGAAAACGCAGTCGTTGTCGTGGGATGCGATATTGTGCGCCCTTTAACTCTTACAGACACAGCAAATTCACTTATTTTTGGACCCAACCCGCACGCGAAATGAAGCTTCAAAAGTTATTATATTTTTTATTGGTTTAAGAAAAACTATACAAAAGACGTTTTTTAAGCACTTGCGCAGGATCGGAGTGATATGTTTTTAATGTACAATTTGAATACCACCATGCAGAATAAGATACAACAAAGATAGAGCTTCATTTGTACCATCGAGTTTGTAAGAGTTAATTTGAACTGAGTAAACTTATTACCGTTACATCACAGGAAAATGTTTTCCTTTGGTAATCTAAGCTTACGTCTGAAAGTTACTGTATCTAGTTATGGTGAAACGAAGAAATGTTGTCTCTCTCTCTCTCTCTCTCTCTCTCTCTCTCTCTCTCTCTCTCTCTGTCGCGTTTTTGCCGAAATTTCTCAAGCCACCAGGCACCATAGGCCCCTTCAATTTCCAGCGTTGCCAATCTCCTTCGGACACGCGGATCCTCTCGACGTAAGCTCTCGACTCGTTAAACTCGCCGTGGCTGCTTCGTGAAGAAGAGAAGGACAGAAGCGAGGGGAAGGAACTGGGGTGAGTTTCAGGGACGTAGCCGCAGGGCTCTCTCTCTCTCTCTCTCTCTCTCTTCCCTTTCATCTTCCAGAAATAACCGCGCGCACGCTCTCGCGAAATCTTTTGCTCGGCTCGGCATTCGAAAACGGCGCGTTCGCGAAACGTCTCTCGGTCGGGCAGCTGCGCGGCGGGTCGCCGACTTCGTGGAAGCGCCGATTTGTTTTGCTTATCACGGATCCTCGTTGGATAACGAAGTGTAGAGAAGGAGAAGCGAGGCGGTCGTCGTCGGGGTGCCCAAAGTGGACCTTAGACTTCCACGTGCTCCCATTGCGAGTGGCAATAAATACGAGGGTAGAGCCGCGGAACCGAGAGAAAGGGAGAAAACGAGAAGTGGGCGAGACGAGCCCGTCCGAGGAGAGTTCTTTTCATGCCGGAAATATTATTAATAAACTCGATTGCCTCCTTCGGCCCGCCACGGCTCACCCGAGAAGGAATTCGTAATTAATGTTCGCCGATGCTCCTTTGAATTCGTCCAGCCTCGATTAATTATACTTTTGTTTGTTGCGCGAGAGTTATTAAGGCCGTTCGACTCTCGCATTCCTTCGTCTTTGTTTCTCGTTTGATCTTTTCTTATTTAATTGGGGCTGTACAATTGTCGCGAGCGAATCTTTTCCAGTGGAATGAACCTTCGACGTAATCTAGGAGGAAGACGAAGATATTTTTAGGACGACGCTCGTGGAAATTTGTGGACACTGTTTTATCGGTAGATTGTTAGATCGGTAGAATTTTCAACACGCGCTCCTTTATTCGTGTTTTTTTTTTGTTTTGTTTTTTTTTTTTTGTTTTTTTTTTTATAAACACTTTACTCGGCCGCAGATACAGAAAAGTTCGAAGATTATTTATTCATTCGTTGACCACGTACTGTTTCAATATTAATATATATTAATGTGGGAGCTTACAGTACAGTCTAACAATTCTATCTTCCTAATTGATAACGAAGTATCGGTTACCATGGCAAACAGTTAGTAAACTATCGGTCAATGAGCATCGGCGACAAAAAGCCGATTAATTGGCTACCGGTCGGTGAAGTGTTAAGTAGGCGCGTTCATTTTGCGCCTAATTAATTAATTAAAATCGTCTCGATAAGAAGAGAGTCCACGTACATCGAGATGGTCTCGATAAGAGAATAACTAAGGACAGTCTCCTAATACCAAACGGCACCGTCCCTTTCAATGTTTATTCAACAGTATAACTGTGAAGATCTTACGTTAGAACATTCCATAGAGGGAGAATGTAGGAGACTTTCGAATAGAGTTGAATATTCCATCTAACAATAGCTTCTTCCTTCCAACCTTTGTTAGTTTCCAGATAAACAGCCGATCAATTTCCACGGATGCTCTTCTTCTCGTCTTCACTCTTTCACCCCCTCTCTGCCTCTCTCTCTCTCTCTCTCTCTCTCTCTCTCTCTCTCTCTCACACACACACACACACACTCTCTTACTTACACTGTATTCCGTCACAATAAGGTAAATGTACCAATAGCTGGCCAGTTAAGGATACGAAGAAAATATATCTTAAATTAGACACTTAAAATCAATATTATGCAAAGAAAATTTATTTATTTCAAAATATATTACTATGTTCTATTAAACAAAGAAAATAAAAACGATGCTTTTCACGGTGTTTAATGTAGATAAAATAAAAATGCTAGTGGACATAATGTATCAATACATGGCCAGCCAAATGTAATTGTCCCAGTTACTGACCAAGACTTTTTTAACGCATTAGAATTAATTGTAATGAAAGAAATTTTATTTTGCAAAAGAAAAATAAGAAATAAGTTAATAAAAAACGTTAGAAATGTTGAAAATATCAAAATAATAAATAAAGATATATTAAAGGATATTAGAAAATTAAATTAAAAAAGGTTTTTACAACTTAATAAATGATTTATTTTTATTATAATTTGAAGGATATATTATTAATAAAATATTTTATAAAACATAACATGTAATTATTATATTGTAAATTTTATTTTATAATATATTGTTGAATTGTTGTGCGCTTTACTTTGCAATTTCTTTTTTTTTGTTGTTAAGATTTTTATCTCTTCATCTAATCTTTTCTTTTCTTCAACTATAGCTCTTTTAGTTTCTTTCTCTTCAACTTTTCTTTTTTTTGCTTCTTCTTAACATTTTTTTCTATCTTCTATTCCTTTTTGTTTTCTTAATTTTTCTTTTTGTATTTCTAAATGATAGTGTTGCCACTCTTCTGAGGTGATTAGTTATCGGGCAAGCGAGATTATTAAGTACCGATTTATAGCCTCGTAAATTTTTATTTGAAAAGCAATTTAAGTATACAACTTTTTGTTTTCTATTTACTATAAATATTCTTAAGATTCTAGAGCTATTTTACTTATGTAGAAAAACCTATTATTATAATTGTTATTATCTTACGAAGTATCACACTTTCCTCAGTCATATCTTAAGGAATCTTTGAAAACTAACAGTGCATTTGATTACGATAATTCAAATCATTTTTTAAATACTTTAATATGACAGACTGAATAACTAAATAATGTAAATCAGAAAAAATAGTTTTCTTACTTTATGTATATAGCTTAATAAAAATGAAATGTCTATCAATGGTCACAGGTAATGGGACGTGGCCAGTCATTGGTATTTTTACCTTATCTTCTCATTTCGACGAACTCTCCACGTTAGTTTCTTCAACATTCCCTCCCTCGATCCTTCTTCTTCCTGTTCGCCAACCGAGAGATTCCATTGCACCTTGCCATCTTCGAGGCCCGCTCTCCTCTAAACTTTAAACATATCGCTTGCATTTACTTTGCAAACGATGCGCGCCGTTGGCGAGGATCCCGCCAAGGTAAATAATTATCTGGCATCCAGACTCTCTTCTCCTTCTCGGACCTATTTACCGACGTAAGCGAGTTTCGCGGGCGTATTCGGCGCCCTCCGCAAAATCGTGCCCATTGTCAGGAGAGCGTATTTAAGTGCGGGTCAGAGCAGTCCCCTTTTATGCGCTAAACCGTGAAAGCAGAACCCACGCGAGTGCAGCACCCTGTTGACCTGTCGTTGCACGACGACGTACCGAATCAGTCGTTCGTTCTGTTACCCCATGCCATCGCGCGACCATTCCGCCCTTCCTTCATCCCCTTTCGGTCACCCCACACTTTCTCGTCCCACGGACGCGCTCACGATGCGGCGCTTCAAAGGAGGGTGAAATGCAACGGCTGTCTGAAAATTTCAGGCGCTCCCTGCTCCTTTGTCAGGGCACGCGATGTCGAACCAGATTTTCCGACGGGTCCTCCACCGCTGACAATTGTATTTGACGGACGCGTTATCGCATTTCGCGTCCCGCATCTACCGTCTAGCCGTTCCTTTTGTTTTCCTTGCACGGATTCACAATGCTACGCTCTCTTTCTCGCAGTAGTTCCTTCTATTTTCTTCCTTATGGTTCTTGGGTGCTTTTTTGGTCGGTTCTCGCGCGGCGTTGCGTTTCGGTCGAATCTGTTCGACGTACGAGCGAATTTTTAAATTACATCGAGAGGAGGGATGGAAATTAGCGGGAGGGAAAAGAGAAGGGTGGAGGAAACTGTAGAAAGCTCGTGGAAAGGAAGAATGGAGGTAGAAACAGTGTGCTGCGAAGCGAAGGATATTTTGTTCCGCTTCTTTCTTCTCGACTTTTCTGTTCTTTCTGTTTTGTTGATAAATCTCATCGTAATGTCAATGTCCATAACACGCTGGCACTTTTCGATACAGAACAGAAGAAGCGCAATATTGCCGTGTGGAATTCAAACAGTTAAGGGTCGTAGCCCAGTTCTCACTTCTTTTTGTTTCCTTCTTCGTTTCGCGGATCCTTAACTTTAGCGATATACAGGCAAATTATAGTCATGGCCGTCCAAAGTCTGCGGCAATGGGACTTGTTCAGGTCACGAAAAATCGTACACAAAACCAACTTACGTGTTATCTAAATTGTTGCATCTTTTTTGTTGAATGTATTACCGAAGAATAAACAAATAAATGCATTAGTACAATCCGTACTAATAATGCTTCTTTCTTAATTATTAATTAAAGTACGCCGCTCCGTATTGTCTTAGAAAAACTGTGGTAAGATGTGAGTATTTCGTCTTCCAAGCATACTACTGACACTCAATTCCTTATTGCAATGAGAAACGAATAAAAAAAAAAAAAAAAAAAAAAAAAAAAAAAAAAAAAAAAAAATTGTCTTTTTAAGATGAATCTTCAAAAAAAATCTCGCTCAGCAATAAGGATCGTTCTAATTTCGACTTTCTCTCTCCCTCGCGCACGCACCACTGATTTACATCCGCGTTGCTGCTGCGCCTGTAATCAGCCTCGCGAGGATGTTTTCCTTCTTCGAAAATCCCGAATCGTCCGCGAGGCCTCGCAGGATGTATGAATATGCAGTGGCCTGGAAGAGCGATGATATCGCGCGAGCTCAGGATTACAAGCGGCAAGGAGAGTTTGAAAGTGGCGATAATAACGGACGTTTCTCGCTCCTCGTGGCCCTTCCTTTCAATTCCATCCTCGCGTGCGCATAATGCGATTTCCAATTTTCCAATTCCACCAGCCGTGTAAACGTTTTACGACGCGCGTGAATTTGGAGAATATATTCCACGGACGAATTGCGAGGGATTTATTACGCGGTGCATTTTGCTGCGCGCTAATTAATTCGTTCGCGCGCGAATTTGGACGGAACTTTGTTTTAACGGACACCTCGTCGATTTTTGTTTTAACCGATGTATGTTGTTAGGGCTTACACCGAGGAGTAACGTCTAATGAAAAGATTAAGTGGAGGACGACCCTATTGTTAAAGATAGAATAAACGAAAGTTTGCAAATTTTAACAAGCGCTTTAGGCACTAATGCTGGACCCTGTAGTGGGTACATCGCAGAATTTCTTTTTAATAGTAAATTCTCGTTTACCGAATGTATGGAGGCATTTTTGTTCTCTTATGGCAAAACATTATCCACGTATTGTTGAATAAAAACAAGTTTGGGTCCACCTCCTTCCAATCCTCCTCCTGTACCTACCCATTTGCAACTTACACGTGGGTTTCGGTAACCGCGCACGTGGTTTCAAATTTCTTTTGATAACTCTTTATGAGACGTATTTTTTCCTTACGTATAAAAAAATTTAATCCACCGCAAATCAATAGGTTTATACCTATACATATATGCAGATTAACCAAAAATTTACCAGAGAAATTTTCCAAACTTCCAAGGTATTGACTTTCATATTTCAAGTTGATAGTGCTGCCAACTTTCAGCAATATTGTTATTGGTTATCTCCGAAACAGTATATGTATAATTAAGACGTATCTTGTGAAGGGTCAAAGTTATTTGATAAAATGTCGATATATATTTGTATGTGACTTGAAAGATACGCGGTCCCGTAGAGGGTTAATAATTCGAAAACTGATGCCATCTCCCACTTAATTTTTTTGTGCACATTATAAGCCCTAACGATATACATACATCGATTCAAACGAAATCGGTGAGCTGTCCGTTAAAACAAAGTTTTACTCGAATTTGTGAAGATTAATAAGTTTAATACTAGCTTTACGGAAACCCGTTTATTTGACTGATTTAAATAGGAAACTATGTTTATAAACGAAGTTTTGTGTTAAGAAGGACAATTAGTTGTAGAGGTGCTTGTGGGGCGAAATTTTGAAATGTCCATAAGTCTTACTAAAAATTTCCTTTTTCCTCTTTCCCTTTAGACTACCACCTATTACAATAACAAAACTTCATGGACAATAATAAGCAGAAGCGTCTACTCTTATCGAAATACTTTCACCAAATCGAATCTCAAACTCTGTATAATTCCCACTTCTCGATTCCAGATCTACAACTCACCTATCAATAATTCCAAACATTAATCCACCGAATCTTCCACATCGGAACTTTCACGATTACTGAAACAAAATCGATACTGCAGTCTAAAATTTTCGAACTATAACCACGGTCAAAAATTGTTTTATTCCACGCCAGATTTTCCATCGCGGCTTCGTCGCGTGCGTGCGCGCTGTTTTTCGAAGATCCATCGATGCGTGGCGGACGAGAGAAAAAAAAAAGAGGGTCGTGAATGAAAGGCGGGAGCGGCACGGGCAGTGCGCTCACGATGACTCATTCGTCTTCTTGTATTTTGCGCGCGTGGGGACACACGCTCACGATTACGCACGCCCGTATTTCCGTGAGCATTCGCGATGGAAACACGTGCGGCGCTGCTACGAGGAGCTTATACATCAGCTAGCGCTCTCTAAATTTAGAGATGAGGAGAAGAAGGGCGTGCACGGGACCTGTCACCTTACAGTTGTCAGCTGCCAAAATGCTCGGAGAGAGCACGAGGCAAAGATAGAGAGAAGAAAGAAAAAAGAGTCGAGTGGAAGGAGAGTATGGAAGAGAGCGCGTCGTTCCGGAGCCACTTCGATTTCGTAACGTGACTACGGAAAAAGGGAGATGAACCGAGGAAGAAGGAGAATGGAGAAATTTGTGAGAGGGAAAATGACGATGCGAGAAACACCGACGCGGATCATGAAGAGGAACGACGGACGAAAGTAACGAAGGCGCGCGAGAGTATCGTAGAGAGTGTCGTGGAATATTGGGTGAATGAGACCGCGATGAGAGAAGGAGAGGAAGTACGATGTTCCGAGTAGCGGTGGAGAACTATCGATAGTACTATCGATATTTTCGATAGTTAAGACAATTGAAAACAATCGATAGTTTTTGATTATTCAGTCCGATTTCCCATTCGCTATTGATTTCCTAACAAGACGATTTGAACTTCAATGCTTTCATTTCAAATCTTAAAGAAATAGGTTAAATAGTACATTTTTTTGAATAGTAATTTATGTTGCTGTTGGGTAAGTATATTATTGCACGTTTTCCAACACTAATTGCATTACCGCATGTAGTAATGCAAGCCATCAATACTTGAAATCTTAAATTAGTGTTTTTGTCTATATAAACTAAATATTTAATAAGTCACTCCCTTTACGGTCGTGCCTAAAAATTTAAACAGAAGATTCACTTTGATAGATAAGGGACAAATTATTATTCTTTCTAAAACCTAAAGTGGATTGCGAAAATTTAAAAAAACTTGTATTTGTAAACAAATTTAAGGCTATTAGTCGATTTATTCACTCTTAATATTATGTTTATCTTTTTGAATAATTCATATTTAAATAATGTGATCTTTGAACTGAATTTACACTAAAAACCCGAATAATTATTATTTCATTTAAAAAACTCTCGAAAACTCTCGAGATTAATCGATAGTCTCTAGGGTTCAACTATCGATAATTATCGATGGCCGCGACTATTGATAGTTCTCCACCTCTAGTTTCAAGGTAGAGAAGAATCTTGCTGGGGAAGATTTAGGCACCGACAAAGGTTTTGTGTCCGTGATTGAGAGAAGGGTGAAGGTGCAAAAGAGAGTGAAAGAGAATGGAAGATAGAGAAGGAAAGTGAAGTGGGACGAAGCGAATCCTCTCCTCTTCCAATTCGTCACGCACGTGTGCCGCGAGATTTCGATCGTTTGGGACGCGCCGCGGCCTGTGACTGCAGCTATTTATTTCTCGGCCCCGATGAAAGCTTCCTCTGAATCATTATCGGTTCATTATCGCACCCACGGTGGACGTGGCACGGATGAAATGAAAGGTCTCTCGCTTCATCCGGCCACCATTTCGTTACCATGCGTCGCTCTCCACCCTCTCGCGCGAGGGACGATTCTTTTTTCTTTCTCTTCTTTTTTTTTCCTTTTCTCTCGACACGTTCGACGGCTCCGCATTTTGGAAACATCGGGGTGAAGGCTAATTTCGAATATTACGCGTTATCGGCCCTACTTGTAAAATTGACGCCTCGTTATCGCTCAATATTCACGAGCTGCACTTTTAGCGATTGGATAGAGTCTTAGAAGTTGGATAAACGAGTTTGATATTATAATATCTTGAGGATGGTTCTTAGAAATGTTTTATAGGTTTCTCAAAGAGAATCTTGTTAGCTTCGATATTATGAGACAGAGTAGATTCCTTGTTACTTATATTTTTGTAGAGCTTTTTAATTTTCTTTTTTGAACTACCTTTGAAAATCGAGATTTTCTTTTACTTTTACGTAATATTGCATTATGTCTTACAGAAATTAATATCGTGCCGCATCATCTTACAGGTATCACTCTAATATCTGTAAGGGCACGAGAATGTAACGCGGCACTGAGGTAATAATAAACTGTGATCTTGAGTTGGTTTTGTATTTTCAATAGTACAATGCTGCATCAACTCAAGTCTCCACTGAACTGTCCTTTCTTCCAACATCCGGGACTACGAAGCAATCCTTTTTTATCCTTGTATCCTATCGGCCCATAGATTCTGATTGGTCAGTCCTCGAATAGGTCTCCAGGAAGAAAAGAAACTCATTGGCGACGCTCATTGACGCACGCGTTTTAATTAATATCACGATAACTATTGCGAATTTTACATTATGGTATATGACTTTTCTTCTCGGTTTTACCCAATCTATCTCCAACTTTCGGCTCCGACATCTTATGTCAAACACCCTGTACATCAATAGGTACATTCTTCGTTCATTATACAATCATAAAATCTTCTCACAATTATTATTGTCTCCTTCACGAACAATTCATCCATCTCATTAAGACCTTCACCGTCGACAACCCCACACCGACGAACATATTAAAAAAAAAAAAACTTCACGAGCATTATCCTTGAGCGGTAGGTTAACCTCGAGCTCGGTAGAGCACAAGGGTTCGATTCGCAAGGGACGAATTACGTGTTGAGAAGTTGCAGCCGGTAGAAGCTCCTGAAACTCGTTAATTAGTGCTCATTAAGATTCTGGATACAAAGTAGTTGCCGCGTCGGTCTCAACTGGCCTCCGAAACAGGAACAAACGTCGGGACGCGAGACCCGGGAAGGTGGAGAAGGTGGAAGATTAATTCGCGTCTCATTCCGGTGGAAAATTCAGTCGCGCCACACCGTACCAAGCGACACACAATGAAGAGCACGACCGTGTCACTTAGGCGAAACGTTTCTCGCATAATTCCTCGTTATTAATTCTTCGTTTTAAGCACGAGGACGGATTAAAATAACAGGAATGCGCGGCGCGCCAGTTGGAAAAAGCTCGAGGCGAGGAAGAAAGCAGTCGCGGTCAGACTTAAGGATGTTCCTTTCGTTAATCGAGTAATCCGGGATTTTTATTCTCCCACCGTTGAACTTCCATTTCGCAAGGATTAATTCACGCTTATTATTAGCAGCGAGTTTTTACAGGAGAAGAAGAAAAAGGGATTTTATGGAAACTTAAGTGACCTTCGATCCGTGGCAAGCTGCGTATAAATAAGGACGACCGAGCGTGTAATCGAATCTATTTATAATTATTATCGAGGGAATTTTAGTTCGATTAATTCATCGGAGGAGAAAATTGGACAGAGAATTTTCAGGACCAATTTGAACTTCGCTTTTTCTTCTTTCTTTTCTGTTGTTTTCACTTTTGAAGTATTTGCGGTATATGTTCTGCCACAGTTTATGCGTTGAAATGAGAAGCGAATTTATTTTCAGCCTTCGATAAGCTCGTCGAGTATAGACAGTCTTTGACGAGGCGTATCTGAACGATTAATCGATTTGGGTCCTGACCGAACTTGTATCAATTGCCGGTCCACGCGGTCTCTCCTCCCGCTGGAAATTTAATTCCGACCGGAATTGTTTTTCATTCGTCTCTCTTTAAACATAATACACTGCTTTGGCGAATGAGAGCGGCGAAATTGAAATTTTTCCTTTTCTCTCGCCACCTGCGCAAAACGTGACGCGCGCGTTTCGACTTGTCACATGTTCCGGTGCTGGTTATGGGTGGGTTGAAGCGTTAAATTGAACAAAATTTCACGGGGTTTTCGTGGAATGAGAATTGCAATGAGAAGTTCGAACGAACATGGGATGAAAGTAAAAATGTTCTAGGTACACAAGAGAAGCGAAGGAAAGTCAGACAATGGCGCGTGGCATTCTTATTAGCCGATAATTGAATTGTCGTTTACCGAGGATGTGATATGAAGTTAATACGGTACTCGCTGCCTCGGATTAAGTTTATCTCGGCCGGATACTTTTTGCCTTTGTCAAGAAGAAGCTTTCTTGCTCCTTTGTGAAGACGCGCGAGGGTGAGTAAAAGTGGGTCTTGAATTAGTTTGGTGGACCGTAAGAAGAACGATTTGGAAGAAGCATGGGATGCTTTGCTTTCGTTGTATCGAAGCACTTTTGTATAAATGTCGAAAGTGGTTACTCGAGGCAAATCATTCTTGATAAAAGGTCTTGAAAGAATATAATTCTTCGTAAGGCACGTTGGTGGATCGTAAAAAGAACGATTTGGATGAGCTGAGGGATACTTTACTTTCGTCGTACTTAAGCTGTTTGTATTAATGTTACAGTGATATTTGGAAATGTTGAAAGTAGTTACTTGACGTGAGTAATTTCTGGCAAAAAATCTTGGAAGAATGTAGTTCTTCATAAATCAGTTCGGTGGACGGTAAGATGAATGATTTGGAAGAACCAAAGGATACTCTGCTTTCATCGTACTTAAGCACTTTTGTATTAATGTTACAGTGATATTTGCAAATGTCGAAAGTGTTATTTGACGTAAATAATTTCTGGGAAAGAATATCTTAGAAGCATATAATTCTTGTTTCTTTTATCGTCTGCACTTCTGCTAAATATCAAAGTGGCTGTTACTATTTGTGAAACGCAGAGCAAGTGTTAATTTCAACTGCATTCTTACAAATGCATCGCAAAAAAGTCCAAGACTTTCTACCCTCCCTTAATTCAACCATTTTCTCCAGATTCTTTCACTCGTCACGCGATCGAGCAGGTAATGTTCGATGTACCCTCCGCGAGTGTCTCTCCCAAAATTTTTCAATTAATGGAGAAGTGTTAGTCCGGAATAGTCCGTGCTGCGTTGGACATGCAGGAAAAGAGAGAGATTCGTATTGCAAAATTTCGCGAACGATGATTGGAAATGGACCGATCGTTCGCCAGAAAGAGATAGTTGGGCTCTAGAATGTGGAAGATTGCTGCGTGTTCGTGTGTGTGCGTGAGAGAGAGAGAGAGAGAGAGAGAGAGAGAGAGAGAGGGGGGGGACAGAAAAATACGGGTTTGTCACGACCGTGCTGTAGGTGGACGCACGGAGAACTCGAGCGGATAAATTTTAATTGCCGTCCTGGCGCGTACGAAGGAAATTGAAACGAGTTGAAAACGAGCGTTCTGCTTTTATTTGAGCAATAACGAAGTCGAGTGCACCGTCCTCCAATGTGTCGCTTCCTCCACCCTCAACCACCCCGACTTCGAGAGCAGGATGGTAATTAAGCGAGCATTGAAATTAAATTAATGTTCCGTTATTTCAATTATTTGGCTTGTGGCTAGCGGTCGTTCGATAACGAGGAAAGGAGAGAGTGAACGAAAGGAAAACAGAGCGACCTCGGTGGCACGTGTTTCAGAAAGATTAAGAAAATTTAAGAAAGATTATTTTCTTTATTCGGCATACTTCTTCGTTATATCTACAGAATCATTACAGGGTCCAATTGGCTTGCATAAAATGACCCGACGCATTATTAACACTATCTCTACCAAATGTGTCAAAAGACATCTTCTCAAATTGTATTTTGAAATAATTTTCCAAGTTGAATAATTTTTCCCCAATTACTTCTTTCACTATTCATATATTAATTGTTACATTAATTTAGCGATGTCGTTTTTCTGCAGCTCATCCTGGACCTAGAAAGACACTTCTTGATCGAAATAGGTATATACAAAATTGCAATAGAAATAGCGTTGATTAACGAGCTTAATTAACCACTTGCGCTGGCAAAAAACTGACCTACGTGTGTACCAGAACGGTCCAGTGTAATTCGCTGGGAGGCGTCACGCAGTGTTCGATGCCTCAGAGAAATCGAAGAAAAGATTTATATTTTCTAAACTAATTTATAGCATCCTGGACCTAGAAAGACACTTCTTGATCGAAATAGGTATATACAAAATTGCAATAGAAATAGCGTTGATTAACGAGCTTAATTAACCACTTGCGCTGGCAAAAAACTGACCTACGTGTGTACCAGAACGGTCCAGTGTAATTCGCTGGGAGGCGTCACGCAGTGTTCGATGCCTCAGAGAAATCGGAGAAAAGATTTATATTTTCTAAACTAATTTATAGCATCCTGGACCTAGAAAGACACTTCTTGATCGAAATAGGTATATACAAAATTGCAATAGAAATAGCGTTGATTAACGAGCTTAATTAACCACTTGCGCTGGCAAAAAACTGACCTACGTGTGTACCAGAACGGTCCAGTGTAATTCGCTGGGAGGCGTCACGCAGTGTTCGATGCCTCAGAGAAATCGGAGAAAAGATTTATATTTTCTAAACTAATTTATAGCATTACGACGTGCATACCACGTCGTTGGCGATTCTGCGACAAAAGCATTACGACGTGCGTGACACGTCTTTCCAGCGCAAGTGGTTAATATTGCATTATTGGCAATGTTCTCTAATAAGACACTTGTTTATTCCGTTTCAATATTCAATAATAGTAAACGGATCGAATCAGCCAACTTTCCAAATTTTTCAACACATTCCAACGCGCGCCTGCTTTCTCCTCGATTTCCAAGAGAACTTCGTTTTCTGGGTAACCAACCCCGAGCGCGTGTGTCGTATTCGTGAATCCTTCCGGTATCTGGCGCAGTGGGATAGAACGAATGAGCGTCTTTCGGTGGCCCGTTTCTCCCATCGGTATTCATATATTCGACCCTGAATTCAGAGCCGCCTCACTCACCTCCTGGAAAATCAATAGCTAATGAAATCAATGTCGCCGCTACGTCGACGCGCCACGCGGAATTTGATCTCTTGACAGTCGTCGAGAGAGAGGATCCGATCGAGTTTGCATCCAGACCAGTTGAGAAGGCAGCGAGCGAAGAATTGGAAATCAGCCGTGAAAGGATTTTTCCTTTCTGCCGTATGTTTCTGGCGAAATTTCCATGAAAATCTCGTTCTCTCCGCGAATAATCCAGTCTCGATCAATGGATGATCGTTCGAGAGGATCGTGAGCTGTGTTTGTAAGCTGTGAACACGTGACGTTGCCGAAGCGTCTACATTGTTCAAATTACTACGGGTCCAAGCAACGAATCTAATTAGATCGACGATGTGTGCGCGCGTGCTGTGCCTCCTCGAGACGACACGTTAATGAGGCACCTCGATACGGGATTAAGCTCGCACGAATTCCTCGAACATTCATCCTCCGCAGGTCGTTGACGTCGCGGCAAGGGTTAACGAGATTTTGCGGATCGAAATTCGAGTGTTTTCGGTACACCGTGCCGCGAGATTTTTTTGTTTCGTTTTCTTAGATTTTGAGGATCCGGAGGAGAATTAGACGTGGAATGATAGTAACGCTAAATGATTAATTTAATTGAGGTAGGACTGAAAGAGGATGTTGGAGCACGTAAGATCATTCGCCGAACTAATTTAATCTTCTCTGGATAATTTCGTTTTAACGATTTCTCGCCGTAGATCGTAGAATCACCCTTTCGTGATAATCGTAGGGAATAGGACCCTAATTTGGAGCATGTATTTTTCTACAACTTGACAGTGTCTAACGCATCTTATCAGCAACCATTTGTTTCAAAATGTGATTATAGTATCTTTTATAAACATATAACTTACAAGTTGAAACCTAATTTGACTAACTTCAACGAATGTTCTGTGAGTACGCAGGCAGATCTATTAACGAACGCAAGTTATTTAAGCTATAAAATATGTAGGCTAAGTACAATTTATCTGCATTTCGACACACATATATTAAGAAATTTGTAGAATTTTATATGGTATCCAATGATTTAAAGCAATGTGTAGTATTTTTTATTTTCACCATTGTGAAATCTTGGGTTACTTTCTTAATTTCGATCACCAGAAATTTGTCGAATTTTCCATACACCATGCTTCGAGATTTTTTTAATCGCGTCTTCTTGGACATTGACGATCCGGATGAGAATTGGACGTCGACCGATAGTAACTCGAAATGACAAATTTAATTAAGCCAGAACAAAGAGAGGAGGACGTTGGAGCACGTGAGTTCAATCGTCAAGCCAATTGAATTTCCACTGGATAATTTCGTTTTAACGATATCTCGTCATAGAATCACCCTTTCACGATAATCGTATATACCGAATGGGTTTGCAAAATGGAAAGATCGATATCGAAGAATCTTTATCCTTGATCGCAAGAGTGCAATCGTCGAGTACCGGGCGATCGTGTCGAAGCTTCCAAAATATATTCGAGCTTTTACGATCATGCGTCGAACGAGGAAGCTTTAGAGCTTCTCCAACTGTCTCTCGTAAACCACACGACAATCATTATCCGAAATTCGAGAGAACTGTGGCGTCCTACTTCCTTCTCCTCGTAGTCGTTTTATTCGTGGCCTGCCAATCGGAGTCGTAAAGTTTTCAATGACGAGAATCTTTCTCGACAGAAATTCTCGCGAGACTGGCGAATGCATTCACGACGAATCCAGTCGCGCGCACCTGTGGATCGTGGCGGCTTTCGATTGTGAACGAGCAGCTCGAAGGTGGAGAGGAGAGGGAAAAGAAGGAAATCACGAGTGCGCGCTGGACGTCCAGACGGCACGGCGGCGTCGAGACGCCCAGCTTTTAAAGCACGGTTATACGATCGTAGTAGGTGCCGCATGGAAATTTTATTCTCCTTTCACAAGCTAATAAACTTTACGGACACGCCTATTTTATGTGCTAAGGAAATTTCGTTGTTGACTAATTTCTTCATGGTGGAGTGGATCCATTCGTCTTGGAACCTTCCAAATTCTTACACTGAAAAAATTGTATTCTTAAAATACAAACTTAATAATTCATCTTAATAGATATTCTTAATAGATATTTTTAAAGAATATTTTCTTATCGATATGACGGTTTTTCGAATATATTCTTAAATTAACCCTTTGACTGCTAAAGGCGTAAATATACGCCCTCTGTATTTTTAATTTAATTTGCCATTATTATTTCTTAAACCCTAAGAATGGTATCAAATTTCCGGGTACTGTTTTGGATAACCAAAACAGTCAGTGGATAACCAATCGCAGCGACTGACATCCATATTGATGGATTCGTCCGAGAGCGCGCCGCAGTCAAAGAGTTAAGAATATATACTTAATAATCCATCTGAATGTCGCGACACAATGCGTGTGAGTATTCGGTTAAGTTAGGTTACACATCGCGTGCGGCACATGTCGATCCCTGGTATCTTGTTCCTCTTGTAATTCTGCGTAATTTTGAGTACTATATTATTTTGTGTGCTGTGTTGTGCAAAAAGTATGGATAAGGAAATGACGAAGTGGCTAGAAGAAGAGGATTTGGGCGATTTAAGGGGTTATATGTATACACCTAGAGGCTTCGAAAAGAAGTCGTTTTTCCGCATTTTTTTTCAAGAAATGTAAAGCGTGTATTTATTTGGGCATTTGCTAACAGAATGTACATTATTTTTACTATAAAAGAAATTAAACTTGGATTGAAAATATTAATAAATAGCGAAGATATGGCAATCAACGCAAGACCTTATTTTGCAAAAGACGTTTTACGGTGCCAACTGCAGATCATAGAGGAGTTATCTGAAACAGACGGGACAAGAAATTTTTTAAAGTTAATGAAATTATCTAGTCTTTGTCGTAGCCGATTTTTAAAATATCGACTTTTTAACAAAATGGCGGACAATTGAACTGAAAAGTGCGATGAAGAAAGGAATGATTTTTCCTCAAAAATCGCACTTCTTTTTTCAGTGTAAACGTAATATCGATACTCGTTTGTAGGTTTCCTTTGTGACAGGCACATGGTGTCATTTTTGGAGAACAGAATAATTTTTGCCATCGAATTAAACGATACTAGTTTTTTCGTCCTCCGTGAGAAATTTAAAAATTTACTGACGAGTTTACAAGCATCTCGGTACTGTGGAAATACATTTGTCGGGTACCTTGGTGACGAGCAGCTGCGGCACCGATTCTTTCCCTGTCCTCTCTACCTTTACTTTTCCTTCTTTCCTCCTTCTTATTCTTCCACCTCCACGCTTCGTGCGTGCCGGTCTTTACGACTCACGTTCGTTGTATTTTCTACTGAATTTTTTTTCTTCCCGTTCTCCTTCCCGCCTTATTCTCTTTGCAGAGGAAAGCATTATTCGGTTTAATGTCCCTTCCGGTTCTTTCGTTGCTCGTTCGACACGACGGATTTTTACGAGGCACGCGCGCAATAAAATTTGTCCTCAATATACGTCGAATTGTTGCCAAAACGAGAGAGGTGTACTTGTACCTACCTGTAAATTATTGTATCAGTGGCATGGAAGGACTCTTTTTATTAACTTTCGTCACGCGCAGTATAAGTGGAGAAAAGAAAAATCGAAAAGCACGGCACGATACATATCCTCTTATCTACGCGGCACGATCCTGGGAAATTGAACGCGTTCGACAGCCCGTAAAGAAGAGTGTTTACGAATCGTGGAAATTACGAGAGAAACCGGGCGCACCTTGAGAAGCAAATTAAGCACTCGTTCGAAAAGATCGGTCCAGCTGGTCGCGAGATGCTAATTTCTAGATAGAGGATTACAAATCGGGGAAGGCATTTTTCCACGATCTACCAATATTTAGTTTCAGTTAACATTCCGCGGATGGAGATCTGGGTCGGACAGCGGCAGAAGGCGGTTTGTTGTTTTTTTTATTTATGCCTTTTGCATTCATCGCCTCGCGCCACGGTGATTTTAATCGAATTTGCGGGCCGTTTCGCGGCTACGGTAGAGCGGGTTTTTAGCCTACGATAAATCAGGTTGACCGATGTAAAACGCGCATCTGCAGAAGGACCGCGGTCACCGCAGACAGCCTCGTGGCGAATTCGCGACGTGCGAGTTTCATTTGAATATCCCGCCGTGGAATTCGCGCGAGCCAGTCCGGTACCGCGTGGCCTCGAAATATGCGTAAAGCGTTCGCGGCACGTCTCGAGCGTTTAATTGAATTCCATAGATTTGAGGGACCAGCTTCGAGCCCACGAGACGTCACGCGCAGATCTCAAAATTTTATCGATCAGTTTCCATGGTCACGGCGCACATGGTGCGATTTGACAAACCTAGCGGTGAAAAGTACAATCATCGGAAGGGAGTTTATGAACTGAATAAGAGATTCTTAAAGCGTAGCAACAATCGGCATAAGTTTTTTTATAATCCTATTATCCTTCCACAGACACGATTCTATCCAATTTTTCGTGCATTTAGTTGCATTTCTATTAGGTTGTCGGAAAAGTCATGACGCATTTTTGTGTAATTTTCAAGACTCATTTATTAATACTACGACAGAGTTCAATCAATAATGTCGCGAGTGGTCGAATGTGGGTTTGCTTCAATCAGTGCCTTTATTTTATCCTCGTCAGCTTCAACGGGCCTTTCGCTGCGAGGAGCATTGTTTACGTTAAAATCACCAGCACGAAATTTAGAGAATCATCTCTGACACTGACGCTCTTGCAGAGCATTGTCCCCGTAAACTTTACACAATTTTTCACAAGCCTGTCTTGCGTTCTTGCCTTTGTGGAAGTAAAAAAGCAAAATATGCCGAAAATGCACAGTCTGGTGTTCCATTTTCAAATTAATGTAAAAACTGAAGTACGTGATCAAATCAAATAATTTTTTTTTTTCAAATGAAGCTTGAACTGTTATCTGTCAAAATATATGACACTTATGCCGATTGCGACACCGCTTCTAACCTAAAAATATGTATAACGCCATCTGTTGCAAAAATCCGTCATGACTTTTCCGTCACGGCTTTACATATAATATTATGTACTTTGACCTGCGGGTATGAAATAAATGTATCTGCTTTTAAACAATGCTGTGACGATACCGCGGATTTATACGTATATCTCAATGTACAGCTGGTATCTAATGCGAGTTACGTTGCATAAAATACTATTACATGGGCTGGAAGCAATTCGACGTGTTTTACTTCCAATGGAACTGGTGTCGGAAGAATCTCACCGTAAAAATCGCAGAAAATTTCGACTAGATAATTCTAAGAAGGTATTTAAAATCAAGGCGAATACAGACGTACTACACAGTCTTTTGATTACTTTGGATCCAGTAATCACATCATTAACACTATTCCTACCGAAGATTTTTTCCTTATGGGGATTTCCCTTGAAAACGGTCATTTGACCTGCGTTTGGTAGGAATAGTGTTAAAGCCACGGAAAAATAAGACAACATTAAGAACTATCAACCCTACTGTTGTGAAATTTATACAACCACCGAATTTACAATCACTATCTGAAATAAAATCCCCAGAAAATGAAAGCGACCCTTCCGGTACCGAAGTTAGCGATTCTGATGACACTGGCAGATGCAATAGTGACTGAAAGTGAATTACAACAAGTGTATTTTAAATTTTAAGGCTTATTTTATAGTTAGAAATAAATTTCTACTAGATTGAAATTGTTTTCTTTCTATAAATAATTTTGTCCTGCTAGATTTGAAAAATCGTACACTGCGCCGGCTTGGATCTCCCGAAATTTTCCTATTTTCTTTTTTATGTAGCAGAGCTACCGAAAATTCGTGGATACCTTTGTAATTTCTCCGAGAAGATCACGGAAATTGTCAAAATTTCATCGATTAGTCTGAATCTTTTCTCGACGAGGTGACAGAAAATGTTCATTTCTTGATCAACCCCTTACTGCGTACATGGCTGTTTAAAAATTCCATCGGTTAATTTGCAGCTCGGTACCCGCAGGCTGCGTTAATCAAGCCGCTGTTAATTGTTCTCTCTCGCGCGCGCGCTTTCGTCAGTTCTCGCGAATTCCTCAAAAAAAGGGACGAGAAATTTTAATTACGACGAAAACGAGCAGCGTCCCTTTGACTAATGCTCGAAACTCAAAAATCCGTTCGCAGAAGCGGAAAGGACTTTAACGACGGGCGAGTGAACTTTTAACGAGAGGCTTTTTCGACTAGCTCGCCCTCCTTTCGCGGAGGGCCGAGCGATGGAAATAGTTCGTCGTTTATTAACGCGGTGCGCGCTCGATTTGCAAAAGGCCCAATCGGTGTTTGCCGATCGTTATTTCCACTTTCACGAATGCACGCGTGGACAGGGAAGGACGAAGAGGGACGGAGAAAGAGAGAGAGAGAGAGAGAGAGAGAGAGAGAGCAAACTGAACAGCGTTATCGAAATCTGGCAAATTTTCCAATTCACCCTTCCTCCTCGTCGCTTCTCTCTTTATTTTTCCAATTCTACCATTAACGATCGGTAAGAGACATTCTCTCTCTCTCTCTCTCTCTCTCTCTCTCTCTCTCCTCCTCTGCTGTCCACGTTGAACATACCGAAATCTCGACGCGCTTTTAATTAAACCCTCGCCGATTTAACAAAGGCAAACATCGTCACTATACAAAACCGAATAACACCGACGAAATTTCGTTTCTAGAAAAACATCATCGCCAGCTTCTTCACCTCTCGTGTATCTCGACATCTGAATTTTTCAAGCTTCGGTCGCGCGAGGTATATCCACTGAAAATCCTCCTAACCTAAAAGTGAAATGTACAGGTTCACGTTGGCTCTACTTTCTCTCTCTCTCTCTCTCTCTCTCTCTCTCTCTCTCTCTCTCTCTCTCTCTATCTCTATCTCTATCTCTATCTCTATCTCTATCTCTATCTCTATCTCTATCTCTATCTCTATCTCTATCTCTATCTATCTCTTTCTCTATCTACACTTGCTCTAAACGCCCATTCACCTGGCAGCTTCGAATGCCAGGGCGTGCGAAACGCTTTCGAGGAACGCTTGATTTTCATAACGCGACTCCTCCACCGCTGGCGGAAGTGAAATTCATCGGGGTCGTCGCGAGAAGCGGTAGAGAACGAGAGAATAAAATTGAAGGAGAACGAGGGACGCGAAAGAAGCGGGCGAAATTTCGTTTCGCGGACGCTTGCGTTTCCCGACCCCCACTCCAACCCCCTCGTTCCTCAAAGCACCCCCGTCTCTTCGTCCCTCGGAGCGTTTCTCGCAAACAGGGCGGATGCGCTCAGCTGCCGGTCCCTCGACGCGTTGCGCCGCTGGAGTGACTTTTTTCCGCAAACAAACCGCACTCTCTACCCCTTCTTCCACTTTCCACCCCTCGCGACCCCGTCCACCCACCTCGTGATCCCTCTACACCGTCTCACTGGCCTTTGTAATATCCACCAGCATCGTCGTGTCGAGCATCGAGGATGAGCCGCTGGGGGTGGTGGTGGAAAACGGGGGTAGTTTTCGTCCCGCTTAAATATTCGTCGACCCCCGCGGCGAGCCACGCAGACCGGAAATGCTTCACCGCCACGTCGGCGTATTTTTGCGTTTGAGCGAGAAGAGTGGTGGTGCTGGTTTCGCGCTGGTGAGTATAGGAAAGAAGGTTGGAGCGAGAGAGAGAGAGAGAGAGAGAGAGAGAGAGAGAAAATGAAAGAGAGAAAGCAGTAGTCGCGAAGAAGGAGAGTGGCACGATGAAAATCGCGCCCTCGGAATTTCATTTACACCCCCTTTCTCTCCGCGCCCTTTTCTCCCTCCGAGCCTTTTTCCACCCGAGCATTTTCATATTTTCCCTTCATCTGTTTTTACCACTCTTCCTCATTTCGTTCGAAATTTTCCTTTTTTCCCGCGCCACCGCCACTGGCGCGCGAACCTTCGTCGGGTAAATTTCGGAGTAAAGCGCGCCTCGAATTAGCGAGTTTTCACGGTGAAGTGGACGTAGTACGGTTCTCTTTTTTTTTTAATTTCGAGATCACCTGCTTCGAGTTTATTAACGAAAGGGTTTGGCGCGTTAATTGAGCATTCTTCGGTCTCGAGTAGAATTGTTTTCTTTTGTCGTTCGACGAGTATGATCCAGGTTCGAAGGGTGGAACTTATCGCGCGATTGTTCTCTTTCGTTTCGCGATTTACGAAGTGTTGACATACATGTGAAATGTGATTCGCGATAAAAGCAGTAAAGAGATGTCTCCGATCATAATATTTATTTTATTGTCTATGGCATAGGAAGGCCAATCAGCACCTTACACGCGATAGCAGCTCCGCGACCGCGCCCCACTCTCTAGGCTCTTTACTCTTTATTCTCGCCAGTAATATATTCCACAAGTGGACAGGGCAAGGAGCCAAAAACAACAACAACAACAACAACAATACTTTCCACTGTCATGTGCTCGCTGTACATCTATTGTAACTACACAGGGTGTCTCACCTAACTTGATCACATTGAATATCTCTCTTATTTTTAATGATAGAAATAAATTTTACAGACAGGAATTGTTTCATGTCAGGGGGCGAATACTCTCCGGTGAACATTTTTTTTTTTCACGGTCGTACTTTTTGAAATGTCGAGGTCATCGACATTTTTTTAAATGGAACTAGATTTTTTTTTTATCGCGGAGTGTTAGTAGAGGTGGAGACCTTTCCAACGACCTATTACACAATGACTTTCACTTGATCTTGAGCATGGAAAATTAAAAAATAATTGGAAATGTTATAAACGATGGAATCCTGTCAATTTTCTCAATAGAACCATGTCAATGTTCTCTGCTACAGTCGAAAATGCCATTTTTCCATTAAAATAACGAAAGCTCGCACAACTGCGGAACATAATCACGATGAATTTCTTAATCAAACTGATAGTAGTACATGAAATTTGAAGCCTACCAGCATTTGCAAATGGACAATGTTCGTCTTGAGGAATACAAGAAACTTATTTACTAACATTAGCCTCGGCTAATTAATGTATTGAAGTCGATGGACATCATTTTGAGCATTTGTTAAAATAAATGTTTTCTATTAAAGCTTTTCATCATTTATAACATTTCCAATTATTTTTAATTTTCCATGCTCAAGGTCAAGTGAAACTCATTGTGTAATAGGTCGTTGGAAAGGTCTTCACCTCTACTATCACTCAATGATAAAAGAATATCTAGTTCCATTTAAAAAAATGTCGATAACCTTGACATCTCAAAAAACATGACCGTGAAATTTTTTTTTTTTTACGGGTCAGTATTCACCCCCTGACAGCAAACAATTCTTGTCTATAACATTTCTTGCTATCATTAAAAATAAGAGAGATATTCAAGGTGGTCAAGTTAGAACTGTACGATTTCCACCACGCTCGAGCAAGCCAAACTAAACTACGCTGTCCACCACGCATGTTTCACAAGTGACGCGGACTAATATTCGGTACTTGAAATCAAAGAAGTTTGAAAATGATTTAAGTGGTCAATTATATCTTGCGGTAACAATTTCGTTTAACGATTTCGCATATTGTTTATACGAAACATGAAATTAAAAGTATATAACAATTATTTTTTGTAATATTTTGTTAATATTTATAATTTGACACCATTAAATTGATGGATTTTATTATAGAAACAGTTCGTCAGTAGTGAATAACTAGAGATCAAGCGACTAGTATGTAGTAAATAAAAAAAAAAGGAAACGCGTTACTAATGTCAACGTGGCAGATCTACCCGATCGGTCGGCTAAGTGTTAAAGTACAATTAATCTCTCAACCCCTTTTATCTATCCGTCCACTCGTGTTTCATCTCGCAGCACGAAGCTTGGGTCGAAAGAAGCTCAGTTACTCTTTGGTCGTGGAAGTCGAACGCTTGCGGAATCGAACTGGAATCTCAAACACTCGCGGTTCGCTCTTGTTTCACGAGCATTTCTCTTCTTCCGTTTGGCAAGCCTCTTCGCGCGGTCTTTGAAATTCAAATGGCCCCCCTCGCTTTGTTTATTGCGCGCGCGTATCTTTCAGACCGGTGAGAAGAGTGCTCGAGGCATTTGGAAAATTCAGTCCGCGAGAGAAGGGCGAGGAAATTATCATAGGCCTCTCGCGTTTGAGGTTCGTCGTAAAAGGAGGTCGCGGCTCTTTTCGCCGCCGTTCCTTTCTTCTTTTTCCACTCGCGGCCCGACTCCTTGCTTTGACAAATGGACCCGGGGTGTCGACCTTACGAGGAGAGCGATGGGCCGTAGAACGCGTCTTGAATTTTTAATTTCTCCAAGGAACGCCTTCTTCTCTCATCTTCGAGGAGTTCTCGGGGTCCGCGCGTTCGGACCATTGGCGAATTCGAGAATATTTCAGTCCCTTTCGAAGGATCCAGGCCGATTTATCTTGCTCGCGCGTTTCGAGCATTTGGCTTTTGGTAAACTCGTGAATATTTCGGCGTGTGAATGATCGCATCGTTGAGGAAAGCTTCGGAGGAGAAAAAGAATTGCGAACCATCTGTAAGTAGTGGTTGTTACGGCAATTTCGTGGAGAAGGAAGATTAGAGAGAGAAAGAGAAAGAGAAAGAGAGAGAGAGAGAGAGAGAGAGAGAGAGAGAGAAAGAGAGAGAAAGAAAGATGCCAGAGGTAGCAAATTGCAGGAGATATACGTTTTCTCGAAGGTGTCAAACTGATCGCAGAGCCATTTAAGCTGACGGCGCGGGTGTTTACGAGCGCGGAACTTTCTTTTACGATATTCAGGCTCGTTTCACGGGGACGACTGTTGTTATCGCGAAAATTACCGCGCTAGCATTTTACGTCCCTGGGAGTGTCTCATGGTGCAAAGAGAAAGTAGACGAGAATATAGTTCGAGTATCTTCTTCCAATGAGGATGCTGGAATATCTCTCCAGATTGTCTACTAGATCTTTAGATGTACATTTAATCGATCTTCTTTATATTCTCGACCTTGTATTATCTTGTAGAAGAATATCATTTCTTTTATTTT